>OX419759.1:36269619-36670392 GCA_948567375.1 Lunularia cruciata | reverse complement strand
AAAGACTTTTGATTGCAAGGCTCTTCTAGTTTAAAATAGGAACATACTTCTAGTAATTTTGTCTCCATCTTCTTAATGTATGTAATTATTGAAAATGACCAAGTCTATGGTACCAAAGTGCAATATCTAACTTTTTATATTCTTTCTTCCTTTCTAGCTTCTCACTCTTCTTATCCAATAAAACAATAGAGTAGCTTGGGAAATGTTACTTATCTTGGTAACCTTGATCTGGAGTTTGTAGAGCTTTGAGTGAACATCACATGTCATCACCATTTCTCCATGTAATCTCCTTTTGAAAAAATCTATAATGGTTAACAAACTCACATCATCTTAACAAGTGAACCTTAGTCTCATTGTCTTTGTCCCCGCTCTATTTAAGTAAACTGTATTGATCAATATACCCTTGAAATTCTTATGTTACTTTGCATGTACTTTACAATTTCCCTCATCAGTGGTTGGCATATATAGCAATACACTGCTTCTCTCAAACTGATAGGAAAAAGAAGATATGAAAATTTCACAAAGAAATTCTTTGTAATGATTGGGAAATGTGTCCGCAATTATGCTTAGATGTGAAATCTGCAATTATCTGCTTGAGGGAAATCTGCTATTATTCATCCACCAAGTATCTCACGGGCCAAGGATGGAAAGGCAAAGAAGTCCAAAATAAAAACTAATGATATATATCCATATTTAAAATTCAAATTCACCGCTTTATTAAAATTGCTAACTAAAATTAACCCATAACAACTGGATCACCTCTAAAGGTGACCTTTAGATGCTTTTTATGGATACTCATAAACAAAAATTTCACCTCCATTTGTAATATTCATTAAAAAAATTCAATTTACTCTAAAAATCATAAGATCTCTATAGGTACCCACAAATCATTAATGAAATCCTTTATTGCCACATTCTAATGAAATGATCTGAAATGCTTAAATGTTTATAAAGAACAACTAAAATTACACTGCGCTTGACTAGAATTACACTAAACGTCCCTAGTAACAAAGTGATATAAGCCGTCCCAAATGAGGTCGCCCGCACATTTGGGACTGGCGACCTCTCGATGAACAGCTGCAGGTTATTCTATTATTCTAGGGTAATTTTAGTTGTCCCCATTTATAAATCATCCGGGGCCAAATCTCATACAACAAAATTGAAGAGATATTACTGTTAATCGTTTCACAGATCGCTATGGACTTCACTAACTGGCGAGTTGAAACCCCCCACTCTACAGTTAACTCCCGGTTAACTGTATTGCTAACATTAGTAAAATTGGTAAAATTACACAAATCCGGCGAGACAAACGATCTGTGTTTTAAACTCGTGTAGGCCGCTCACATGTTCACGTGATGAGAGAGGGGACCAGACAGAGGATGCATGTTTGTCGGCGGATAACAGGCACTTGAAGAGAAACTTGCCTTAATTATCATGTTAAGGGCTTGAGGGCGATGCAAGTTCTCATTCATGATTTGATTGACAAGGATCCTTTCGGCCCCACCGGAGTTTTCTGCCATTAGGTCGCATTAGTCGCTATCACGACTTGCAGGAATGGAAATGAAGATTTTGAGGACTGCATGTTATAATTCTGTTTTGAGTACACTGTACGATATACCAAGTCCCAGAGAGACTTACTCCATTTGGGAGAGATGTGACCTGTTAAGAATCTTGATCTCGAAGATGCCAGAAATAATGACCTGCGAATTAATTGTGCCCAAGAAAAAAGAGACAACAAAATTTCACATGTACGAGGTCTTTCGAAGAATTACTTACTACCTGTGCAACGACCAGAATTTATCCTAACACTTAATGTCGGAGATAGTTGAGGGGCCAACAGACAACGAAAAAGGAGGAGGTCGGGTTCTGTCGAGAAGACCACTTGTATTCGGGAGTACACTAAGATTCGAACCGACGAAGAAATCAAATCAAAGCACACACTACATTAGGGGAAATCAAATTTGAATGGAGCACATGCCATTCATGTCTGAGTGCTTCCTTGTGAAGCTATTGTTTGCATAGAACGAGCCAGTGGGTATTCAGAGCATTCACAAATGAAGCTCTTAAAACTGAACATCTTAAAGAAAATGTACAGTATGCTCAACTCGAAACGAATTAATCTACTGAATCTATCTCGATGTAAGGCAGGAGAGCAGCAATCTTTCAGGGTTGCATCCATGATCTACCTTCTCGCGACTCCAGGCACAATGCTCGGAAGCACCGGCACTGTGGTAGTAGCTCCAACTTTAAAGAGAAGAACAAAGAACACGCACACATCAAATTGTGGAAACCCAACGGGTGTTAAGTGTTTTTTACGTTCAATTAGCTGCATTCGATGTCATGATCGAATGTGTGCATGAATCTTTACATCGAAGATAAGCTTGGAACTGCTTCATGTTGCCAAGCTCCTCATTCTGGAAATAGGAGCTCCTCAAGCTCCTCATTCTGTGATCCAGCTGGTCATATCTAGAGCTGACATCCAACACGTGTGCCGATGCATGGAAATAGAAGCTCGCAGAGTGCGCTTTTCGAAACAGGCTGCACCCCTCCACTCATCCTCAGTATCCAATATTCCCAGGCCAGCACGTGAATTATTTCCAGGCCCAGGTCTGCCAAGTCGAGTTGTCCATTTCTGACTTTCTTGGATCGGTATCAGGTGGACCCGAGCTAAGGTCCCCTGCAGGGACAGACGTCGAGGAACGATTTCTACAGTCCCTGTGCTGTCCATTTACTTTAGGAGAAAACTCCGGGACCTGCAAAGGTCCAGAGTCGTTGGCATTGTTTTGGATAGGAAGCAGCCGCTTCGGAAGATGTTTCAGCTTTGGAAGTTCGTGATGAGCTGAATTCCCAAATCATGGTCGATTGGAAGACAATCTTTTATATAAGAAACTACTTGGTCGAATTTCCTGCCATTGATATAGCGGTCATGGGGACACGAGTATTTCTTCACAGAAAACTGGTTGCAAGCATCCACTGTTTGACCACGCTCACAACCAAAACCTGAAACCTTCCCTTCCCTAAAATCTATAAACCATGGAGTAACCGCCCCATAACCTTGAGCCAAGGACCCGAACGTCGACATTGGAGTCACTATCAAATGGTCAGAAAAACTCAGTAGAAGAATTTCCGTCAGTGCCTGTCTGTCTGCTTCAAGATTAAACTTCTGAGACTCTTCCTGCGTTATCTGAACCAGCCCCACATCCGTCCCAGTAAGTCCAGGATTGCGCATGTAGGTCCTGGAGAGAGTCTCGGTCAATCCAGGATGAAGAGAAGCAACCAATACTTTGATGAGGAAGTTGGGAGAGGACGAGTTCACCGCCCCCAGCAGGTGCATGTCTGGATCTACCTCCACTTTTGGTAGTAATCCATTGTGCTGAGTGCAGCTCATAACTCGGTCGTTGATCACTGAGTTCATCTTCTTGTAGTGGTCGCTTCCATTCTTGTACCGCACTTGAATCCCAAGCTGACGATCGCCACCAGCCAAATTCGCGTAGTGGGCTCTCCGAACTCGGTTCCAAATTGTGTTTTTTGGCAGCAAGACGGATCGGAGAACCCTGGTGTTCGCCATCTTGTCACTAAAGATCCCTTCCAGCACGGGACCAATGAGAGCTGTGGCAAAAAGCTTCGGAACGGTGTATATGCATCCCGAAGTGTACATCCAAGTGGTCTGATAATAAGCTCGCTGCTCGGTGTTGCAGTAGAATCTCGCTTTCGGCTGCCAAGCATGTGAATTTACTCCCGCTGCATAGGCCAATGGTTGGAAGAATTTGACAGTTTCTCCACGTTTGAAACCTTTGAGAAACCAGTCTGTTCTGGAGAAGAACTTGGTGTCTAAAACCCAGGACTTTTTGGATCTCTTTGTTGGAAGCGGGAAATCCATGGGATTTAGCACCCATGAGGAACCTGGAAAGGGCTCACATATAACATCTGGCAGCAGGGTTGAGGAAGGTACGAGGAGCACTCTCTGTGTGGCAATAGCGTAGAGAACAGCTGAACTTATTGTGATGAGCTTGTTCCCAAGGCCAGTGCCCGGGGCCACATCTGCTACTAGGAATCTACACTCCGAGCTCGAGTTTCTGTTCAAGTAATAGTCTTTCAGGTTGGGAATCGTCTTGTGACAAGCTCGGTGATATTTTGAGTATTCTGCGAGCACTTCTTCCCACAATGGATTGGCTTCGAGATGTTTCGCGAATTTTCTCCTGTCGTACATGGGCTGGAGTTCCCTTCTGCTCACACATGGATTGTCAGCATACCATGCCTGGATCTCCTCAGACGTCAAGTTGGTCCCGTACGATGTCCCTGTCACGATCTTTTCAGTCAACAGCTTGAGATTGTTAATCAGTTGTCGTGGCTTTCTGGGCTGTAGAATTTCGTACCTTCGACCTACTTTCCCGGATTTGAATTCCTCGAAATTAAAACCTGCCCATGTATCCTGCTCTAATATGAAGGCCCTGAAGTAGCTAAAAAAGAGAAGAACTGCAACACAGACACATGCCGATGAAAAACTGGAAATCAGCACCCTGCGCCTCATTTCATAATCCTGCGAGCCGATTTAACCAAATGGTTGAGGATTAAGACCATCTAACAGTCAGCATCACCAGAACTCCCCTTCCACCTCATAGCTTGCTCCATAATACCGGGGTTGCTTGCTATCTCCGGTTGAAGAAATCGATGAAGGATTGTAAAAGCCCCTTGCAACCTGTACGGGTTGAATATCAAGAAAACTCTTATGTCAGACTATGCTGCTCTATAGCCAATAACCATACTCGTCAGAATCCGGCTCAGCAACCACCGCCGTTTCCCTGAGCACCTGACCACCCTGTGTATTTGGAAATAAGCTCTCACATTGGAAGGGGACAAGCCCTGCGCCAAACAGTAAAAGTCCATAGCACCTCCACGAAATCTCGAATTCGCACTCAAGCCCAGTTTGAGCAAGCACTCGAAGATCAAGCGAGAATTCAGGTTTGCACCTCCAAATAAAATTGGCCTACACCAGAAATCACTGTTGTCAAGCTCGCTCCGTCGAATTATTTATCTTTTGGAACATTCGCTGACTATGGATTGCAGTTCCGGAACACTCTAGGTGACCCCTTTCTGCGAAATATGCTTCAGCAAGGTAGATTGAGGTTGGTGCGACCACGACCATGTAACATCACAGCTCTCTGAGACGATCGTCATGATCACTAGGTAGAAATGAAGAATTAGGCCGGCCACCGTACGACCTGGCCGCAATCAGACCAATCATATTTCTAGCTACTGTTAATTGTGCCAATTCAAGTTGCTAGTCAGATCATGGGAACAACTCATGGTTCGAATGGTCCCATGGCCAACTCGCAACCTTCATCACGCGGTCCAGTAGGGTCAGCAAATACAATAAAATTAAAAATAATAATTCTCAAATAAAAACTCTCCATAGAAACTGGAACTCGGAAAAAGGAAAGGAAAAGGCAACACGCATACGATAATAGGATAACAAAAAGGACCGCAATACCCGATCAAGGAGCGTAAGTGAATAAAGAAAGAAAACGTGAAATTGGACTGAAATGGTGCTAAGTTGCAGTAGTTTCAGATCGAACCAGTGCACCCAGAATTATAACGCTGAGTAAGTTCGACAGTAAGTTCGAAGTATCAGAAGAGAACTCATTAACTAGCCAGAGCTTTGTACTAGAAAAAGCATCATTGCTCTGCTATGAATTACAGTAGCTAGGGTTCCCTCTGGAGGGCAATAAATATATACTGTTTACAGTAAATTTTGAAATAGGAAGGTGAATAGCAATGGATACGCATTTGTTTACTGTAAATGCAAAAATAATATGACAATGATAGGTATTATAAATTCTTGATATGAGAAGTGCAATCTCTGTTGAACACCGTCCATAGCCCCATACAAGCTCTAATTTAGACGTATGGAAAAGATGACTCACCATAGAACTAAATACTTCGAGATCTTCGCTAATTCGGCTTTGCTCGCTGGCTATCTAGAAATATGGATAATCACACTTCCAAAATTTGGCATAGCATGTGAGATCCATAACAATAATATTCACTGTTGTCAATTAGTAATCTCCGAGCGAATACTAGTTTATCCTAACTTCCATTATCTACAATATATAAAATCTATAACATCCAATGTTCCGAGTATCCATCGTCTTGTGCTATCGTATATATATAATCTAGAGTTTTTAAAATTCCACGTATCCATCTTTTTGTGTCAACATATATTCTATAATTTGATGGTAAAATGAGTAACTATTCTTTATCCTCCGTCCAACAATGACGGTATTATGGATAACTATGTTTGTTCTCCATACCAACAATTGCACCTATAGAACTCTACTGTATTTAAAATAATATCACACTAACAAATAAGTAAAAAGAATAAATATACAAATGGAGGAAAACTCGCATTATTTATATAATATATAATATCGAGCGTTCCAAGCGGATGGACTAAACTTATACGAGATAGATTATTATTAAATGCAAATAAATGAACCAAAATTAAGTAAACTCTTTTTGTGGTAAAAAATTTATAGTTTATTCAAATCTCAATATGCAAATGTAAAGTTGAATTAGAATCCAAGAGCATACTCCTTTACACAAACAAGAATAAATATATAAGTAATAGTAATAATAAGAATGAATGGACTTACTAAAAGTACCAAAAAATGGATGTATAGAAAAATATATAACTTTATGAAATGATCAACCCATCGAACATAGTTGTAATTTTATGATCCAATCAGAAAACATGCATAGCATGGATATCGTAGATCCGTTAGGGCAGATTTCTCATATAGACTATATTGGGGCTTAGCCCCATGTTGCTTCTTTTCTCTCCCTTGTGCTGCTTGATGGGGTCTTCCCGTCCTTCGTTTTTTCTAAGCGGTCGCCTTTTAAAAAAATTCAGAAAACAAAGTACAAAAGGAAACTATTCTAGAGAAACTGGAATCTAATCCCAACCGTTTAAAAAATATATTCCGACGGGCGGACCGGGTTGCTGCCCGGCCCGCCGGGCGGCAGGCCGCAGGGCCCTCGGGAATCCGCCTGCTAATTTGAAGTAAATTTAGATTATTGACTCCCGATCCTTCGTTCCTCCATCCTTCATGTGCTCGATGCGGTCGCCCTTTCCTCCCGATCTGATTGCGAGTTTAAACCAGTAGTCCTAACTCAAACACTTGTTAACCGCCAACCTAATACTCTGTTAGTTTGTGATGGGCACTAGTAATTCGGTTGAGTAGTGGAGACTATATTATTGCATTCAAGTCGGCCATCCAACCTACCATGGACGCTTTTTCCTTGATTACGTGCAAAGCAGCAGCTGGAATTCCCTCCCCAATGACTTGGTTACAATTGGGTATTGACACGAGTTTGTTCTGGAACCTGAAATCTAAGGGTGCGACGTTGACGGCTTGGACTTTGGGGACGCGGGGACTTGTACCGCGGACATATTGGCCATTCTCCATGCCTTTTCCACAACCCAGTACCACGTGGAAACCACCTTTGATTGTGATGCTGCTTTAAAGTGTGAAACTCGCAATCTTCCCTCGATAGTGGCGTGTCATAACCGGCTCGCTGTTCGTCGTGGTATAGAGAGTAAACTATTACGACCGACATAATTTTGTCAAGCCCCGTCGTGGGGGTGGTCGTATCTCATATAGAATACTCGACACTAAGCCAGGATTTTTTGCAATGTCATCATCCAAGACATATATGAGACCGAAAGAGAAGAACAAGTTCGAATTCGATGTGTCTAGCTGAAAGGTGGACAGATGATTGCTTGTTGTACAGGGAAAAAAGGCGACCGCGTAGGGTACAGGGAGAACACCAGATGCAGACAAATCTTCCACACCGTACTATTCTGCCAAGATGAGGCTGACAAATCTTTTGAGACATCTTGGCATTCAAGAGTGTGGAGGATAATAAGCTTGGGTCCACCCTGGATCGAAATATCCAGGGTGGACACAAGCTCCAACCGCTGGCAACAATAGCTACCAGGCTTTTAGTTCTTGGCGATGAATCGGCCTTTTTTAAGTGTGACGTAGGGTGAAGCTGGTGTATGGGGAATGGAAATCTCCTTTTGTGTTTATCTTCATACCCGACAGTCATTCAAAAGTTATATACAGCTGCAGATCACAAAACGGGGATATGTGTGGAGACTGAGTACCTATTCCTATCGCTTCGATGTCGACCAAGCTATCTGTCCTACTATCCCTCGAGTTTTTCCTCATATCCATAAACTGTGTCTGGGATATCATATCATGATGGATATGGCTAAAATGTTGGAGAAGATAGACGTATAGGAGTAAATGTCGTCCAATATGCCCTTTTGTTGCTAGGAGCTAGATTCTCACCATGCTACAGCGGCTCCGTCGTAAGGAAATAGCTAAGATTTGCTCTCAAATATCTCACATATCAGGAGTCTCATCCAAGTCTTTAAATACAAGTAGTAGTAAAAAGAACACTTGAGGATGAGTGCCAAACTAGTCGATATAACTAACTTGAAATGCATATATACTTATACTCTATTCTACCTGTCTCACTTGAGTAAGTTCTGGACGAGAAAAACAACTTGACGCCTGCTTGAGTGCAAACCTTTCAGTAACATACATCAAAGGCGGAGTGTTGTTTACTCGTTATAGAGAACATGCATGATTCTTTGTTTGCACGAAGGAATATTGTGTTTTGAGGTTTGGTCTAGTAAAATCGGGAGTTTACTCTACGGAGGAGAGTTCCAAGATCAAGGACGGTATCTGGATTCCAGGAAATGAAAAGCAATCTTGTCATAATAATCAAAAGGTTGTTAGCCACTTTACGCTGTAGATAACAACCCTGCGCCATGAAAAGCTTACCTCGTAAAGGCCCGCTTGCGATCCCTCTTTCAACCTGATTTCTAATGTGCGTATTCTTAAGGTCTATACTGTTTACTTCCGCTGCAAATGGACATTAACAACCTCATCGTCCACTCCCATTTACTCCACCTCCTCTTGAACATTGCATGTAAGATGCAGAATGATGTCGTACATTTGATCGCCTTTCTATACATGCTAGTACGGTGCACATGCAATGCATGGGCTAGTCTAGTGTGTATGGTGAATCTCAGGAGATTTATTGAAATTATATTGTTCAAATCTCCTATCAACAAAGATATAATTTTATCTAGTCTAAATTATAATACCATGTTTAATTCTAAAAAATTTAGGTTTATTAAATTTAATAAAATTATGTCATATGTATTAAGAATTATTATATTATAATATGGAACAGACAGTTGAAAATAAATCTTTATGAAGAGAATATATTTTTGCTTTCATTACTTTTAAAATGTATTTTTAAATTTTGGATGGATGATAGAATTTAACTGGAAATATTCTCTCTTCAGGTCGAATAATCATAATGAATATTTTCACATATTTAACATTATTGATATCAGAATCATATTTTCAACTTATTTTTCAAAAATCTCATAATCAATCTTTATTGCTTATCATCTAGACTTTTGTTAAAAGCTCATGAGATAACACCTCATATACTTATATAGTGTAAATTTCATTAAGATAGAGTGAGGGATATATATATATATATATATATATATATATATATATATATATATATATATATATATATATATATATATGTAATTTCACTGTAATTTGAAATATAAAACATGTATTAAAATAATTTTGTATCTTAAAATTGTATATCCCTTTTTTTAGGTCAAGATGACTCTTTTCTGTAACTTAAAAAATAAGTCAAATAACAGAAATAAATACTCATAATTTAAGTTTCATTTGAAAATATATTACATTATATTAAATATTATAAGATCATTATATTATTATAATAAATTAATATTGGTAATTTTGTGAATTATTCACATTTAAGAAAATTTTAGTACCCATAGAATTTGTAATCTCCATTCTTGGAGTGATATTTACTTGTAAATATCTTTTATAGTCGTTATATTATATCTATATGGAGAAAATAAATAATAATATATTAATATATTATAAATAATATATAAATACTTAAATAAATTAAAAAATAAAAGGAATAATTTTTGGCTATTAATAAATTAATAATAAGTAGTAATCAATAATACCTACATATAAAATATACAATGGTTTCAAAAAATTATAGTTAAGAACTAAAAAAAATTCAAAATGTAATAAATTATGTTTTCACATACATTTAAAGTTCTTCACTTTATCTTGATCATACTTTCTAATTAAAATATTTGAGCTTTTTGAAGAATATTTAAATTAGAAATTCTACTTTTTAAATTAGTGAATCAAGGCTACAAAGTAAAGCAAACATGTAAATACCAAAAAATCAATATGAAAATGAGGTGACATATAAGAGAAGAGTTAGCATGTAAATAGAGTAATTATTCTATATAAATTAGTCTATTTAAAAGTAGCTTCCATGGAGACCCGCCACTCAATTTTCACGTCATAGTATTTTTGTTATTGACTTTATTTAAAAAAGTAGATTATTCAAATATTTAATTTACTCACAAATTGATTACTTTGTAATTCAGATTATGTGGGAAATAAAATTTTGCCACAATATGTATAATAAGCTTTAGCATCATCTTTAGCAAGCTTTAGCACAATTAGCTTTGAATCTTGTGAAGGGGAGCAAGCACACTATCTTATAATGCTTTTTTCTCTCTTAGAACACATCAATTGCTCAACTATGTAGCTTACAAACAAGAAGATATATTTAGACCAGTCACTAGAGTTGCATCCTTGTATTCCAACCCTATAACAACTTTTGACTTGATTCTCAATCTTCTATCAAGTAAAAAAAGTGCAATATAACTTGTTATCACAACACTCATTCTTGGTTTGTTAATCATCACTTTTAACACTACCAAGGAGAAATACACAATATGCTTAAAGAAAAGAAGCAATATGTGTTTGCTAATCATCACTTCCAATATTACAATGGAGAAATACACAATATGCTCAAAGAAAAGAGATATATGTGCAATGCATAAATGCATACCAATCAAAACCAAGTAAGCATATAATCAAGCATGCAAAGCATAAAAAGCATCCAAACTTAAGTAACTTAGCTGAAGCTCAAAAGAAATTTGGTGCACAAGTGTAATACAAGCAACTATATATATTATCTAGAGGTGAAAATTGGCTTGGTAACACCTAGAAGGATGTTGTGTACAATGGGCTAGGTAGATCAAACAGAAGTGTCACCAAAAAAGTACTTCTACTAATAGTGCAAAAGCCAAAAATAGCCTAAAACCTTTAGAACCAATTTTGGAGGCCTAAACGGATGACCTTGAATAGGCCTTGAAAGTGGAAGCTGTCCCCCTCCCCACTTGCAAAAAAAACTCTTAGGGAGGAAAGGCGTGCCTTCTCTCCCCTATGATTTGTCTCATCAAGAGCTTTCCAATGGTACCTCACCCACGCAAATTTCAGCTCCCTACAAGAAGATTTTCTAAAGAGTCCCTTTGTTCAAACCTGTTTGACCAACTAGATAGGACAAGGACAACATGTCACCCATCCAAAAAACTAATCCAAGGATGGAGCTCAATGACAGGTCACTAATCCATGTATCTGATCCAAGGGTGGATCAGATACATGGATTGGTGACCTTTC
The DNA here is from genome assembly GCA_948567375.1 of Lunularia cruciata. NCBI lineage: Eukaryota > Viridiplantae > Streptophyta > Marchantiopsida > Lunulariales > Lunulariaceae > Lunularia > Lunularia cruciata. Next base: position 36,658,771 of record OX419759.1, on the reverse strand, counting down.
ATCAAGCTTCCTTTGAGTGGATCCTCTTTGCTATATAATAAAGAGAATGTGTTTCTTTGGAGCATCAAAGGATTGAGTGTGAAACTTGTGTTCTCTCTTGTATCTCTCTTGGAGAGTTCTCTTGTCCTTGGAGTATTACAACAAGTAACTTAATACATCCTTGTACAATCTAAGAGTCCCTTTTAACCTATACTCCATATAGGATAGTTTTTCACTTTTCTATGTTGTGTTGTAAGGGAAAAATTCCAAACCTTTAGCTTGAGATAACTTTTCATTTTTGCTCCAAATCAAGGATTTTAAAATCTCAATGCATACTTGTTAGATAAGCTTTCTAATGTTAGATACTATTTTTTTTAATCTTTTAATTGAGTTCAATAAACAATGTACTAAACTTGGTCTCATTTTGTAGCTTCAAACCTTTAATTTCAAACCATAATAAGCTATCACTACTTCAACTATGAAATCAAATAAAAAAAGTTGTAATAAATTGTATTTGTAGATAGAAATAATCTTTTGGTGCTAAAGATAGTATTTTTATTTAGTTTTAGTACATAGTATCTTACATATATAACCTAATACAAATATATTTGATAAACTAGTGGGTTATGCATTTCCTTAACCCTATAGGAAGTTTGGTAGTTGAACTCTAGGACAATCCTTAAATATTAATCAATCCCCAAGATGAACTAACATTTGGAATGTGTAAGTGTATGTGATCCCTTACCTTGAATTCTCTCCATGAGTACTTCAAACCATAAGTTAAAAAATGGTACAAAATCAAGCTACCAACAATACTACAAAATTCATAGAATACTTCAAACCAAAACTCAAGATGCAGTAATACACTTAACATGATCATAATCTTCACCTAGACACTCTGTTTTAAAGTCTTCTAAATAAAATTTAGCGTATTAGATTTGGGACCACCTTAAATGAAAAAGATCTTGTGCTTAGCATGACCATAAGTTTGTCTAGTTTGTAACCTTTGGATTCATCTTCTAAAACTTGAGAAGAACTCTTGAGATTATCCAAAGGTTTTACCCTAGTAAAAGTTGGACTCCTTGCTTTAATGAGCACCTATAAATTATTTTCTATTCAAATCTTGCATTTTTGGTCCTCTTATTGTAACCTATGGCAAGTATATATATACACTGGCTTGCAAGGTTGTGTGCATATTATAGTATAACATTATATCTTGATAAGCAAAAAAGCAAAAAGCAAATCTTTTAACTAACCAAACCATAACATGAGATGAGGAAGAATAAGAGGATAAATTTAGGGAGTAATGCTAGGGAGTAGTATTAAGAGAGAGAGAGAGAAATGCGGTAAATATTAATTGAATTTAATTATCTATGTCTTGCAAAATTTCTTTATTTTTTAATCAAGTATATCAACTGTAAAAGACCAAGATCAAGGAGAGAAATAGGAGAATGAAAAATCACATTGGGACACTTGAGTGTGAGAAACTTCAAATGCCTAGTATGAGCTTTGGCTTTGGTTTTGGCATATAAGGCTCTTGAGAAGCTTCCTTTTAGAAGTTACCTATTTGGCATGCAACCTAAGCTAGTTGGAAGCTTCTACAAGCTTCCTTCTAAAAGCTACCTACTTGGGGTGCAAGCTAAGTTAGCCGGGAAGCTTCCCAAGAAGTTTCCTAGATACTTTTGGAATATTCTAGGTTAAGCTGACTTATCTACTAGTTTATTAGTCATAACTAACATCATTGCTAAAATCCATATTGTTACATCAACAAATTTTTAGTGGATAGGATATACATAAAACAAAATTTAAGATAATTTATTGAATTTTCCTTAGATTCTCTATCTAATTCTTACACTTTTCACTCTCAACACTCTAGTTCAAAATTTTAATTCTCTCCAAGTTTTCCATTGTATTCCTTACTCTTAGTAATGTAGCTTTCAAATTGCTCTCTTGAAGTTATCCATGCTCTTGCTCCCCTTTTTCTTCTCCACTTCTCAAAAGACAAAAACACTCTCATTCTTACTCTTAGTACTTTAGCTCACAATTTTATTTATCTCTAAGTTATCCATTGAGGTTTTTAGTCTTATTCCTCTATCTTCTAATTTTATTTCTCTTAAAGCATTCCTTGATCTTGCACTACCTCTTCCATTTTTTGACAAACGAAATGTTGTATCCTTTTCCTCTTACTACTAAATCTTGTTATACACATAATTTGAACTATTAAATTTTAAATTAATAATATAAATGAACCAAAATTTCTTAAATGGTCAAATCAATATCATAGATACTATTGTTTGATCATTGAGCGATGGATCTAAAGAAGTGATAAGGAAATATGTGGAATTTTAAGGTTAATCATTTCTCCTACTATTATAATTTATACATAAGTTTTAAGGATGATATTGTAAATAAGATGCTTCTATATATATGTTGATATATATAAATATAAATATATATCTATGTAATTTTTTATGTAAAAACACCCACCTTATTAACACACCTCTCCTTAAATAATAAGATCTACTTGATCAAAAGTTTCATCTTGACTCATATCAAACAAGGAAGACTCTTAGATGAAGACTGTTGAAATACAAGTCCTTTGCACTTTGGGCATTCAATGCAAAGTTCCATTGCAGTAAAGGTCACAAGTCCTTTGTACTTTGGGCATTCAAACCAAAATTCCATTGCAGTGAATGGCTTTGGACTTCCCTTGGACTTTGGGATAGAACTCCTTTGTCTTTGAGTCGTGCTTTCGATGAGTAGTTTTCAACGTGAAGTTCAGACTTTGGGCCCTTGTACATTGTAGCACCGTTCCTTCCTTTGGCTGAACTCCCAATCGTCTCAAAGACAAAGATACTTTCCAGCTAACATACTTCTTTTCCATGTAGGAATACCAAATGAAGGTGTATTTCCCCAAATCCATAAATAAACCCATACTTGAGGGTGAAGGAAAAACAAGGAAAATCATAAATTTTGAAAATTCCAAGCATTGCATCTTAAAAGAAGAATAAATAGCAAGAAGTAGACAATATTAAATATATTTTATTTTCAAGATATCCTAAATAATATCTACTGTTGGAGTAATAAGAGGAAGTAAATAAAAATGCCAAAGAGCATATGCAACAAATAAATGGAGGAATTACTATACTCAAGTGAAATAAAAAATACTTAAGTATATGTATACATGACAGTTTTTATAATAAATAAAACCTAAATGAACTCAATTCCAAATGAATAGACAAAGATCAAGTGGAGATATACAAGAATAAATAGAACGCAAAAGAGAAATAAAAGATGCTACATATTTTAGAGCTTCCACTTAGTTTGATACTAGTGGAGGTCATGGAAGTCTTATTGAAGTTAGATGTCCAAATGGAGTAAGGTGATAAAAATCAATACAACTAGACTGAAGAGAAACGTTTATTATATTGGTTTCCTAAATTATAAAAAATTTAGAAGGTTGAAGTACCACATCTTTGGAGTGAAAAGTGTAATATTTAGGTATTTTTTGAAGAAATTAAGCTTAATTGAACAAATTAGCTATGAATTATACACTTGTAGAATAGTTATCCAACTTAGTACTTGAATTATCTGAATTTCTACATAATCAAAGTCCTTAAGTTAAGAAGACTAATGTCAAAATCTTATAGATAAGGAGTGTTTAGCTTAGACCTATGCTAAAGTTTAAATGGAGTCATGGTAGGATTGATTGCTTTGGTGGTACATGGTTTTGGATATAAGAGCATACATTATGGCTCACCTAGCTTCACTCCATTAAAGTTTTGGAGATTGCATCGTCATGGAGTATATGAGATTTTTAAATTTTCAGTCTTTTATCTTGAGATCCACTTTATTATGAAATATTGTAGATAATGTATAGGTGGTAAAGACCCATGAAATATACATTAAGAACTTACCTCCTTTAAGTTTTGTGGTACGGTCAAAAGCATTGAATGATAAATTATTGATCATTTTTTCACTCTTGAAACTTTTGGAATTTAAATAAATTAAATTATCTTGTTCCAAAGAAGTCTCGACATTATGCATTGAGAGAAGCCATGAAAAATAACACTCATAATTGGTAAAATTGTGAGGAGAGATGCAACCATTGATATCCAAATATACTTATTATAAAAGAGAGGTTATTGAAGTAACAAGAGTCTCTGGAAATTTAGTCTAAAGTAACTTTTGTACATATATGAAAAGAAAATTTTGTGTATCAGATTCTTTGAAAAAATTGTAATCACTAAATAACATGTTCAAAGAAAGAAAAGTGTAATAAATATGTACTTCTTTAGAATTTTTCATTATCGTTGAACAATATGTTGATGAGATGTATAATGGCAATAATAGTTAACTAATTTTTGAATTACATAAGAATTAGACGGAAAACTATATGATTGTTTCTATATGCATTCACTTGTGTGGTGATTTCATGGTCAGCTATGTTTTGAATTACACAATCAGGTGTTAAGTCAATCAGGCATGTTATTTTAGATAATGCTTTGTCAAAGCAATTGTACATCATGTTAACTACCAATTTTGTTGTTTTTTTATTGTAAATAAAGCTATGCGTGGAAAGATGAGAGTATAATGGATCATTTTCAGAATTATGTCAAGTAAAAATAGAGGAGGTTGCATAATTATTACAATTATTGCTAGCTTTATTGACTTTTTTTGATGTTTTACTTGAGTATGAGAAATAAATAAATAAATATATATATATATATATATATATATATATTCTCTAATATTTTTTTATTACACCTTATTCTTTCTATAAACACATGAGGTGCCTAGCCTAGAGCTTTTGGACAAAAGGTCATATCTAGACCTATTATTGGTACTTTGTGTCTACTTTTAATTTCAACTATCTAGAAAATTTTACACTTAATAAGTAGTTTTGAGCTTTTGGACAAAAGTTCATATCTAGACCTATTATTAGTAGTTTGTGTCTACTTTTAATCTCAACTATCTAGAAAATTTTACACTTAATAAGTAGTTATGGAGCTTATAGACAAAAGGTCATATTTAGACCTATCATCAATGATTTATGCCTACTTGTATTCTCAACCTCTTGGAAATTTCTACCTCAACTCCCAATCTTCCCTCTACTATGAAGGAAATGAGCATCCAAACTTGATATCAAATGTGCACTCTTGATTGCTAGTCATCACTTCCAAAAATTACCAAGGAAGAATATTTAACACTCTTAAAGAAAAGAAACCTACATACAATGTTTGCACATCAATCCAAATCAATTGGGTGTATGATCAATCATTCAAAGTATAGAGGATCCAAATACAATCAACTTAACTTTCTTAACACACCTTTGTGTACCTTTGGTACAAACGAACGTCATAGCCTCTATATTCTCACCAAAAGTTACTCGCAACTTGTACATTAGACAAGATAACTCTACACCTTCCTATGATATGCTATTGGAGAATAAACCCAAGGTTTTGCTTAAGTTATAGCTTTAAGTTAGGCATTTGAGAAATCAATAGATAGCTTGTGAGAAAATCTTTCTAAGGAAATTTAATGTATCTCAATATGAGCACTATAGCTATATTTTGATTCATGAAATTGACCTAATTTTAGTGACTCAAAACCTAATCCAAAACCTTCAATAATGTGCCACTCTTGGTTTTGCTAAAATTTGACTCAAATATTTTTTGAAGGGGTCAATCAAGTATAAAGAAATCTCCAATAGGTTATTACTCCTTGAACCATGCCTCAAAAGAAAAGTAGCAATCAATTGTAGTTGTAAATGGAAAAAATCTATATGTATCTATGAAAATATTTGTATTGAAGTTTCATACATCAAATCTTGCTACCTATAAGCACTTCTTAAGACCAAATCTATTAATTTTTTGGTTTTGGATTCTTTTAAACATTTGTGAACTTTTTATCTGAATTTTAAGTCAATCAGTATAATCACCTTTCAAAGAAAGGAGAAATTCCAAGCTAGACTAACACTTGAGCTCTACATACCAAGGTATATTTCATCTAAAACATTGAATTTTCTTTCTGAGAATTTCACACCAAAATTTAAAAAAAAAAGACTAACTCACCAACAATGCTACCAAATTCCATAGTTCATTTCAGATTGAAACTTGAGATGTGATCAAATACCACAACTTAATAGTTATCTCCACCCAGTTAACTTGGTTGCAAGTATTCTAAATTTCAATTGATCATATCATATTGGATATTGACTTAAAAGAAGAATTTGATGTGCACAATATGACCAAAATATTTTTTACTCTCTAATCCCATTGGCAGATTGTCAAAAACTTTTGTATATACATTGGAATTCTAATAAGTGCTTGTCTTGGTAAAGATTGAACTCCCTTGCTTCAATTGATAAGATCTCCATCCTTTGCTTCCCAAATGTTTCCTTTCTAGTGTTTTTATTCTAGCATGTTTGCTTGTCTTTCCAAAGATTATCTTCATTACCTGAATTCTCATCTTGAACTCTAAGAAAAGTCCCAAACACTCAACTCAACTTTAGAGGACCCAAATTTGGATACCTCTTTGCATCTCCTTCTTTTTAAACATGGATCCCCAAACTTAAGCTCCCAAGCTTTGAGCAAAAATGATGATCTATCTTCTTCTACAAAAGAATATAAATAGCTAAACTCCAAATGTATCTGCAAGTAATTACTAGATGATAATAGAAATGGGTTACTTATTACCAATGCCATGAACTTGGAAACAAAATGAACTATGATCTAGATTCAAAAGTGATCTTGGGTACTTAAATTAGAGCTTTCATAAAAATGGTTTAGGAGAGGTGGATGAAGAGCACATACCATCTCTATAAACGAATTTATTTTGCACTTCTCTATTTACATCATTTTAAACAAATCATATGGAACAAAACTATAAAATGATTTGAATTTTCATGACCCTAGAATGATATAGTGCAAGTATTTGTATTACAGATACTTGCACTATATCATATCAAAATGATGTAAATACTATTACTAATTAGTGTACTACTAATTAACCATGTGTTTTGAGTAACTTGATTAGAGAGGATGAGATTTGTTCTAAAAATATGCAAGAATTATCTCCAATGGTTATTTAGCTTTAAAAATAAAACACATAAAATAGATTATTCTATAATTGAAGCATAAAAGTTTTTTTATTTCAATCATCTTATTGGATAAAATGCTTGCACTTATTTACCAAAATTTCATTTGGTGAGTGGCTCTTTTAGTGTTTTGTTATCCAAGATTCAAGTCCTCACTAAAGACAACTATCAGAAAGTGTGTAAAGATTATAATAGTGTTTTATTGTTCAATTTGTACTTCATATGTATAACCAAATAATGTATAACTATGTATAGTAAAAAAGCTAACCAAATAATTAAGAATAGATGCTAATCAAATATTATGTGCAAGAGTTAACGTTCAATTATTAGTTTATGATCTAATAATATTTTGAGTTTTCTTCAAAGTAACAACTTAAATAAGTGGTGCTAGTGGACTTTGCTTCTTAAGTAGGTATTGGTAGGAGTGTAATAATTAAAGTTTTTCAATATGCCCTTAGCTTCCAAGGTATATATTTAGAGGAGTGTTTGTTATTGAGTTTTGTACTAGTGGACTTGGCTTCTTAAGTATCTATTGTGAGGAGTATTAGTAATTAAAGTTTTTCAAATACCCTTAGTTTTGGAGGTAATAATTCAGATGAGTGTTTTATATTGAGTTTTGGAAAATAACACTAACTTTTCCAGTTCTGGTTTTAGAGACCTATTAGCAATTAGAATCTAGCAAAACAATTATGTGTTAGAAAAAGTTGTTTTTTTTCTCACATGTGTTCAATTCTAAGGACTTAACTTTGTGTAGTTTAGAAGTGTCCTAACCTCTTATACACAATAGCACCATCAATTTGAGTCTTTCCTGTTTTTGGCTAATTATTTCAGCTTTAATGATTATTTATTTTTGTAGAGAACATAGAATTAAAAAAGACCATAAAATATATTAAAATCTGGAGGTGCTTCTCTTGGAGAAGAAAGGCAATTAAATATTGGAGAACAAGTTTGGAGGTATGCTCATAGACTAGATAACAAATTTGTTGTTTTAAGTGTAGATTGGAAACTCTAGTATGTGGATAATTTTAATAGATAACATGCACAATGTGCTATTAACTAGAGGTTATGAACAAATAATTTGGTGATCATATTTTATGCTTGTTTGCATCTTGAAAATCAAAATTATCTTGAAAGTAAACTATATGTTTGCATCTTGAAAATGTGAATTTTATGATATTCAACCATGAAACAAGGACTATAAAATATATCTAGAGTTGCAAGATTAATTTGAAGATCATTTACGATTCTTCTCAAATTTAATATACAACTTTACATGAGGTGATATTATTACTGTGTTATTATTGCACCATTCAGTGAGGATTTCCAAAGGATTTTATTTTTTCTCTTATATATAATATACCCTCCATAAATACTGTAAATTTGGAGATCCAAGGATAAGAAATAGAAAAATTATCTTAATTAAAATAATTTTAATATTTAAGTGAAGCTCATTATTGCAAATAATTAGATTTTTTATTTATATTCATTTAATTATTTTATTAATTATTTTTAATAGTTTATCCCCTAATTTCAATAGATTAAAATCTCAAAAAAAGATAGATATAAAATTTTAATGTTAGAACTAGAAAATATAATAGCTTATAGCTCTTTATAGCTTATAATGGAGACATAATGCAAACAACAATTATTATCAAAAGCTATTAAAAACATTCTTTATATATCTGAGCTTACTTGTCATTCTTGAATAGCTTTAAATATATAAAGTCATTATGTTCATTTTTATGATAAATCTTATATGATTCTAGATATTTTTTTCAAAATTGAACTTACACGTCCAAACTTTTGGTCTTGCAAGAGGTTTTGTGGGTAACCATAATCTTTTGCTGCATCATCAAACTCCTTTATGGTTGTTACCTTTGGATGACATTCAAAGGTGTCATTGAGCAGGTTTAAAAAGGACTAAAGAAAGGAGAATATAGTTTTATTGTTAATATTGTCTAAGTTATTTATTACAATCAATGAACCTGTTCAATTAGAGAAAATATGAGCAATTTCCAAATAAATATCAATACTGATATTTTATAAGCTTGCTCAAATTTAAGATATGTTGTTACTGATTTGTACAAATGATTTATATAATTATTAATTGATATTTATGCTATTTATAAATTCTAAAACAATATGATAAAATAATAGATGTAAGATTATATTATTCAAAGTATTTGTATTAAAGGAGCATGATGATATTATATTTCAATTGTTTATTATTAAATTATTATTTTTTCAGCAAATGTTCTGATTTAAATTTTGTAAGTTCCATATTCCATAAGCTTATGTTTACATATGGATTCAGGAATATATTTCTCATTATGAAAAATTGATCTGGATAAATGGACAGTCAAGATGAATATATGAACATATTATTTTAATATTATAATATCAATTATTAAAATTGATGTGGGATTAATAAAGGATTAAGTTTTATGATTACGTCCATAAATGGACAGTTAAGATGAACGTATTATTTCAATTTCACAATATCAATTATGAAAATTGATTTGGGATTACTAAAGGATTTAGTTTATGATTACTTCCTTTAGCATCAACCTTGTTTGTGTACCTTCACACTTGTTTTTCTAAGGATCAAGACAGATCTTTTAATCAAATCAGACTATCTTTCAATTTGGAACCGGTGCTATTGTGGTTTGCATGATTCTATCAAAGTTAATAACTACTTTTCTTTGGAATCCCGTTTAAGAGAAAGGTAGCGAGAAAAAGAAACTCACATTCCATTTGAATAGCCAATGTTGAATGTTGAGCTAGAGTATATCGTGACAAGTAGGATCTTGAATATTGGAGCCAATAAGTACAGGCAATTGGAAATTGCTTTGTTGTATTTTTTTTTTAAAGGCGATTGCATAGAAAAAATGAAGGATGAGAAGACCCCATCAAGCCGTACAAGGGATAGAAAAAAAAGGTAAAATGGAGCTAAGCTCCAATATAGTCTATATGAGAAATCTGCCCTACCGCACCTAAGACATCCGAGCTATGCAAGTCGTACGGTCTATTGGAGCACCCAAAGAAAACAATTGGGGCACCCAAAGAAACATCACATAATGTGATTGCTCTCCTATGGATTGCACCAGCCATTGCCCTCAATAGAGCAATAGACACATGCTATCTAAAATATGCTACAAAGTATGAGAGTGAGAGTGGTACCACTTGGCGCCTAACATGATAAGCTCTCATGCACTTCCAGACAAACGTGTCAAACGTTGTGTCCATCACTCCATAGAAATCCAAGGCCAGAAGAACAAAGAGGTGACCTAACTGCATGACCTTATACTTAAAGACCTTTAGACTTGCTGCCCATCCAAGGAGATGGGTAATCACTCCCTCCAAAATTGTATCCCGCATAGGGTCCTTAACCACAACATTTGCTATTGTCACCAGATCATCTAGGACCATGTATGAGTCTGCCCTGGCATGTGTCATTTTCCAAGCATACAAACATTCCTTCCAAGCCAAGTATCCACTCTCTCATTTGCCTTAGCAAACATTATGTCCCTAATAGCATCATGGGTAACTAACTAACATCGTGTCATATGGACTGCTGTTGCATCTAGTGTAGAACCACACTCATAAGTGAGTAATGAAGATGCAAATGGGTGGACCAAACCTAGGTGAAACCTCATCGCTGTAGAGAAAGTAGCTGGTATGAGTGGGAATGCCTAATGCATGATTGAGCTAGGATCCATGATCTTGCATCCTTGCCGGAGCAAGAGCAAAGAAATGAGATAGTAGATTGAGGAATGGACAAGTCAACTAATAAAGAATGTAGTGTATGCTCACATTGTCGCTCCATTAAGAAAGAATATAAACCTCTAGTCCAATCTGATGGAGTGCAACAAAAGATGGAAAGTCCTCTTGTGCCCATGAGGATAGACTATCTCTTTTCTATTACAATAACATATAGAGAGAAAAGGATCCACTCTAACCTTTTTCACATAAGTCTCCAAAACCAGCCTATCAACAACCACAAAATGACAGAAAGGTAGGGATGTCAAGAGAGCCCAACTACCCAAAAATGCTATAGGTGTTTCCTCCTCCATAGATAGCAAGCCAAACCTTCCACATGAGATTGGCAGAGCCGCTTGCCTACATGCTAAATCCACTATCACACACTCAAATGCCCCCGGTCCAATAATATCACCAAAGACTCCTATCAAATCCTCCTATCAAATGCTCTCAAATGTGACAAGAAGGACAACAAGGGAGGAACTATATGGATGAGGTAGGATGGTTGACAAGCAATACTAGAGGAGAGTATACCAAATGCCACCTATAGATCTCCTTGTAATGGAAGGTCATCCACATGAAGAACATCCTATGCAAGAGCATCGTCTAAGAAGCATGTGACAAAATCCTTAGATCTTACTGGCACTCCATGAACACATAGTCTATATGTAAATATGATACACCCCTCTAGAAGCTCAAGGTGTGGAGGGATATCTAAAGGGGACCATGCCCTGCACTTTGACACCTTGACTCTCAAGCCTACTAGATGTAGCCCGGAAGTCAAGTGGTCAAAGGCCTACCTAATTTGATCTATAGGGCCCATGATGTGTGTATCATTTATCAAGGAGGGAAATACACAACCTATCAAGGCCAAAGTAGTAGATAAGAGAGCTCTAAAGTGAACCATGGTAAATAAGAGTCCCCTTAAAGGATCTCCCTAACATATACCAACAGTTGACTCCAAGACGGTGACTCACTCCTATGAACAACCATGCTTGTAGTAAAGGGAAGTAGGAGAGCCATAAAATGACTGCATAAAATGAATAAAACTCACCAAGGATCCACTTGCCTCCCTAAGCTCTCAAAAAATGGATGCTTGTGAGATGCTATTAAAAGTGTTCTCAACATCTACCTGTAGGACGACCCACTCCGGATGGATATCTAAGAGTGCCCTAATGCCTAGAGATATAGCCTCACATCTTTCAAGTGTAGCTACTCCAAATTGATGTGGACTGAGGTGCTATCAAAGTGAGAACTTTGCTGAAGGACAATGTTATGATTGACCAAATGCAAAAAGATCTCTCTAATAGCAATTGGTCTAATGTCCCACATATCCTTCTCCATCACAAGAAGTCAACTAGCATCTAACACCCGACTTATAGACATAGGAATGTCTCCTCTCACTACTACTATAGCCACCTAAACAACTTGGTAAAACCACTAGAAGGATCATCTACTTAAAAGCAATCTCTAAGGTGCTCATAAACCATCCATGACAAGCCTCCTAAGGAAAGGCAAGGAATAGTGCACAATGCTTGTGCTAACAATAACCCATCAAGACATAAAGGTTGATCAGGCTGATAATCTAAGACCTTTGATGGTAGTCCCTCTATTGGTATAAGATGTAGTGAGCATAGGAAAGAGATAGTCTCATCATTAGGACTTGCTATAGATATAGGGTCTAACGCCCATACTGCTCTACTAAACTCTCCCACCTAACCCAATATCCTGCACTATCATAATCAAGTAGACTCTATGGTATCTTATGGCAATACTTGTCTCCTTAACCATGTAGCACTAATAGAATCCTCTTGGAGAGCCACCCAATCCCCCACTTGAAATTGATGAAATCTAGCAACCACTTCTCTATGCCCTACATGTACTCTTCTAGCATAACATAGGTACCATTAAGGGAGTAAGAGGAATAGGAACCATGCTAACTGGTTTAAGGGATCACGTGCCAAACAATCAAGTGGTAGGCAAAAAACTTGTATAGTCTCATCATGGAGTGTGCCTTTGGAATAGATGTGGATATGTCTCAAATAACTCCAAAATGCAACCCGCTTGAGAAGCTAACCACTCCCACGACTCGATTGGTATCCTTTGAACAATCAACAAAGGGATAGAAGAAGTATGCATAATCTTGAATGTCATTGTTATCAATGTTGCTGCTTGCCTCACGTTTGCATCCCAAGTCGTCCGATCATAGTCCTTGTGCATATTTCCCACATGTGTATTTACCTCTTGTAAGGTAAAACGTTGGTGACACACCAAGCATAGTGTATATCGAGCTGCTCTAGGGAAATTCACATGGGGAGGTGTAGCCATGGAAAGCACAAGAATAATGATAGTACCACATGATACTCCTCTCTATATCTCCCCATACCTATGAAACCACAACCCCTCACATCCCAACTCACATAAGAAAATGCAATTTCTCCAAACCCTAAAAGACTATAAACTCTCATAACTTTTGATTTCCATCTCCAAAATAATCAAACTAAATTCCCATGGAACTTAATCATGAAAACCAAGATGTTAGAAATCAAAATTCTTGGCCCCTCTCCCATGTTTCATCAATCAATCACACATCAGTTTATTAAAAAGTCAGTTAAAATCAAGCAAACACCACACAAGCATAACGTAAAAGTCTACATACATATAAATCAAGAAAACTACTTGACATTATTATGTAATAGGTAGACAAAACCTTGTTTCCTTTACCTTAAGATAATTTCTCTTTAACTTAATTGCATACTCCTTTGATCACTTCAATTTGTGGTTGTGACCTCTATTATAGTGGTATTAACAGCGAGTTTTGGACTCATGGGAGTTTTAGTTTTGTAGAAATCCGTGAGAAAATTTACAAATAAAATTCCCATAGCATTGAATTTTTTATGGGTCATGAAATAGTGATATGTAGCATATTTATGCATTAAGAATATTATATAAAATTTTATGAAGTTATTAATTAATACATCTATATCCTTAATTCTTTCCCCTTGACAAGCATAGACCCAATATCAATTTATCAGATGGTTTTACTTAATATATCTCATAATCCTCTCTGAATCCAATATGTAAAAAAAAAGTAATTTAAAGAAGTAAAACCTTGAAAGGCTCTCATCACATGTAAAACTTATTGGGGGTAAATTTATATCACTTGTAGAAATCAGTCAAGTTGAGATATGGAAAATCATTATAACTTTTGTCTAATTTTGGATGAATTACAATGGAGTTTCAAATATAAGTTTACTAGTCCATGTAAAAATTCCATAAATATTTTTTATGCAATTTAATTTAAAAACTATAAGGTTTGACTGAAATGGCTATGGGATGTAAGAGGAGGTGTGTTTTTTGCTTGAGGCTTTACACACAACCATAAAATCCTAAAAGGTTACGCCTAGATGACCCTATCAGATTTTACAATTGTGGATGTCCTTTAAACTTTGATTGATTTTATTAATAACATTTGGGTGAATTTGAAATTGAACAAGTGTTTTGTCTCTATATCAAGTGCTCCCTTACTTATCCATACTTGTGCTCAATTTTTCTTCTTCTCAAGTGGTTTGATTTGACTCTTGTGCAAACATATTCATTCTTTTCATTTGTTTGATTCTTTGCAATTATTTATATTTATACAATTTCTAATTTTCATCCTTTGATCATACCTTTGCTATACTAAGTTTTGCAAGTTGAGTTAGTGCTAGTGCAATTCTTTTGTTTTATTTGACTACAAAAATTGTTCCTTTTACCTTCTTTTGTGAGTAATTGAGGATACGAGTTGGTATGAGTTGAGTTAGTTTAATTAGTGTAAGTATGTACAATGTAAGGTAGTATAAAATCCTCATAAATGGTTACTTGTCATACCCCAGTGCCTCAAGCGTTAGTTGTGATAAGTTGTTTTCCAATAGTTTGCATGTGAAGCGGTTTTGATAAAATCTAATTCTCCATTTTCAATAATTTGCACATGAAGCGGTTTTGATCAAATCTAATTCTCCATTTGTCAATAATTTGCACATGGAGCGGTTTTGATCAAATCTTATTCTCCATTTGTCAATAAGGTTCTCTTTGTATCAAAATGCATCTGACAAGTCCTTGCTTAGAAGTGCTTCACACAATTTTAAAGGCAATGCAAAGGTACACAAATCCAAGAATGGACCAAGTGGACTTGGAATAGATTGAGGATCATGAGGAGATGAATTTAGATTTAGATGAATGGATGAAGATGAAGATGAATACAACAATGGAGTTATTTTATTAAAGTGGTGTGAGTTGGTTACCTCAACTACATTTCTTCACAAGAGAGTGAACTCTTCCTCCTATAATGAATTTTTGCCTTATAATCTCTCATGAATCTTGATCTAGGGTAACTTTAGGCAACTCACCTACATCAATATTGTGTCTAATGAAAGATCATACTACTTTTAAAATGAGCTTGCATAGAGATTAGATCCTTATCTGAGTACAACTTGCAATTGCTCTCAATACATTTATGCATCATAGAAATGGAGCATGTATATCAAATTTGGGGGTTTAGTGAAAGATCAAGAATGCATTTTACAAATAGAGTGATAGTTGCAATATTATCATATGAGAGAAGGAAGTAGTTGGATAGAAGATAGAGCATAAAATTTTCCTTCAGCTTTGCTTTGCTTTGTAGGGTGTAATGGATTAGTGGATGGTTTTCTCTTCCCATTGACTCAAAGACCTGCCATTTGAAAAATGAACCAACATATAATGATTTAAGAATATATATATTTGAAGAAAAAAAGTGACATTACATGGGCTGAATAGTCCAAGCTACCGATGGATATTTATGAAAATTATATAAGAAAAGAAGTATTTCAATCTAAAAATCTCATCAACTAAAAATATTAAAGTAATAAAAAAAAGTGATATTATGTGTAATACTCCGAGGACAAGAGAAGAGAAAAAACACAGATTGCACACTCAAACAATCACTCAAACAATCGATGCCCCAAGGGAGCACCTTCTCTTTATTATATAGACAAAGAGGATCTCCGCCAAGGAAGCTCCACCATAGGATTAGGGACACAAATAGGTGACATGTCAGCAAGCTCCACCCTTGGATTACTTACTTGGATGGGTGACATGTCTTGTCTAGGTCCTATCTGGTTGGTCAAACAAGCTTGGACCAAAGGGAATCTTTTAGGGAATCTTCTTGTAGGAATCTCAGAATCACGTAAGGTACCGTTGGAAAGCTCCTGACAAGACAAAGCAAGGGGGAGGGAAGGCCAGCCTTCTCTTTGTTGGAGGGGGGTTTGTGCATTTTTGAGGCCTAATTCATCCGTTTAGGCCTCCGAAATTGCCTTCAAAGATTTCAGGCATATTTTGGTTCCTACTCTATTAGTAGAAGTCCCCTTTTGGTGATACCTCTTTCTGACCTATTTAGTCCATCATGTGTAACGTCCTTCTAGATGTTACCAAACCAATTCTCACCTTTAAATCATATGTCTAGCTATTGGTTCTAAGTTTCTCAAGTCTATTTTGGTTTTTGCCCTATTAGTAGAAGTACTCTTTTGGTGATACTTCTATCTGATCTATTTCAACCATCATGTATAACATCATTCTAGATGTTACCAAACCGAATTTCACATCTATATCATATGGCTAGCTCTTGGTATTATAGATGTCCCTCCATTTAAGACGCAACGTCCTCGTTGTGCAATTGTTGCTCAAATGCTTGCACTAACATAGGTGCATGTGCCAAATTGGCAGTGGGCTCCCAGGTTGCATCATAGAGGGGGTAACCTTTCCATTGTACTAGATAGTCCACCAGCGGGTGGCAAGTACCACATATGCGTTTTTGGAGAATCCGCTCCACTTCATATTCCTCTATGCCATCAATGAGTGTCGGACAAGGTCAAATGTCTGGTGTGGAATGACCTTGGCCTGATCGGGGAGCATATTTGCGTAATAGGGAGACATGGAAGACTGGATGGATCTTCAAGTGTGGTGGTAGCTTAAGGTGATAGGCCACAGCGCCGATGAGACAAAGAATCAAGAAAGGCCTAATAAAATGAGGTCTGAGCTTACAAGGTCCAACTAATGTGAGGTTGGTTGTCGATAGCCACACTTGATCCCCAACATTGAACTCCATATGCCGATGGTATGCATCAGCATACTACTTCTATCAATTTTGCGCAATCTATAATTTGTGCTTGGCGCTCTCCACACCTTGTTGGATTCTAGAAACAAATGTGTTGATTGCATCGACCTTGGTAGCCATTGGACGGATCTTCAGCAAGCTAGAAGGTGTGAAGGGATGCTCACCATACATGAGGAAAAACAGAGTGACCTGGGTGGATGCATTCACTGAATTATTGTAAGCAAATTCCACCAACGGGAGTAGGGTGTCCCACCTCTCTTGCTCTTATAAGGTGAAGCCGCGTAACATGTCTTCAATTATGCGATTAGCCCGCTCTGTTTGGCCATCTGTTTTGGGGTGGTAAGCTGTGGACATGGCCAACTTGGTTTTGAAGAACCCAAAGAGTGTTCGCCAAAACAAGCTGGTGAATTGGGTGCCTCTATCGGTGATGAGTACTCTAGACAAGCCATGGTGAGCAAAGACTACATCTAAGTAAAACTGAGCTAGTTGTAGAGCGGTCACCTCCTTGGTGGGAGGGCATACATGAATCATTTTGCTGAGCCGGTCCACAAAGACCACAATGGAATCAAACCCTGAGGTGGTCTTGGGTAATTCACAGACGAGATCCATACTCACTTGTTCCCAACGTTGGGTAGGAGTGGAGAGAGGTTGAAGGAGCCCTGCAGGAGCTTGGTTAGAAGCTTTGTTCTATTGGAAAAGTAGGCAGCTACGCACATAGTCCATCACGTCGTTGCTCATCTTGGGCCAATAGTAATGGCGCTTGATTGCATCCAAGGTCTTGTCCACTTTGACATGAGCTGCAATGGCCGAATCATGACATCCTGTTAGAATGGTGGTGCGTAATTCTGGGACATTTGGGATCCATAATCTGCCATCCCAAAAGGTGAGTCCTTGGGTATTGGTGACACCTTTGGATGATTGTGCTTCTACAATTTGTGGGTCAGTTTTTGTAGCCGCCAGAATCTCTTGCCAGAATTCAAGGTTAATCTTAACCTCTGCCACCAAGTTGCTGGCCATTGGCATGCGGGTGAATGCATTTGCAAGTTGCTTCTTACCTTCCATGTAGGTGATTGTCATGTTGAAGCGTTTTCACCACTCTGCCCACCGAATTTGGTGACAAGATAGATCCTTTTGCGTCTCGAGGTAGACTAGAGGTTTGTGGTCTATCTCTACTACAAATGCCTTCTTGCCCAAGTAGTGCTTCCAATGCTTGGTTGCTAGAACAATTGCCAGCTCTTCTGGTTCTGTGGTGTGGTAGTTGCGCTATGCTGGTAATAAATTTTGAGAGAAATATGCAATTGGATGCCATCCGTCATGCCACTCTTGTTGTAGGACTGCTCCTATTGCTATCCTGATGCATCTATAGCCAACTTGATTGGACGTTTTGGGTCATACCACTTCAAGATTGGTGCATGTAGCAAGGCGGCCTTCAATTCTTGAAAGGCCAACTCTTGTGCAGTTCTCCATGTCCACTTCTTCCCCTTGCCAAGTAGTGCCGTTAAAGGCTATGCAACCTTGGGGAAGTCCTTGACAAATCTATGATAGAATCTCGTCAACCCCAAGAAGCTCTTAAGTTGAGTCTGATCTTCTGGGGCACTCCATTTTTGAATGACCTCTATTTTATCTGTCAATACTTGAATGCCCTCTGCACTTACTTTATGCCCCAAGTAGTCTACTTCAGACTTGCCAAACTCACACTTTGAGATTTTGGTGTACAACTGATTTTGTCTTAGAATCTGGAAGACCTCTCGTAGATGTTGTTTGTGTTCTGTCATCATGCTATTGTACTAAGATATCATCCAAGAAGACAGTAACAGAATTATCCAAGTATGGACAAAATATGTCATTCATTAGACTCATGAAAGTGGTAGGTGCATTGGTGAGGCCAAAAGGCATCACAAGATACTCAAAGTGGCCATACCTGGTGCAAAAGGCAATTTTGTGCACATCCTCCTCTGCAATTTGGATTTGATTATAACCGCTTTGCAAGTCCAGTTTGGTGAAGTATCTCGCTCCATAGAGTTGATCAAACAGGTCATCCATGTGAGGTTAGGGGTATTTGTTCTTCACTGTTTGCTAATTGAGACCCCGATAGTCAATGCACATGCGCTTGTACCATCCTTCTTCTTCACAAACAAGACAAGGGCCCCATATGGTGATACGCTAGGTTGGATGAACACTTTCTGCAATATCTCCTCAATTTGAGTCTTACACTCCTCCAAATCATGAGGTGATAGGCAATATGGGGCCTTACAAGGAGGCGTCTTCCCCGGAAGTGTCTCAATTTTGTGATCTACTCGCCTTTTTGGTGGTAATCCTGAGGGTAGATCATCAAGAAAGACATCTTGAAACTCATCCACCACATCCTTCAATTTCTAAGGGATTTGTCCATCAAGTTGTGCACTCTAGACTTCTCTTATTAGACCCATAAAACATCTATTGGTCTTATAGACAATTGCCGTCCCTACAACATGTAGAGGCAGTTTCTGCCTGTGTGATTTTCTTTAACCCCAATGATTGACCATTGGTGGGTTCTCACTACTTTCTTCCTCCAATCCGCCATAGGGTTGTACTTCTCCATCCATGGCATGCCTAAAATTGCATCATAACAAGCTAACTATATCACTTGCCACTCAATTGCTTCTTGATATTCTCCTACAGAGGGGGTTACCCGTCTAGGTAATGATTCAATCCTCTCTGTTTGCCCATTTGGTAACTCTACTTCTTCACTTCCATCTCTCTCTATATCCATTCCCAATCTTATTGCAACAGAGCAAGACAAGAAATTCTCTATTGCTCCCGAATCTATTAATACTCTCACTTGATTACCTTCTAAGATTCCATTCACAACAATCAATTTTGAGGTTGCCTTTCAAGATCGTTGCGCATGATTCTTCTTCCTTCCCTCGCTTCTCTGCTTCCTTATCATCTCCGATGTAACTTCTCGCTTCTCTGCATGAGATAGCGTTACTAGTATGTATCTTCGCACATTGGAAGATGAAGAAGATTAAATGGACATATTTTTTTTATTTCTTTTTCTTTTTTCAATAACAAGTAAATTTGGTTGAGCCAGTAAGGCCGCAAGGTACATTTATTGGCAATCTTCATTTTCTAAAGTGATTTCCACCTCCTCCTTGTCAATGTGCCTCTCCATGTTGTTCAAAGTTCGCTTGAACAAAGGCTGAGGGCCTCTAGGGAAACAAGTGCAACAGTTGGTATATATGTACCTAATACGGCCACAATTGTAACAACGGCGTTTTTCTCCTCAAGTCCCTTCTCCTCGTGGGACTCCATCTCTTTGTTCTTCTACCCGTCCTCGCTCCCCTTGAAGCGGTTGTGCTCCTCGATCCTGGAATTGAAGGTTGCCCAATTCCATCGGTATTGTTTTACCCATGTGTGGCATTTCTACCCAATAATGTTGAGGTGGAGCTACTCCTTCACCTCCACCTAATGCTCCTGCTATTCTCTACGCACAAGCAATGGCTTCAAATACCATGTGAGGATTTTGCACCATGACTTCTTGGCGAATCCACTCTTTCAACCCTTGTTTGAAATTGTTGAGAGCCTTTGTTGGACTCATGTCGGTAATTGCGACTTGTAGATCCAAAAAAGCCTCCACATACTCTTGTACGCTATTCTTTTGTCTCAATCTCCATAGTCGGGTTCGAGCCATCTGCACAAAATCCACCGATTGGAAATTCTTCAACAGTCCTTCTTGCATTGCTGTCCATGTGACCTCCCTTCTCTTTGCCAACATAGATTATTCCTAAGCATCATACCATGTGAGGGCTTTATCGGTCAAGTACCCACATGCAAACACGCCTGCAGCATGCTCTATGATCTCTGTTGAGAACAATAAGAAATATCGATTCATTCTTGAGATCCAATTTTCCACTACTCCCATTGAACGCTGCCCCTTGTAAGGTTCAATGTTGCAGGTCTTCTTCATCCAAAGTAGCAATGTGGCTTCATCATTGATAGGGTTTGAAGGCACGGATGCCTCTCCAAGTACTTCAGTTGTAGGTATTGGGTTTTGAGATGGCTCTTCTTCTTGCATGGCTTGACCATTCCTGAGGATCTGCACTTGACTTTGTAATGTCTCCATGGTCATCTTAATCTCTCAAAATTCATTCAACATCCCTTGCATTCCTTGCACCAACTCTTGCAATTGCGGATCCATGGTTCATGCAACACTCAATTGCTAATATCTACTTCAATACAGAGTCAATATAATCACTTTGGAAGGCGCACAAACTATCGGAACTACCATTGGGACCTTAGAAGCTATCACTCGTTGATAATACTCCTCACCAAAATTCCTAACCACAAAATCTCTAAACATCAAGTTCAGCCTCGCTACATAACAGATTTCTACTTGAGTGTTGAAAAGGAGAGGATTTGGGACATTCATGTTCATTTTATCATAATAGAATGTAGATTGTCAAATCCCACTCTCTGTCATATATCACCACAGGTAGAATCACCGGGTTTGGTGAGTTCATCACTCTGTCCATGAATTCTGCGCCAAAGTGATAAACTAGCAATACCCTCATCTGCTCACGCTGGATATACATAACCTTGATGTGGAATGGGTTTGAGAATGGAAAGCTAGGTGCGGGAAATTGGCATCCCGGCGCATCCATCCCATCCGCTCTCTAAAGTCCTTCCTAAGTCTAGCAACTACTCTATGTTCTCCACCTCAAATTACTCAGTTTCAGTAGTTCGTGCTATTCCAAGAGGGGTGATCCACTCTCTTGGACTAAAACACTCGCTCTGATACCATTGTAATACTTTGAGGACAAGAGAAGAGAGAAAACACAGATTGCACACTCAAACAATCGATGCCCAAGGGAGCACCTTCTCTTTATTATATAGACAAAGAGGATCTCCGCCAAGGAAGCTCCACCCTTGGATTACTTACTTGGATGGGTGACATGTCTGGTCTAGGTCCTATCTGGTTGGTCAAACAAGCTTTGACCGGAGGGAATCTTTTAGGGAATATTCTTGTAGGAATCTCAGAATCACTTGAGTAAGGTACCGTTGGAAAGCTCTCAATGAGACAAAGCAGGGGGAGGGAAGGCCAGCCTCTCTTGCATTGGGGGGGGGGGGGGGGGTAATTTGCACATTTTTGAGGCCTAATTCATCCGTTTAGGCTTCCGAAATTACCTTCAAAGATTTCAGGCATATTTTGGTTCCTACTCTATTAGTAGAAGTCCCCTTTTGGTGATACCTCTTTCTGATCTGTTTAGTCCATCATGTGTAACATCCTTCCAGATGTTACCAAACCAATTCTCACCTTTAAATCATATGTCTAGCTATTGGTTCTAAGTTTCTCAAGTCTATTTTGGTTTTTGCCCTATTAGTAGAAGTACTCTTTTGGTGATACTTCTATCTGATCTATTTCAACCATCATGTATAACATCATTCTAGATGTTACTAAACCGAATTTCACATCTATATCATATGGCTAGCTCTTGGTATTATATTATGTACATGAAATTTATTAGAGTTAGTTTTCTAGAGTACATTCTTAAGTTTCCAAGGAGTACTTTCAAAGTTGATGAACCAAGTGAAAAGAAAAGGATACCTGAAATAGAAGGTATGATTATGAGAATCTCATCTAGAAATCATAGTAAATTTTGGGTTACAACCAACCTTAACAAGGTTTAATTTTCATACTTATGTTTTTATAAAACAAAGCCACTGATGGAGGAATTATAATTTAGGAGGAAAATGAGCTATTCAATCATTTTTCAAGTGTTTTGTGATGATAAGAGAAGGGTTATTCATTTTGTATGAGGTAAATATTCTCATTATATTTTTACTTCTAAATTGTGGAAATTGTGTAAATTGTGGAAATTGTGTAAATTGTGGAAATTTGTAAGTGCTTTGGGAAATATATTTTATTATACATACGGAGCTATGCTCATGAGTGTTTAGTGGATGTGCATTTTTTCTTGAGTCATGACATGCCATGATTTGTTAAAAAGAAATTTATATATTGTGATTTGCGTTGAATTTGAGTGGAGCTTGCAGTTACTTTGATAACAATCACTATTGATGGGGGACTTTGGATACTTTTCTATGAAATATGTAGTTCTCTCCTTCAAGAAGCCCTATGGTGAAGATAAGTTTGATTGCAACAAATACATAGCTCAAACACGAGTTCTTAATGAGCAATATGTTTGAATTTTGAAATCTAGATGGCATTTTTTGAAGGAATTATGAGTCCAATTGAATTGCTAGAGTTGAAATTCATTTTTGTTAAAATGGATTAAACATTGTGTGATATTTCATAATTTCTTAATCAACCAAACTGATATATGGTCAGAAGAGGATGGAGATTTTGGAGTAGATATCCTTAATTAAGACTTAATACAAGAAGAAGGTAGAGAAGAAGTATTTAGAGGTAGAGAGAATGATGATGATAGAGAGGAAACAAGAATAAACTTCATTGAAATATACCTTGCTTTCAAAAGGCAACTTTGGAAATTTCTCTCCAAAAGATGAAATGCTTTTTTATATAAGCTTATAAGGAATTTTTTATGTAAACTTGTGCTTTGTTTGCATTATCCATTAAATCTTCTAGTCTTTTAAGCTGATGGTTTTTGTGTTTTGTATGTATTTTTTCACCAAGAGTTCACTCCAAAAAATTGTACTCTTTGTGGAAAATTTTATCCTCTTGATGTTCATGGGGTGGAATTTTATCCTCTCTTGAGATGTATGTGGGACAAAGCATGTGTCCATGGGGCATGAAGATGTGCATTGGTGGGGCATGCCTGGTCCATAAGGTATGCAGTTTTTATGTGCAAGGTAAGAAATGTACTTTAGGCAAGGTGTGTAAGGTAATAGGAGTGCTTTTCTTATGAAATTTAAAACTCAAAGGAAAAAGAGAGTGCAATTAGAGTGTTCATTTCAAAGGGAGAGAACATTTCAAAGAGAGGAGAGAGTCACAAGAGTGCACTAGTTCATTCCATAAAGAGATAAGAACAAGAACAAGAGAAAAAGAGAAGCTAAGGAAGACAGGAAATGAATAATTATTGCTTATTCTTTTAGAACTCATCACACTCATTATAAAGTTCACCATTTGAGTTGAGAATTCACTACCCATTCAATATAATTGAGTGAAATCTAAGACTAATTTTTTTGAGACTAATAACTTAAGACTAATCTTAAGTTCAACACTTGAGTTCACTATTTAGAGAGAGTTGAGTACAATTTGAGGTAGAAATTTAAGGGTGGAGTGCAATTTGAGACACTGAGTGAAATAATTTGAGACAATGAGTGAATTTGAAATAGAGAATGAGAATAAATGGCATAATATAGGAGAGTTATTGACAAAAGAGAATATGGATGATCCAAGTGTTGGATCTTGTTTAATGTGATATCATATGGCAAGTCATGACTTTTATCAAGCTGATATGATTTGGAATTTTACTCACAAGAAACACAAAATATGTATTAAAACATAAATCCCTTAATCATATTAAATGCAGTTTTTATCATAAATCACTCATAGAGAAATGATTGTTTCATATCCCTCATCCAATAATGAAGAAATGGCATTTTTATCATCAATCACTAATGGCAAGATATGGTAAATCATTCATACAAAACGAGGACAATGGGAAGCAAAACACCAAAACATATACAAGAATGAAAGAAATTTTGTATTTTTTTATGTATTTACCATATAATTATCATTGACATCACAATTCAAATCATTAGGACAATAATCCTTGCTCCCACCACTTGATGTAGAAGGCGTGTAATCTAGCATATAATATTTAGGATCAGCATTGTTATTATCACAAGTATTTTTATTGCTGGTATAAATTTGAGAAAGCATTTTCATTAAACTATTAATGTTATTGATTGATTTCCCAATTTTTTCTAATTCTAGTGTTATGGAATGGCAGCGCTTTGTCTTTGCATTCCTTTCCTTTCCTTGAAGCTTCTCCAATTTACATCTTAGTTTCTCTAAAATCATCTTCTGTCACTCCACCTTTGCTCTATGCTTCTCTATCTTTGACAATTTTTGAGTTTTTGTTCTTACTACCTCTCTTGTGTTTCCATAAACTCACTCTTTAATTTTAATTGGTTAGCAAGGTCTTGCAAGAAAGCTACTACCAAGAGTGAAAATTTTGTATAGGCTTTAGAAACCTCTTTTTTATTAATGATTCCCCATCCAAACCTTCCTTTTGGTTTTCTTCTTTGTTATCCATATATTGGATTCTCCATCTCCTCCTCCTTCACCTACATCTTTCATTTCTTCTTTGTCAATGCATGGCTCGTTTATTCTTTGTTTGTTAAGGCATGGATCTTTCACTCTTTCTTGGTTGACATGTATATCTTTCATTCCTTCTCCTTTGGTATCTTTTCTACTACAAATAAACTCATCCATAGTAGTTTTTTTTCACACAAGGTTGAGAATCATTAAGGAAAAAACTCTCCTTCTTCTTAACATACTTTAGACTTGAATGCACTAGGACATTTTGAAGTAATACCAGACAAAGGAATGTCATCTGTCAAATCTGTCTTTTTCCTCTTCTTCTTTGATTTTCATATGAGATGTCATTTCAAATTCTTCACTATGCTTTGTTGATTTACCAATATTCACCTCTTTTCACAACTTCAAACTTACAAGAGCAAGAGTAAATATTTTTTGCTCTAGATCCAAATATTGTATCCATTCTATGGAAATGAGGACATATATAATTCAATTAATCATCTCTAGTTTTCAATCCATGTTCCAACTCCTTCTCTAGGAGACCTTTCTATGCATTTGTTCTTCCGCTTCTTGTAGATTTGTAAGACTACATGTATTTGGCCCATTCCTTGCACAGTCTGTCTTTAGTTATAATATGTGGAAATCCACTTGCAAACTTCATAAGAAATGTGGCAATCATACTAAATAAAAGCAATGATCTTTGGAATTGGCTTCTTGCAAGGTTAACCATGAATCTTGTTGAAGTGCTTGAAGTTATCAAGATTATCTAAAATCTATGTGTAATGATAAGCAATCTTCCTAGATCTACCTCTATTAGCCTTGGGTTTACTCTCATCAGGTTTAGCTTTACCTTTACTCCCAAAGGCATTGACAAAGGCAATGAAAATCATGTAAGAGACAAAGATGGCAGTAAAGTCATTGAGAAAGGGATTTGAGTACACCATGCTCAAGAGCTTTTGGAATCCACCACACGGAGTTGAATTTAGGTACCAAGATGATAGTGGAAAATGCTCGAGTAGACAAACATATTATTGGTGGGAGAACAAAAAAGGAGTACTCCATGGTTTGGCAACAATGCACCTTCTTATGAATATAAGAGATTTGTCAATGGGTAACTATACACCTAAGCATGCTAAACCTTAACATTTAACCGGAAGAAACCATTTTGTGAACAAGAATGCCACCTAAAGTCTCACTCTCTTGATTGCCATGCAAACAATTCCTTTGCTGAGGTCCCAATCTCTTGATTGTAACATGGAGTAATTCTTTCATGCTATGGAGTTTAAGGTTTAGGGAAATTTGGGAGAGGAATTTGGGTTTTTGGGAGGGAATTGGTTGAACAAAGTTTCCCTTCATTTTGAAATTATGGATTCAAATGTTAAATGCTATGTCTTATAATCTGCAAAACTCAATTGCCATATGACACTATGTGCATGGGCTTCATTATTATTAGTCCTCCATAATCACAATAATCATATGGTACATTAGATTTGAACGGACCTATAAAATAGAGTATCATCCCATAAAAGCTCTTTAAGGGAGGTTTTCAATTTCCTTTGCTCTACAAGGTCCCATAGAAATCTTTACAAGGTTTCATCAAAATTTTTATTGAAGAGTGTCACTTCCATATAGATTTTATATTTTGTAAATTTACAACCCTCAATCTTTTACTTCTCACATGGAGGACAAAAACAAAATGCAGCTTCTTATGAAGCCCACTAACATTGTACACAATGTCTCAAACAGATGTTAACAGATGTCTCAAACAGATTCGCATTGGAAGAAGTATATTCTACGCTCGCAAGGAAGTTATTCAACGAATTTGACAAATCTCACAAACACATAACAAATGACACTTACGAGTTTTGCCCAAGAGCTCGGAGTCACCTAGAGCATACCCTACCTCTGATTTGGAACAAACTGATTTTTGGCGCCTGGACCTTAAAATCTGCTAATCATTAATCATTATATTCCCCTATCCCTTTATTAAGATCTTTGTCGCCCTTCTCATGTACTTATTTATCATTACATTCCCAGTTTAATTCCATAATTGTATTTTTCTGTCACGTCACTATTTCACGAGTCTGAGAAAATCTCACCACCTCCAGTTTAACATAATTTTGCTTTCCCGTCGCGTCGCTTTCTCACGAGGTTGAGAGATTCCCGCTGTTACTTTGCGGACAAGGTTACTAAATTGGAAAATATTCCATATTACTGAACTTCTCATTAATTTATTTTAAACTGCTCGTCAGAGTCGTCTCCATCTCGTACACAAAGGGAGGGAGCACCTACTCCCGCACAACAACGATGAAGAACGAACACTGACAGAAATCCAACATGAAGAGCTGACAGGGAGAATGGGCTACAAAGGTCCAGAGTCGTAGGTGAGACCATAGGTGTAAGTAATGCGCATGCATGCACGATTCACGATAAAGAAAGAGAAAAAAGAAACCTCCACGATCCACCACATTCTGATTCTGTTCTTCTTAAACAGATGTCAGATGACTACGTGAGACCCACTGTCGATCTACGCTTCTCTAAAGAAGTTCCTTCTCACGTCGTGTCGGCACATGTTATTGTACAAACCTGTCTGTAGTCGTTACCACCAGGAATACCAAAAGCTGCAACACCAAGCGACATAATATTCTAATGGTCTCGTGCATATACAGAGATTATTCGTTATATGACAACGACAGTGTACAAGAGTCAGCAGCAGCAATAAGGATCTCCACAAAACACTATATATTACTAGCTTTATCAATCAATCGTGACCAGATCTTCAAGTACAACGGTCACTTACGGTCTTGAGGGAGGGTGGTCTTAAACAGGTCTCCACGGACAACGGTCTTATTGTGCTGCAGTACAACATTTGCTTTATGTAATGGAAATATATTGATTTAATCTCACGTTCAATAATGGGTATTTTGAAAGTATTTTATTATCTCTAAAGGCCACGACATGTGAAATTTTGGAGCACAACTTACGGCATTATTCTGGAAAGCAAAGGAAAAGAAATATGAGGCCGAAATTGGATACCGAGTTATGACATTGGAGTTTCAGAAGAAGAAGAAAGTAGAAGCTTTTAAGCGATACCATGAAATAAACAAATAGAGATGGAAATAACGATACCCAAAACTTGGCACCAAGATTCAAAAGGACCCAAGTTGGCACCAAGAGTTTTTATGCCACGTGGTCCGTTGGAGACATTCGTTTGTCACAGTTGGCGATGGAGGGCTCCAAGTCTGCAGGGGATGTTTTCTCGAGTGCGGGAGTGCGGGAGGGATGACTATAGAGGAGGGAGAGCGAAAGGAGGTCAAAAGCTTTATTGAATTTTAGGTGTATATTAGATGATACGAAAACAGGTAAAAAATTACTTTAACTCTAATTTCATTGATATCGAGATTAAAAGCTATGAAGAATTTTGAAGTAAGATATGAGTTTCATTCATATCCAAATGAAAACTATGAAGACTTATATAGTAACTATGAGTTCCAGAAAGCTATGAATATTTATATAGTAAAAAATGTGGTGTAGTGAAGGAGTATTTTGATATAAGAATGATTGTGTTTATGTTATTTACTTTCTACTTTCTTGAATTCATATATAAATATTATTGAACCAGTTTGGAACTACTGAAATGGAACCTAGAGGTCATGAAAAATTATAGTTTTCAGAGTTTTGAGATGCAATATGAATGCTTTGTAGTTTTGCAAGTATGAAAGATGCATCTTTCATACTGTATCTTATTTGGGTGTGTATCTCATATGGCTAATTATAGCTCCAATTTCTATATGGGATTGCCTAAAGTGGCATGAGATATACTATAGTTTGTATGATATGGACTCTTTACCTTGCAAAGATTAAAGCCATATGTAGAAAGATGCGCAAGGACTATAATTATACCGCTTTAGATGTTCACGTGAGATGAACAACCACTTTGATATTGTTCATATCTATGGTTACATATGCTTTGTTTATCCTTTTTTTGTATCATACTGTGTACACATTGGCACTAGTCTCACAAGCAAGCTACATAGTGTGAAAATTTGTTATTTGAGACTATTATTTTGCAGGCTTGTTCATGCGTTCCATGATAATCTATTTTGCTACCACCAATCCATAGGCATGTAATCCCTTAGATGAGTTAGCATTGTTCTTATTTCTTCTATTCTCGTGCTGTTTTCTTTCATATACTAAGGGGGTTTGTGGTTGCTAGATTGTATAAATTCCAAGTTGGAGATTGTGCTACCTTACAAGTCAATTTGTGCTGAATGTTTTAGGAAATATCTTCAATTATAAGATACTACAACTTTCACTTAATTACAACAAAGTAGGATTCTGAGTCAAGATACAAAGCAACTTAGAGCGGCACAAGCCTTGTACTTTTTGTCCATGGTCAATCCCATTGATGGGATTATTCCCTCTATAGGGCTATTACATCCTCCTTAAGAAAAGGAGTACCATATGAGATATTGGAGTTATAGTCTAAGGAGTTATTATATCTTTATAAACAGATTTTTTGCCTATGTATTATGCATACCTCCATACTTCTTCTTATAGGGCTTACCAAAGGTAGCTTATGAGTATCTAACAAAGATTGATTCCAAAAAATATCCATCTAATGGTTTATTAAAATGGCTATAGAAGCAAAGGGGAGGATTCCTATTGCTATTTACTGGTAAAATTCTTGCAATGTAGAAAGATATAAGGTACAATAGAATGATTTCTATTGGGGAGGTTTTATTATACCTTGTTAATTTTACTATTCTCCTTTAGTATCATTTTAATTTTCCAATAGCAGCTAAGTCTATATCTATTTAGAGTTGCTACATTAAAAGGTTATAATGCCTATTTCTTGGTAAATTAGCACCTTAGATATCCACTTGAATTGGTTTGTCATGTAAATGAATGTTGAATATGCTTTTAATGTTATTTCACATGCTTCAATTCCAAAGAGCTCAATGGAGCTAGTGGATCCTTATCTAGTGTTATTCCTTTTGTATGGTCTTCTAAAGTTCTACTTCTTCTCTTTACTACATTTATGACTTCTCATAAGAACTCATTTTTCATAATCATTTTTCTTTAATCAACCATTGATATATAATGGAGAGATATCTTATAAGGACCTTTATTTGCTATGGCTTACTTTGTAGCTATTTTCTTTACTACTTTGGCCATTTTTTCCTTCCTTGGTAAACAGTCCACACATTATGTGCATGTGGTAGACCTTTGATTGCTTCACTACAAAACCTCATGTTGTAGATTCAAGAGCAAAGATATCAAAGTTAAGTATTGTCTTTAGTTATTCTTCCTTGCCTCCAACTCCCAAAGGAGTGTATTACATGTATAGATGACATATATTTTTATAGCGAAAGCGAGGTCCAAGGATTATATCACACACTTTTTAAATATTGCTCTTTCTATAAATGACCTCTTCTACTACCAGATCTACATATAGTATATCATATACTCTCCTCTTATTTTACACATCCTACCTACTTCATCCATTTCATCCTTCTCCAAATTTCTTATCATATATGAGAGTCTTTGATAGGTGTGTCATGGGAGGTTTTGTTATTATTGATGGACTAAGGACTTTTGAGTGTGTGACAAATTTTTTCCATTTCATTATTCACTTGTGAATTTCATATTATCTTAAATGTAATAGGAGTCTATATGAGATCTTGCTTATTTAGACAATATATTCTAGCTTTCCATGATTCCATCAAAGTTTTATAGTTGCAATGACTCAAAATCATTGATACTTCACTTGGAGAGCGCTATTGTGCATTGCAAATGTTATAATTGAGGTTAGACTTGTGTCTAGTTTAAAACAATCAAGTGATAAAAGCTAATGTTGTGGTCATGGATCCCACATGCAATGCAATTTTGGAGAGGATGATAACCCATCATCTAGGACTGCTGACTACCTACGCAACAACAAAAAACATCTTGAACTATAAGGCTATGCAATAAAGTCACCTCTTTATTCCCTTAGCCTTGAACTAATATAGACTTATAGATATAAGATTGGAAACTTTTGTTAAAGATTGCACAAAATTTTGTGCAGAATCAAGACATCTCCTTTAAAAGTTAAGTAAAATCCATAACCCTTTACTACTCAAACAATCACAACTTCTCATTGCATTCTCATAAATTGCTTTAATTTATTCATTTGATCTATGTGGGTCAATATTAAGTAAAATAATCCACCTTAGAAATTTCTTCTTTCTCATTTGAAATATTTTTCCCAATTACAAATAGTAAAAAAAGAGAGCTCCATAGCAAGTAATATCATCTACCATGCATATTTCTTATTTCTCATTGTTATCAATTTGCAATTTACATTATGATATCAAAGCAAGTAAGTTCAACAATAATAGATGTACAAGTCATAACTTGATGAAGGAATTAGTTTGTCATAGGCTTGAAGGCAAAAAGAACATGTATGCAAAAGAAGTTTTCAATATTGATACCTTGATCATATTATTAGATATTAACTATATAAGTCTTTAAGACTAATATGACTAAGATGGCAATGCAAAAGGCGGAAATTCTTATTGTAGTTGTGTAAAAGACCAAAACCGAGGAGAGAAATAGGAGAATGGGACACACACATTGGGACACTTGAATGAGGGAAAACTCCGAATGCCTAGCATGAGCTTCGGCTTTGGTATTTATAGGTAGCATACAAGACTCATGAAGCTTCTCAAGAAGCTTCCTTGAGCCACTTTCTTGGAGTGCAAGCTAAGCTAGTTAGAAGCTTCTAGAAGCTTCCTTCTAGAAGCTACCAGCTTAGGGTGCAAGTTAACTAGTTGGGAAGCTTCCCAAGAAGCTTCTTAGATACTTCTAGAATATTCTAGGCTATTTTGTCTTATTCTCTACTTCGTAAACCCGACTAACTTCGCCGCTAAACTCCATATTGTTACATATTCCCCCGCTGCTAGTTGGTGACGTCCTCGTCGCTAGTGAAGCTTTGAATTCCTTGATGGCCATCTGTGCATTTTGGAGGTGGAAAAGAGGTTCCCATGTGGTATCATGAAGGAGATACCCTTTCCAAAGGACCTTGTACTCCGTATGTTGGTGACGGCCTTGTTGAATATGATGACGCGCAAGGATACGATCAACTTTGTACTCCTCATGATCATTGATAGGGATAGGCAGAGGAGGAGGTTGGACTCGAGAGGAAAAGGAAGAGGGGTTAGGAACAAAGGGTTTCAACTTGGAAACATGAAAGACAAGATGGATACGCATGTGACAAGGCAAGGCAAGTCGATAAGCAACATGAGAGACAATGTGGGTGATATCAAAGGGTCCTATCCAATTAGGAGCAAGTTTACGAACTTGGGTATCAAGTGGGAGAGGGAGGTTACTAGAGGATAGCATGAATTTATCGCAAACTTCAAATGTGAGATCACGATGACGGTGGTTTGCATATTGTTTTTGGTGATTCTGAGCAACAAGGAGGTGAGACTTGGCTTGTTGGAGAGATTGGGATATTATGGTCAAGAATGTGGAAGTATGAGGAACCTAAGAGGGAGGGGGAGCAAGAAGTGAATCTGGAACAAGCGGATCTTGGCCAAAATTGAGAAAGAAGAGAGAAAATCCGGTGCTTGCCTGTTTGGAATTGTTGTAGGCAAATTTTGCAGCTGTAAGACATTCATCCCAGTTGGTATGGTAGACATTGACAAAGGCCCGTAACATATCTTCCAATGTACGATTTGCACGTTCAGTTTTTCCATCAGTTTGAGGATGATAGGCCGTGGACAAAGCAAGCTTGGTGCCGAGTATCAAGAAGAGTGCTTGCCAAAACTTCCCAGTAAATTGAGGATCACGGTCGGAGATGAGTACACATGGCATCCCATGATGCTTGAAGACATTGTCAAAGTAGATTTGCGCTAAGGTTGGAGCATCCATAGTATCACAGGTTGGTGCCAAGTGGATTTGCTTACTAAGCTTATCCACAAACACCACAATTGCGGTGTGTCCTTGTTTTGTCTTTGGCAAGGATGTGATGAGATCCAAGCTCACATGCTCCCAGCAAGCAGATGGAATGGCAAGCGGTTGAAGGAGTCCACTCGGCTTCTGATTACTGGCCTTGTTACGTTGGCAGCTCTCACACGATCTGACAAATTCTCAAACATCTTGTGTCATGTTGGGCCACCACCATTGACATTGGACGGTACCCAAGGTCTTGTCCACACCCATGTGACTAGCGATGGGTAAATCATGGGCTTCTTGAAGGTGCACAAGTCAAAGATCACCTTTGGCTAGAACATAGATCCGGTCCGCATGGAATAGAAGGCCTTTCGTGAAGGAGAAGGTATTGTACTCTTTGTCACCTGTTGTTTGACGACCATGTACTATTTGGAAGAAGGGATCTTGTCGGAGAGCTAACCGAAACTTGTTATGGATCTTGGGGTCAATTGACACCGTTGTAATTGCTGCCGCGATGAGAGGAAGAGACTTCAAATCAGGTCGTCGTGATAGAGCATCAGGGATGAAATGGAACCAACCTAGTTTGTACTCAAGTTTGATGTCGAACAATTGAAGTTGCTCTTCCCATCGATGATGTCAACTCTTCATGTGCTCCAGGTATAAGGTCTGCAACAATGGCTTGTGATCAGTTTGCATGATCACTTGTTTCCCCAAGAGATAATGCCTCCATACCTTGGTGGCATATACCATTGCAAGTTGTTCTTGATCTTGAGCAGAGTAATTTCTTTCAGATTTAGTCGGCAAGACACAAAGGCGATGGGATGTAGTCCATTTGGAAATTCTTGTTGCAACACAGCTCCAATTGCAAAGTTAGAAGCATCAAAATCAACCACACAAGGTAGTTGAGGATCATATGGTTGAAGAATGGGTCTCGAAGACACCATATTTTTCAACTTTTAGAATGCTTCTTCATGTTTGGTGTTCCATTGGAAGCTCAAGTTCTTTCCCAAGAGGTCAGTCAATGGTGCAGCCACATGAGCATAATAGTGGATGAATCGCCGGTAAAAACTAGCCAACCCATTGAACGCCCGTACTTCTGTAGCATCCTTTGGGGTAGGCCAATCAGTAATGGGCTTGATCTTCTCTTCTTCCATCTTGATCCCCTCTGATGAGATCTTATGACCCAAGAAGGTAATCTCCTTCTGCCAAAAAGCACACTTCAACTTCTTACAGTAAAATTTCCATTTTCGTAGTCGTCTTAGGACCTCTGGCACATGATTCATGTGTTCTGCCTCTGTCTTGCTATAGATTAAGATATCATCCAAGAATACCACCATTGACCGATCCAATAGTCCATCCAATACCCGATGCATCTGATCCATGAAGACTGCTGGAGCATTAGTGAGTCCGAGAGGTAGAACTCTCCACTCAAAATGCCCATACCTTGTGCAAAAGGCAGTCTTTTGCACATCCTCTCTATCAATCGGAATTTGCCTATAGCCGCTACGAAGATCCAACTTGGAAAAGTAACGTGCTCTACTTAGTTGATCAAGTAAGTCATTGATCAGAGGCAAGGGATATGCATTCTTCATGGTTTGCTTATTGAGCCCACGATAATCAATACAAAATCAAAGTCATCCATCCTTCTTTGGAACAAATAGTACCGGTACTCCCCAAGGAGAGGCACTATGTCGTATGAAGTCCTTCTCCAACAACTCTATAAGTGTTGTTTGCAACTCCTCCAACTCCTTTGGTGAGAGCCGATAGATCAGTCTACTCACTGGAGTACTCCCTCACAATAACTCAATCTTGAAGTGCATACTTTGATCGAAGGGTAATCCCTTTGGCAGATCATCTGGAAACACATCCGCAAACTCCTTAACTATCCGATCAACCATTACTTGATGAGGCTCTTGGTCCTCCACAAATTGGTCTTGTGTAATCGGCTTGATCCACACTGCAAATACAGACTTATCTTCCTCCAAAGCTTGCTCTATGGCTGCTTTACTAACAAACTTCTCTTCTAGGGACTCATCTCTCTTCCAAGCTTGCTCCATGGTTGCCTTCTTGGCAAACTTCCCATCTTGGGACTCCACTTCCTTCAAGGTTTGCTCTATGGCTACCTTCTCAACAAACTTCCTATCTTGGACTCGACTATTCTTAGGTGTCTTACTCAGAGGTGCCAGACAACCTAATCGGAAATTCCTACCTTGGTGTTGTACTTGAATTTGGTGTCGGGTCCAATCGAATTGAACCTTATGACATTCAAGCCAAGGTAGACCCGGAATGATATCATAGTGTAGAGGTGCCACTACAAACCTCATACACTCCAAATACTCCTTCCCAATCTTGAAGGTAACAGGATGCAAGGTGCGGACTGCAGAACCCTTTCTACCATCCGCCATCATCAAACTACTTCCAATTACTGGCTTGATAGGAATACCCAATTCCTTTGCTACTTGCATAGACATGCAATTCTCTGAACTTCCAGAATCAACCAAAATTCTACAACCTCAATTAGATATCATACCTTGTAAGTGAAGCAGACTTGCATAGGTTGAGCCTTCAATCCCATTGGAACTAATCAAGCTCCTTGTAGGTGGCTCAAAATCTCCTATTGGGATTCCTTGTTTCCCTGATCATTCCGTTCCACAACCTCCACTTGGGCAACTTGTCGAGGTCGTCCATTCTTGAGTGGACATTCAGCAATGTGATGCCTCAATTGGCGACAATAAAAACAACCACCATTTTGTCGCAATTTCTCTCTGTCTGCCATGCTCAATGGTCTTCATTGAATTGCATTAATCTCCATTGGTGTTGGCTCCTCCACTTGTGTGTAGTGTATTGGTAGGCTCTGTGGAGGTCGAGGTCAAGACCAAGTTGTTTCTACCAAGGAATCAAAACGTTCGGCCAACCGCATGGCTTCCTCCAAGTGTTGTGGCTCTCGCATGGTTACCTCTAATTTGGTTCTTGCCTTCAAGCCCCTCACAAATCAATCCAGAGCTTCACCTTCCAAAATATCTGGGATCTGCATGATGGTGTGTGGAACTGCGAGATGTTACTTCTTACAGAGCCAATTTGTTTCAACTTTGCCAACTTATCCCGTGCAGCTTGTCTGGCATTTATAGCTTGGAACCGACTGATTATTGCGCTCTTGAATTCCGCCCATGTCAAGATTGGTGCAACCATTTGTCGTTTGGCTCGCTCCACTCGGAATCTCCACCATAGCTTTGCTACTCCATCCAATTGGCTAGAAGCCAAAAGAATCTGTTTTTGCTCATCTTGTAGATAGGTAGCTTCAAAATAATGTTCACAATCAAATACAAAATTCTCCACTGCACTCGGGAGATTCTTGCCTTCAAATACCTTGGGTTTAGGGAATCAAATGCAATCTTCTCCATCTCAAACTGGCGCTCTATCTATCTATTCTCATCGTTGCTGGTCTCGTTCATCCAACAATCGAGTAAGATGCTCGATTTGTTGTTGCATTGCAAGGATAACATCCAGTATTGCCGCCATTGCTTCTACTCTATTCCACTACCCTCAATTTATCTAGTTGATTAACACATAGATACAACACGTCCACCGTTCTCCATAAGTTACCACTAGAAGTATCAAGGGTTCCTCTGAGAACCTCTGAGAAGGTGATCATATGTAGAAAATCCTACCCAAAGCGCAAGGTGATGAATTGTGGGAAACGATGCTCTGGTAATATCTGGACATGAAAGTCCCAATGGTTTGGTGGAAGTGGATTTGGTGGTCCATAAATTCCATCCATCCCATTCCTGCTCTGATACCAATGTAAAAGACCAAAACCAAGGAGAGAAATAGGATAATGGAAACTCACATTGGGACACTTGAATGAGGGAAAACTCCGAATGCCTAGCATGAGCTTCGGCTTTGGTATTTATAGGTAGCATACAAGACTCATGAAGCTTCTCAAGAAGCTTCCTTGAGCTGCTTTCTTGGAGTGCAAGCCAAGTTAACCAGGAAGTTTCTCAAAAAGCTTCCTTCTAGAAGCCGCCTACTTGGAGTGCAAGCTAAGCTAGTTAGAAGCTTTTAGAAGCTTCCTTCTAGAAGCTACCAACTTAGGGCGCAAGTTAACTAGTTGGGAAGCTTCCCAAGAAGCTTCTTAGATACTTCTAGAATATTCTAGGCTATTTTGTCTTATTCTCTACTTTGTAAACCCGACTAACTTCATCGCTAAACTCCATATTATTACAAGTTGACCAAATAGGTTGTGATAGTGAGAAATTTTTTTGTGAGATTCTATATAAATGATAAGATCTTCTCATCATCCAAGCATTTATGTAAGTTTTTTGCTAGTTTTTCTCATCAAACTTTGATAGTTTGACCACAAATGTTGCTTTCTTGTTATGGTGATTTTGTTAATTTTCTCAATTTGATATTAAAAATAGAATCAATGTTCCAATTTTTATTTTCCTTTTTCATAATTTCCCTTTTGGTGTTGTCAAACTTGAGAGTCACGATAGAGGAAGAAAAGAGAAAACCAACAATGTTTGCAAGTGAAATTGGTGCCTTAGTTTTTGTACTACATGTCTCCAATCTACTACATAGATAGAAGGAGATTTCTTTCTACTTAAAGTGCTCTAGGATCTAATTTGTTCTAGTTCAATTAAAATTGCTACTTTGACACCATTATATATACATTAATAGTGATTGAAATAAGAAAAAAGTAATTTGTATGGTAGATGATTTTGGACACATCCATCTATATGGGTCAAGATAATAAATTAAAGCACTTTGAGAGGGTGCAATGAGAGGACAATGATGCTATCAATGGTTGCATCTCTAATCCTCCAATATTTGGATATGAGTATTTTATGACACTAATAAAATACCATTCTTGGTAAATAATACCATATATACTATGTCACAATAATAATTACTTTGTAAAATTCAAATAATTTCATGTTTGGATAGAATTTTAGATTAGTAAAATATACTAAATTAATAAAATTTGATAAAAGAGTTGAATATCTTTTATTTATATTTGATGCTTAACTCCGTATCCATAGGATTCTTTGTAAAGTAACCAATACTAACAATCCCCACCATAATGGGGTTGTAAAAATAGAGAGGAATAGAGCACTCTTTTGATGTGTAGTTTATGAGACAAAGCTCTTATTGAGATGAAGCTATCACCTATGTAGAATATCTCCTAATTAAACGTCCAATTGTAAAAGACCAAGGAGAGAAATAGGAGAATGGAAGATCGGAGTGAAAGATAACATTGGGACACTTGAATGAGATAAAGTTCAAATTCCTAGCATGAGCTTGGACTTTGGTATTATAGTGAACATACAAGGCTCTTAGGGAGCTCTCTAAGAGCCACCTTCTTAGAGTGTACGCTAAGTTAGTTGAAAAGCTTCCCAAGAAGCTTCATTTTAGGAGCCACCTACTTGGCAAACAAGCTAAGCTAGCCAAAAAACTTCCTCTTAGAAGTTGCCTACACATTATCCAATACCAAGAAGCTTCCTAGATACTTCTACAACATTCTTATAATTCTTGGGTAATTTATTCTATGTGCTACTTTGTTAGTCTTGACTAACTTGTCTATAAATTTGATATTGTTACATATTCCCCCACTACTAGTTAGTAAGATCCTAGACTTGAAGCTTCAAACTCTTGGACTTCATTTGTGCATTTTGGAGATGAGAAAGATGCTCCCATGTGGCATCATGAAGGGGATTCCCTTTCCCAAGGACTTTGTACTAAGTGTGTCGTTGGCGGCCATGTTGAATGTTATGACAATCAACTTCATACTCCTCATGATTGTTAACAAGGATGGGAGGAGGAGAGGCCAGACATGAGTAGAAAAGGAAGATGGATTAGAAACAAAGGGTTTCAGCTTAAAAACATGAAAGACAAGGTGGATTTGTGTATGATAAGGCAAGGCAAGTTCATAAGCAACAAGAGAAACAATTTGGGAGACATCAAATAGACCAATTCAATTTGAAGCAAGTTTACAAACTTGGATACCAAGTGGGAAGGGTAGGTGTAATACTTCAAGGACAAGAGAACTCTTCAAGAGAGATACAAGAGAAAACACAAGTTGCACACTCAATCCTCCAATGCTCCAAAGGAGCACTTTCTCTTTATTATATATCAAAGAGGATCCACTCAAAGAAAGCTCCACCTTTGGATTAGATACATGGATTGGTGACTTGTCAACAAGCTCCATCCTTGAATTAGTTGTTTGGATGGGTGACATGTCATTCCTTGTCCTATCTAGTTGGTCAAACGGGTTTGACCAAAGTGAATCTTTAGGGAATCTTTATGTAAGGAGCTCCAAAATGCAGGGGTGAGGTACCATTGGAAAACTCTTGATGAGAAAATCATAAGGGGAGAAGGCAAGCCTTGTTAACCTAAGGGAGAAGAGTAGTTTCATTTTTGAGGCCTAATTCATCCGTTTAGGCCTCCAAAATTGGCTTTAAAGTTTTCAAGCTATTTTTGGCTTCTGCCCTATTAATAGAAGTACTCTTTTGGTGACAACTATATTTGATCTACTAAGCCTATTGTGCACAACATCCTTTGAGATCTTACCAAGCCAATTTTCACCTCTAGATAATACTGCTTGCATGACAATAGGTTACTAGAAGAAATAATGAATTTATTACCTAATTGAAAGATGAGATCACGATAATGTTGATCCGCATATTGCTTTTGATGATTATAAGCAACAAAGAGATGAGATTTGGCTTGTTGTAGGGAGTGAGATATTGTGGAAAAGAAGGTGGAAGTATGAGGAATGTGAGGTGGTGGGGAAGCAAGAAGGGAATCTAGAACAAGTGAGTGTTTTCAAAATTTTAGAAAGAAGGGAAAGAATCAAATGCTTGCCTACTTAGGGTTATTATAGGTAAACTCAACAACCACAAGGCATTCATCCTAGTTGGTATGATGAATTTTGACAAAGGTATAAAGCATATCATCCAAGATACAATTTGCACATTTGGTTTTGCACATTATTTAGAGGATGATAGGCCGTGGAAAAATAAAACTTGGTGCTAAGTAGCTTGAAGAGTGCTTGCCAAAATTTTCCAATGAATAAAGGATCACGGTCAGAGATGAATACTAAGGTATCCTATGATGCTTGAAGATATTGTTGATATAGATCTCTACAAA
This sequence comes from Lunularia cruciata, assembly GCA_948567375.1. Lineage (NCBI taxonomy): Eukaryota > Viridiplantae > Streptophyta > Marchantiopsida > Lunulariales > Lunulariaceae > Lunularia > Lunularia cruciata. The sequence continues at coordinate 36,618,487 of OX419759.1, read as the reverse complement.
TGTTGGAACATCCACTATATCAAAGGTTGGTTCCAAATTGATTTGCTTACTAAGCTTATCAACAAACACAACAATTGTTGTATGCCCTTTTTTTATCCTTGGTAAGGATATAATGAGATCTTAACTCACATTTCCTATCAAGTAGATGGGATGGGATGTAGTTGGAATAGTCCACCAATTTTTGGTTGCTAGATTTGTTGCATTGGCAACCCTCACAGAAGCCTTGAGCAAAGTCTGGAATGTTTCTTTGTGCTTGGGAGTCCATTGAAAGCTTGAGGTATTCTCTTAGAGATCTATCAATGGTATGACCACACGAGCATAGATATGGATGAATAGTTGATAAAATATTACCAATTCATTAAATGCTTGCACTTGTATGGTATCCTTTGGAGTAAGCCAATTACTAATGGCCTTGATTTTCTCCTTTTCTATGTTGATCTCCTTTGATGAGACCTTATGATCCAAGAAGATAACTTCATGCTACCAAAAGCAACACTTTGATTTCTTGCAATAAAACTTCTATTAATATTGTTGTCTTATAACTACTCATACATGATTCATATGTTTTGTCTATCTTGCTATAAATTAAAATATCATCCAAGAAAACCATCACATACCAATCTAATAGTCCATCCAATACTCAACGCATCTGATCCATGAAAATCATAAGAGTATAAATGTTAGAACTTTCCATTCATCATATCCATACCTTGTGCAAAAGGTAGTCTTTTGCACAACCTCCCTATCAATTGTGTAACAATATGGAGTTTAGCAACGTAGTTAGTAAGGCTAACAAAGTAGAGAATAAGCCAAATTAGCCTAGAATATTTCCAAAGCATCTAGGAAGCTTCTTGGGAAGCTTCCCGACTAGTTAACTTGCGCTCCAAGCAGGTAGCTTCTTGTAAAAGACCAAGACCAAGGAGACAAATAGGAGAATGGAAACTCATATTGGGACACTTGAATAAGAGAAAATCCAAATGCCTAGCATGAGCTTTGGCTTTGGTATTTATAGGTAGCATACAAGGCCCTTGAGAAGCTTCTCAAGAAGCTTCCTCAAACCGCTTTCTGAGAGTGCAAGCCAAGTTAACTAGGAAGCTTCTCAAGAAGCTTCCTTCTAGAAGCCGCCTACTTGACGTGCAAGCTAAGCTAGTTAGAAGTTTCTAGAAGCTACTTACTTTTGGTGCAAGCTAAGCTAGCCGGGGAGCTTTCCAAGAAGCTTCCTAGACATTTCCAGAAATTCTAGGCTAATTTGTCTTATGTGCTACTTCGTAAGTCCGACTAACTTTGTCGCTAAACTCCATATTATTACATATTTCCCTGCCGCTAGTTGGTGACGTCTTCGTCACCAATGAAGCTTTGAATTCTTGGATGGCCTTTTATGCATTCTGGAGGTGAGAAAAAGGTTCCCATGTGGCATCATGAAGGGGATACTCTTTCTAAAAGACCTTGTACTCCGTATGTTGGCGACGGCCTTGTTGAATATGGCGACGTGCAAGGATATGATCAACTTTGTACTCCTCATGATCATTGATAGGGATAAGAAGAGGGGGAGGTTGGACTCAAGAGGAAAAGGAAGAGGGGTTAGGAACAAAAGGTTTCAACTTGGAAACATGAGGGACATGATGGATATGCATATGACAAGGCAAGGCAAGTTGATAAGCAATTGGAGAGACAATTTGGGTGATATCAAAGGGTCTTATCCAATTAGGGGCAAGTTTAAAAACTTGGGTATCAAGTAGGAGAGGGGGGTTACTAGAGGATAGCATGACTTTATCACCAACTTCAAAGGTAAGATCACGATTATGGTGGTCCGCATATTGATTTTGGCAATTCTAAGCAACAAGGAGGTGAGACTTGGCTTGTTGGAGAGAGTGGGATACAATGGTCAAGAATGTGGAAGTATGAGGAACTTGAGATGGAAGGAGGAGCAAGAAGAGAATCTGAAACAAGTGGATCTTGGCCAAAATTGAGAAAGAAAAAAAAATCCGGTGCTTGCCTGATTGGAATTGTTGTAGGTAAATTCTGGAGCTGTAAGACATTCATCCCAATTGGTATGGTGGACATTGACAAAGGCACGCAGCATATCCTCCAATAGATGATTTGCAAGTTTGGTTTGTCCATCAGTTTAAGGATGATAGGCCATGGACAAGGCAAGCTTGGTGCCAAGTATCAGGAAGAGTGCTTGCCAAAACTTCCCAATAAATTGAGGATCACGGTCAGAGATGAGTACACATGGCATCCCATGATGCTTGAAGACATTGTCAAAGTACATTTGCGCTAAGGTTGGAGCATCCATGATATCACAAGTTAGTGCTAAGTGGATTTGCTTACTAAGCTTATCCACAAACATCACAATTCCGGTGTGTCCTTGTTTTGTCTTTGGCAAAGATGTGATGAGATCCAAGCTCCCAACAAGCAGATGGAATGGCAAGTGGTTGAAGGAGTCAACTCGGCTTCTGGTTGTTGGCCTTGTTACATTGGCAGCTCTCACACAATTGGAAAAATTCTCAAACATCTCGTGTCATGTTGGACCACCACCATTAACGTTTGAGGGTACCGAAGGTCTTCTCCACACCCATGTCACCAGCAATGGGTAAATCATGGGCTTCTTGAAGGCACACAAGTCAAGGATCACCTTTAGCTAGAACATAGATCCGGTCCTCATGAAATAAAATGCACTCCTTGATGGAGAAGGTGTTGTACTCCTTATTGTATGCCATAAGGCAACCATGTACCATTTGGAAGGAAGAGATCTTGGTGTAGAGTTGATTGAAACTTGTATTGGACCTTGGAGTCAACTGACACTGTTGAAATTACCACTATGATGAGAGGAAGAGACTTCAAATCAAGTTGTCGTGACAAAGCATTAGGGATGACATGGAACCGACCTGGTTTGTACTCAAGTTTGATATCATACAGTTGGAGTTGTTCCTCCCATCGATGATGTTGACTCTTCATGTGTTCCAAGTGTAAGGTCTGCAACAATGGTTTGTGATCAGTTTGCATGATCACTTGTTTTTCCAAGAGGTAATGCCTCCATACCTTGGTAACGTATACCATTGCAAGTTGTTCTTGATCTTGAGCAGAGTAGTTTTGTTCAGCTATATTGAGTCGGCGAGACACAAAGACAATGGGATGGAGGCCATCTGGGAATTCTTGTTGCAGCACGGCTCCAATTGCAAATTTAGAAGCATCAAAATCAACCACACAAGGTAGTTGAGGATCATATGGTTGAAAAACGGGTCTTGAAGACACCATATGCTTTAACTTCTAGAATTCTTCTTCATGCTTGGTGGTCCACTAGAAACTTGAGTTCTTTCCCAAGAGGTCAGTCAATGGTGCAGCCACATGAGCATAACAATGGATGAACCATCGAAAAAAACTGGCCAATTCATTGAATGCCCATACTTGTGTAGCATCCTTTGGAGTAGGCCAATCTAAATGGCCTTGATTTTCTCTTCTTTCATCTTGATCCCCTCTGATGAGATCTTATGACCCAAGAAGGTAACCTCCTTTTGCCAAAAGGCACACTTTGACTTCTTGTAGTAAAATTTCCATTGCTGTAGTTGTCTTAGGACTTCTCGCACATGATTCATGTGTTCTGATGAGGCTCTTGGCCTTCCTCCAATTTTTCTTGTGCAATCAGCTTGATCCACATCATGAATATAGACTTATCTTGCTCCAAAGCTTGCTCTATAGCTACTTTACTAACCAACTTCCCTTCTAGGGACTCATCTCTCTTCCAAGCTTGCTCCATGGTTACCTTCTTGGCAAACTTCTCATCTTGGGACTTCACTTCCTTCAAGGTTTGCTCTATGGCTACCTTCTCGATTAACTTCATATCTTGGGACTGACTATTCTAAGGTGTCTTACTCAAAGGTGCCAGACAATCTAATCGGAAATTCCTACCTTGGTGTTGTACTTGAATTTGGCGTTGGGTCCAATCGAATTGAACCTTATGATGTTCGAGCCAAGGTAGACCCAGAATGATGTCATAGTGTAGAGATGCCATTACAAACCTCATACACTCCAAATACTCCTTCCCAATCTTGAAGGTAATAAGATGCAAGGTGCAGAATGCAAAACACTTTCTACCATCCGCCATCATCAAACTACTTCCAATCACTGGCTTGATAGGAATACTTAATTCCTTTCCTACTTGCATAGACATGCAAATCTTTGAACTTTTAGAATCAACCAAAATCCTACAACCCCGATTAGATATCATACCTTGCAAGTGAAGCAAACTTGCATAGGTCCTGACTTCAATCCCATTGGAACTAATCAAGCTCCCAATAGGCGGCTCAAAATCTCCTACTGGGATTCTTTGTTTCCTTGATCATTTGGTTCTACAAACTCCATTTGGGCAACTTGCCAAGATCACCCATTCCTAAGTGGACATTCAACAATGCAATGTCCAACTTGGTGACAATAAAAAAAATCTCCATTTTGTTGCAATCTTTCTCTATTTGTTGCACCAAGTGGCCTCTGTTGGATAGCATCAATCTCCATTGGTGTTGGTTCTTCCACCTGTGCGTATTGTATTGGTAAGCTTGGTGTAAGTCGAGGTCAAGACCAAGTTGTCGCAACCAAGGAATCAAAGCGCTTAGCCAATTGCATAGCTTCTTCTACATTTTGTGGTTCTTGCATGGTCACCTCCAATTTGGTTTGTGACTTCAATCCCCGCACAAATCAATCTAGAACTTCTCCTTCTTCTATATTTGGAATTTGCATGATGATGTTCTGAAATTTTGTGATGTAACCTCTTATTGAGCAAATTTTCTACAACTCCACCAATTTATCTTGTGCGGCTCAAGTGGCATTTACGGTTTGAAATCAACCAAGTATGGCATGCTTGAATTCCGTCCATGTCAAGATTGGTGCAAGAATCTATCATTCAGCTTGCTCCACTCGGAATCGCCACCAAATTTTTGCCACACCATCCAATTGGCTAGAAGCCAAGAGAATATGTTTATATTCATCTTGAAGATTGGTGGCTTTGAAGTAACATTCGCAATCAAACACAAAATTTTCCATTGTGCCCAAAAGATTCTTGCATTCAAACACCTTAGGTTTTCAAAATCAAATACAATCTTCTCTATCTTGGACTGTCACTCTCTCTATATGTTCTTGTTGTTATTGGTCTTGTTCATCCAACAATCAAGTAAGGTGCTCAATTTGTTGCTCCATCGCAAGGATAATGTCCGGTATTGCTACCATAGCTACTACTCTATCCTACTACTCCCTATTTATCTAATTGATTAACACGTAGATACAGCATGTCCAATTTTCTCCATAAGTGAGAACCGGAAGTATCAAGGGTTCCTCTGACATGGTGATCATATGTAGAAAATCTTGCTCAAAGCATGAGGTGCTAAATTGTGTGAAGCGGTGCTTAGGTAATATTTGGACATGAAAATCCCAATGGTTTGGCGGAATTGGATTTGGTGGTCCATAGATTCCATCCAACCCATTCTTGCTCTGATACCAATGTAAAAGACCGAGACCGGGGAGAGAAATAGGAGAATGGAAACTCATATTGGGACACTTGAATAAGGGAAAATGTAGAATGCCTAGCATGAGCTTTGACTTTGGTATTTATAGGTAGCATATAAGGCTCTTGAGAAGCTTCTCAAGAAGCTTTCTCAAGCCGCTATCATAGAGTGCAAGCCAAGTTAACTAGGAAGCTTCTCAAGAAGCTTCCTTCTAGAAGCCGCCTACTTGACATGCAAGCTAAGCTAGTTGGAAGCTTCTTGAAGCTTCCTTCTAGAAGCTACTTACTTGCGGTGCAAGCTACACTAGCCAAGAAGCTTCCCAAGAAGCTTCCTAGATAATTTTGGAATATTCTAGGCTAATTTGTCTTATGTGCTACTTTGTAAGTTCGACTAACTTTGTCACTAAACTCCAGATTGTTACACTTCTAGAAGGAAGCTTCTAGAAGCTTCTTACTAGCTTAGCTTGCACACCAAGTAGACGGCTTCTAGAAAGAAACTTCTTGAGAGGCTTCGTGGTTAACTTGGCTTGCACTCTAAGAAAATAGCTCAAGGAAACTTCTTAAGAAGCTTCTATAGGGCCTTGTATGCTACCTAGAAATACCAAAGCCGAAGCTCATGTTAGGCATTTGGAGTTTTCCCTTATTCAAGCATCCCAATGTGAAATTCCATTCTCATATTTCTCTCCTCAGTTTTGATCTTTTACAAATGGGAATCTTCAAGGAGCCATCTTGGAGAAATATCATGCTCCACTTAATTGATCTAACAAGTCATTAATTCAAGGAAAATGATATACATTCTTCATAGTTTGTTTATTGAGTCCAATGTAGTCAATAGAGAAGCAAAGTCATCCATCCTTCTTTAAGACAAGTAGTACTAGTGCTCTCCAAGGAGATGTATTATGAAATCTGTATCCAATAAATTATTTGTTGGAGTGTGTTTTTTGAAGCTTTTTCAACCTTTTTGGTGAGATCAAATAGATTGGTCTACTTACTAGAGTACTCAATCATGAAGGGCATAACACAATTTGAGTGTAGCACCTTTAGCAGCTCATCCAAAAATACATATGCAAACTCTTGAATTATCTGATCAAGCATTGTTTGATGGGCTTTTGGCCCTCAAGCCTAAAGCCTCAACCACTGATTGATGAGGCTTTTGGCTCTCATCAAATTCCTCCATGTGCAATAGGCCTTATCCATATCACAAAAACAAGAATATCTCTTTGAAAGCTTACTTACTTGTTACTATACTAACAAAATTCCCATCTTGGGATTGATTGTTCTATAGTGTCTTACTCAAAGGTGCCAAACAACATAATTGGTAATTCTTACCCTGGTATTGTCCTTGAATTTATTGTCTGGTCTGATCTGATCAAATTGAACCTTATGATGTTTAGGCCAAGAGAGAGAGGAGTGTAGATGTGCTACTACAAATCTCATACACTCCAAATACTCTTTCCTAGTCTTGAATATAACAAGATGTGAGGTATGGAATGCAGAACCTTACTACAATCCACCATCATCAATCTACTTCTAAATACTAGCTTGATAGGAATACTTAATTCTTTGCTAATTGCATGGACTTGCAATTCTTTAAACTTTGAAAATCAACCAAAATCTGACAACCACAATAAGATATTAAACTTGCAAACAAACTTGCAGAGTTCAAAACTTCCATCCCATTGGACTTATTGGGATTTCAATAGGTGGCTCAACATCTCCCACTTGGATTCTTTCTTTCTTTGATCATTGGACTCCATGAACTCTATTTGGGCAATTTTTCAAGATTATCCATTCTTGAGTGGACATTATACAGAACAATATCAAATTTTATGACAATAAAAGTAATCACCATTTTGTTATAGTCTCTCCCTACCTATAGTGCCAAGTGGTCTTTGTTGGATGACATCAGTCTTCATTGGTGTCAGCTTTCCACCCATATGTAGTGTTTTGGTAGGTTTTATTAAGATCAAGGTCAAGATCAAGTTGTGGCAACCAAGGAATCAAAGTGTTCAGCCAATTGCATGGCTTCCTTTAAGTGTTTGGGATCTTGCATGGTCACTTTCAATTTAATGTATGACTTCAAGCCCCTCACAAATCAATCCAAAACTTCACCTTCTAGTATTTAATGGAATTTACATGATAATATTTTGGAATTGAATGATGTAGCTTCTCACAAAACCAATCTACTTCAATTCTGCAAATCTATCTCATGTGGCTTGTGTAGCATTTATAACTTGGAATCTCCCAATTATTGCAATCTTGAAATCTTCCCATGTCAAGATTTATGCAAAAAATTTGATGTTTAGCTTGCTCTTCTTGGAATTGCTAACATAGATTTGCCACTCCATCCAATTGGCTTGAAGCCAAGAAAACTTGTCTGCATTCATCTTGAAGGTTTGTAACTTCATAATAATATGATTAATCAAACACAAAATTCTCCACTACATTTGAGAGATTCTTACCTTCAAGTACCTTGGGCTTCAAAAATCAGATTTGCCCTTCCCCTTCTCAAAATGTTGCTTTCTCTATATGTTCTTCTTGTTAATGGTGTCTTTATTTCAATAATCAAGTAGGTATTTGATTTGTTATTATGTAGCAATGATAACTTTGTGCATTGCCTACATGGCAATAGAAGTTTTCCATAATGGAACTTAATGTTTCACATGATGTTTCCACCATGGTAATGGAAGTTATTTAGGAAGCTTCCTAAAAGCTACCTTGTTAGAGTGCATGCTAAGCTAATTGGGAAGCTTTTCAAGAAGCTTCCCTCTAGAAACCACCTATTTTGTTTGCAAGCTAAGCTAGTTGGGAAGATTCCCAAGAATCTTCCTTCTAGGAACCATCTTCTTGGCATGCAGCTAAGTTAGCCAAGAAGCTTCCCAAACAACTTCCTCCAAGAACTTATCTTCTTGTTATACATATAACCTAATATTTGGAAAGTACCAAGATACTTTCTATGTGTTTCTAAAACACTTCTATCATTCTTGGCTTATTTGGCCTCTTTGCTACTTCATTAGTCTTGACTCACTTGTTTGTAAAGTCCATGTTGTTACAATAACTAAGCCCATCCTTTTGAATACTTCTTTGTTTGAGTTGCATATTTTTTGCAAACCCAATCTCTCACATTAATGTGTATTAGGTGGTAAAATCTATATATCTAAATCTAAGCAAAACTTTTATAGTAAACTTTCCAATATCCCTCGTGAGTATGCTCTTCTTTCACATGCTCATAATAAGGCACATTAAATTTAACATCTTTGGTCATAGTAAGGCATATTAACTTTAACATCTTTGGACAATCATACATTCTCATCTAAAGATGTCATTTGAGTAGGAGTTCCTTCTCCTCACCATCCTTTCTCATCATCAAGAAAAACCCTTTGATCAAATAATCCAACATGATCTTTATTTTTCCTACCTCCTTCTTCATGGTACCTTAATAATCCACACACCATTAAAAAATCTTTAGCACTTGGTCTTCCTATGCATTTCACACATCCCTTACTTTTTTACCAACAAAGCCACCTTTGAGCTCACCATAAGCACTCATTCCATGAGCATCAATATCCATCTTTGCTCCAAGTCCATCTTCATCAACATTATTTTACTCATCCTTTGTCTGGTTTGGAACAAATACCTCACTTAAGACAACACTCATTGTCTCTTTGGGCTACTTTGTCTTTTGTACTCTTGTAGCAATTTATTCCCTTAAAGATTCTTCCAAGAATTCTTGAAATACTACTTTTCTCCAATCTATTTTTACTGCCATATAAAAATAATTGGTATTTTAGAGGTATTCTTCTCATTGCAACAACCTCACCCACCATCTAGATGATCCTTTAAGCTTAACAAGTGTATCCTACCACCTCAAGAATAAAAGAAAAACTATGACTCCTTTGCATAGCCTCCTTGTCTTAGAAAAAGTTATCATTTTGCAATGATCATTTGTGTTGATTTTCTATTGGGACCTCTAACCTATTAGTAAAGCCATGTGCTCTCTTAAGCATATAAGTGCAAAAAAATAATTGACAAACAAATAAAATTCTCATGTGGAAATGGAACATAAAATTATTTTCATTTCCATTCCCATTGCTAAATTGTAAAGTGCTAGTTGGTCTTTTAGCTAAAGATAGACCTTGATTGCTCCATTGAACATTTTAAGACATGGCGGGTGACTCAAAGTTTCTCTCAAATTTATAGCTTGGATTGCACTAACATGTTCTTTCTAGTTGCTCATATCTAATCAATCAGATATATTTTGTCTTGATCACATAGTATAATGTCCACATCCATCAAATAGATCTAGAAATTACAAGTATAGATTTCAATTACTACTTTTTATAAAGAGTTTCAATGGCCTTCTTCACAAAGAAATTTACAATGCATATGAAGTTTCTCTAACTCTGAAAAGGATAGTGTGGTGGCTTTGTGTCAACTTACTATAGTATAATTGGTTGGAGCATGTTGTTTCCTTGAGGATACATGTTGGAAATGGCTAAAATGAGACAAATAGTATCACCATGATGACAATCTAGCATTTCATGTTTAACCTCTTGGGTAGCATGATTCCCTAAAGAAGGTAATGTCACCAAAATGAGTGACACTATGAAATGCTAAGCAAAATAATCTTCTATGTATTAAATGGTCAAATCCATGGGATTCCTAAGGGTTAGAGTTCATTTGTAGCAGAAGTCACTTCTTTTTGGAGTCTCTTTCTTCACCAATTGTCTATCTGAGCTTTAAATTATCAAGGTATGGTATTCAATTCAAATTCATATAGTACTCCCACCACAAGTCATACAAAATGAAACCCACTACCACCTTGCATGAATGTGGTCTAATAACTTTGCAAACTAAATTGGAGTGAGAGAACCATCCTTTATCTCTATATAAATAATATTTCTCAAGTACTTGTAATACTAAACTCAATATCTCAATAACACATGCATGCATAAATGGGTGTTATTTTACCCCAGGACTAAGTTTTCACTTCGTACTCAAAGTGAAGATCTCTCTACCTTCTATGATACATCTTCAATTTATCATGGTTAATCCTACCAAAGTGTCTTCCTCCCAACTCTATGAGATTGTAGGTGTAATTGCCTCACACCTTCTCCACTATCAAAGGTCCAAAGGACTTAGGCAAAAACTTCTTTTGGACTCTCTTGAATCAAATAGAATCAAACAAGGTTACACAATCACCTTCTTTTAAGGGCTCCACCTTCTTCTTGTCTTGCCTCTTGTCATAGCTATCCTTTTGTTTCCTTTGGGCTTGCTACATTCATAGCATAGCAACTACTTTTGCCTCCTCCAATTCCATGAGTTAATCCTTCCTTGACCTCTCTACATCACCTCCTTGTGCGTTCTTTAATCTCCTATGAATGCTTTGGAAGGTAGGAAGATCAAAGTAAATAGGTAAAGAAGAGTCAATACTATATACCAATGAAATGGAGAATATCTGGTAGAAGTCTTCATGGTTATTCTAAACTCTCACAAAATTGCATAAATCCTTTTGTCCCAATGATATTAAGCCTCCTCCATTTTTTCATCTTTGGCAAACATCATGCACAAGATCTGATTGGTTCTCTCTGCAAAGTCATTGGAATTTGGCTTATAGAATGTAGTTACTCTATGTGTGATAGAGAAATGTTGTAGCATGACTATCGTGATGGTCTCTATAAACTCTACTCATCTATTAGAAACCAAATCCAAATGGCACCCAAACCCAATGATATTGCATTTATAAAGAAATCTACCTACTTCATCTTCATTCTTGTTCATCATTGGTCAAGCTTCAATCCTCTTGGTAAGGTAATCAACAACTACCAAAATGTACCAATTATTCCTAGAGGTTCTATTGAGATGACCTACAAAGTTGATTCTCCACTTCTCAAAAGGTCTGAGCAAAGGAGTTGATCTAAGAGGTGGAGTTCAAGTAGGCTTTCTAGCAAAATTTTGACAAACATTACAAGTTTTGCAATAATCAATACAATCCTTGAAAATTCACCTTAGATGGTAACTTGCATCTTGAATCTTGAAAATAGTTACCTGTCTTGCAAAGTGTCTCCCTTACACTAAACCTTCATGAAACTCCCTTATGAGTAGGATAGACTCCTCCTTACCCATTTCCCTTTGAAGTAGACCATCTTCTCCTTGGTGAAACAGAATATCCTTGACCATTATGTAAGGTCTAGATCTTGCTGCAATGGCTTTCTTCTCCCTAGCATGAATCTCCTCTAGATACTTACCTCTTGTAATAAAGTCAACAATCTCCTTGTACTCCATTGGAACCTCTTGAGTGATAGAGATTGTCATGAACTCCTCATCTAGAAAGGAATCATCCATTGGTTCAACTCCATTATGATTATAGGCCCTAGATAACAAATCAGCATTTGCATGTTTTTTTGTGGCCTATCCTTAATGGTGTAGTCATACTCAGACAAGAGTATCATCCACCTTACTTGCCTCCTTTCCATGTTACGCTTGTTGAAGATGTACTTCAAAGCCGTGTGATCTATGACAATGGTGTCTTTCCCTCCAATCAAGTAGTGTCTAAACTTCTTGAGCCCAAAGATCACTGCCAACCCTTTTCTCTCCATGACTGAATACTTCTTTTCTACTAAAACCATTTTTCTACTAGCATAAGCAATTGGATGATCATATCTTGGTCTAATTGACTAAGAGTGCATCCTATAGCTATATTGGAAGCATGAGTGTACAGGATGAAAGGCTTGTTCCAATCAGGTTTTTAGCAAGAATTGGAACCACAACAAGGGATTTCTTGAACTCCTCAAAAGATTTATGAGCCTCCTTGTCCTCCAAAATCACCATATATTCTACACCCTTCTTCATGTTGATTATCAATGCATAAGCTTGTTAGAAAATGAGAAGATAAACCTCTGATAGTATCCACCATCCCCAAGAATTAGTGTAACTTTATCAAGCTTGAAGGGAATGGAAGGTCTAAGATTTTCCTTACCTTGTCAAGATAAACTGCTATTCTATCCTTGGAAATGATGTGCCCTAAAAGTAGACCTTTTTCACAACCAAAAATGCACTTCTTTAGGTTGAGTGATTCATTTGTTTCATCTAAACATTGCATGACCTTGATCATGTGCTCAAAGTGCTCCCCCTTGCTCCCATAGATACAAAAGTCATCAATGAAGTCTCTAATGAATTTCTTAATGAAAGGTTCAAATACCTTATTCATAAACCATTAGAATGTGGTTGGAGCATTGCAAAGCCTAAAATGTAAAAGACCAAGACCCGAGGAGAGAAATAGGAGAATGGAAACTTATATTGGGACACTTGAATGAGGGAAAACTCCAAATGCCTAGCATGAGCTTTGGCTTTGGTATTTATAGGAAGCATACAAGGCCCTTGAGAAGCTTCTCAAGAAGCTTCCTCAAGCCGCTTTCTTAGAGTGCAAGCCGAGTTAACTAGGAAGCTTCTCAAGAAGCTTCCTTCTAGAAGCCGCCTACTTGACATGTAAGCTAAGCTAGTTAGAAGCTTCTAGAAGCTTCCTTCTAGAAGCTACTCACTTGCAGTGCAAGCTAAGCTATCCGGGAAGCTTCCCAAGAAACTTCCTAGATACTTCCAAAATATTCTAGGCTAATTTGTCTTATGTGCTACTTCGTAAGTCCGACTAACTTTGTCGCTAAACTCTATATTGTTACATAAAAGGCATGACCTTGAAATCATAAGTCTCCCAAGGTGTGATGTATGTGATGACTTGTTGATACTCTAGTGTAATGTTGAATTGGTTATATCCATTATAACCATCTCCAAAATTGTACCTCTCATGACCTACAACCACCTCCGAGGTCTAATCAATGAATGGAAAAAGGTAAGTGCTTCTTGGTTATATTTTTGAGCTTCTTGTACTCCACATATACCCAAAGCTTGCCATTCTTTTTTTTCACAATCACAATAGGAGACACTCATTTTGAATTCTCTATCTCAAATATAAATTTCACCTCCTTGAGCTTATCAATCTCCTCCTTCACAACCAAAGCTATTGGTGGGCTAATGCAATATTTCTTTTGGTAGACCAGTCTTTCATGTGATTCCACCTCTATTTTTGCTCCTCCAAGCTGACTTCCTTTAGATCCTTGTAACTGAAAGCAAACATATGGATGAACCTCTAGAAAATCTTCTCAAATGCTACATTCTCTTTCTTGGTAGCATTTGGACCATATTTGAGGGTAGATAATCTCCTCTCTATCTCCTCAAGTGTCAATGGTGATTTATCTAAGTCCTTCAAAACCTTTGGCTTTAGTGAAAAATCCATAGAACACAAGGGATACACAATTGAATAAGATTCAAATTTTCTTGGAATGTTTCAAAAAATCCAATGAAACTCTATACAAAAATTCCAAAGAGTGTGAAGTTGTGGGAATAGTTAACTCTACCACCTTCTAAAATTCTAGCTCAATTTGTGTAAGAACTCTTGAAATAATTTCAAGTGTCTTACTTGGAAGTTAATCCAAGCTATCTACTGTGAAAATTTCAAATCTAGATCTCAAAGTTGAGAGAATTTACCCAAAATCACCATTATATGCAATCTACCTCACATTCTTTCCAAATCCTCTCATGTGCACATTATGTAAAATATTATTTCCAAAACATCATAATGGATTATAGGGTATAAAAATAGGTTCAAGTTCTCTAACATAAGTTCAACACTCTCCTCTCCTAATGTTCTCTCCAAGTGAGCTCTCATATCCTCCTTTTGTCTAATATAAAATTGTATGCAGAACATTATCTTGCCTTCTAGAGAGGTCCCAATAATGGAACCAAAAATTTGAGCAGGGATGTCTCTCATTCAAGATGAATCTTTGATGGTTATTATGGTAACTCACTATGGACTAAAAAGGCAAGGAATCCCTACTCTACCATACTTCTCCAAAACTCAAAGCATTGTTGACTAAAGAGCTCAATGAGAGAGAGATAATTGCAAATGAAAGATAATGAGTACCTCCTTACCCATAGTTTTTATACTTGAAATAATTATGCACCAAAGTTGGAGTAACTCAAGTTATTAGGCTAAAAGTCAAATAAAGTCTAAAAGTCTAAAGGAATATCTTAACTCATAGGAATATTTTCCTTAGCATGTGGTCTTATCTTGATCCAACCACTAAGTTAAGGATTCATTTACATGGGCTATCCTTGGATTGTAGAAGAATCCAAAGAAAAAAAGCTTGTGGGTCCAAGAGTTCTCAACTCTTCCCTTAGAGCCAAATGCTTAAGAATAATACCAAGTCAATACAATAGAATCCAAAGTAGTGATGCTCATCTTTTCTATGCCATCTAAATTAAGGTCCCCCTATCTTTGATATGAATTACTTTAGCCAATCATGACTTATGTAAAACTATCCTTTGTCTCTATATAAATAATATCTCTCAAGAGCTTGTAATACCAAACTAAATATCACAAAAGCACATACATGCACAAATTGGTGTTACAGGCTAAACTCCTAAAGAGCTACACTTTAGTTTGACATAAATTCATTTTCACACTCCAATACTTTTGTTTGTACCTATGGATTTGTCACTCTCAATTAGTTGAGCATACAATCATCCATTCAAAGGGCAGACTAATACACACACACCAGCTCATGAGTCTTGATGGTACAAACTTCATAGTAACTTGCAAAAGAAGAATGCACCAAATAGACCCAATGAACATTAGGCCTAAGCATTTTATACATTTCTTACTTGGCCATTAAAAGATCCAATAGGTACAATGGATGGAAATTTCCTAAGTTCAACTAAACCACTTAGTCTTGATCATATCTTATCTAACCCTAAACCTAATGATAGGTAGTTTTAGTTGTATTAAGCTCAATTCAGGATTTCTACCTCCAGTAGACTATCACTAATGATTGGGTTTAGCCCAAGTACCCACTGAAAAAGTATGAACATCTATGAAATTCCTAAGATTATAATAATAAAGATGCAAAAATTAGAATGAATTTATGTCTCATTGTTAGAGAACTAAAATGAACACAACTATCTTAATAAGACTAGGTTCTAGTTGTTATTCCTTGACAAGAGTGGTAGGTGGTGATTGAAACAAACTCTTAGCCCCCTTGCAGATGTGAACTAAGTCCACAAGCTCCTTTTGATAGCCATCCATGATTTGTTCAAAGTTGGTTTGAGCCTCCTCAAACTTGGTGTAAGTGAGGCTCTAGAGGTTCATAGACAATTCTTTGAGTTGCTCATTTGAGTATGTCTTCCTCTCTAGCCTATTAATTTGATTGCATAAATCCTTTGCCTTTGTTTTTTAGGAGGTCTTGTGGTCATGTGCTTGAATTGGCTAAGTTATTGGGTGATCACATGCCCAATAATCATGAGCAAACCTACTCATTTGTTCTCCAAATTGGTTTGTTTGGCATTGAATTTTTGGTCATCTCCTTACAAATCTGCATGTCTTGCTCCAACACCTTCTCTTGTTGTTCTTAAAGGTTTGTAAATAGGTTGGAGATGCAAATTGTCTTGATCCAACACCTTCTCTTTTTGTTGTTTAAGTTTGGTAAATAGGTTGGATATGTTGGTTAGTCGGATATTTGAATGTGTTGTATCTAGTGTCTTAACTACCTTCAAACCTGCCTAGAGCATTTCTTGCTTGCTTTGTAGTGATGCAAGTTTGTTTTCCTAATTTTGCATCTTGTCTTTGTGTTGAGCTCACATGTGGAAGACTTGCAGGCTATAGTCATCAACCTCTTTCTTCAATCCTTGGATTAGCTTTTCATACGCCTATTTTTGTTTTAGTTCCTTGCTCTAGAACTCCTCTAGGCACTCCTCACTTTCCTTGTCTTTCTTTTTCATCTTGGATTAGACTAGGTGATGTAAGTAGCCGATGACTGCCATTGGTTCCTTCATCTTTGGATCTAGCTTCTATTGTTTGTGTCATAGTATAAACTGTATAGTCCACCATAAGCCAAGGTAGAGAATTTCCATCCTTACCTAGTTGTTTCCATAGGGCCTTCTTTGTTTTGGGCATAAGGTTCTTGTTATGGCAAAAAATGATCATCTCCTTTGCTTTGTGAACCGTAACCCCTTTCTCATTAATTTTCACCTAAATGTCATTTTTTTGGGATGTTGGGTCAGTGATGACATCATCTTTGTCTATATGTCCTTCCCATACTTGAGACAATAGGAGTTGTCTTGTGAATTTCATTAGACTTTGGCATGATATCCTTACCTTGGTGTCATTAGTGCCTTTGACAAAATCCACCAACAAGCAAGTCCATTATAATCTTTGTCCAATTTTGTAATGCAAAATTTCTCCCTCATTAGGAACCAAAGGAAAGACCAGAGCCAAAGTTGCAAAAGCAATTAATGCAACAAGTATCTTCTCTTTGCTAGTTGGACATACTCCATTTTTTACAAGCAGAGGTGATGATTGGACCTTGTTGTTTGGTCCTTCTTCTCCTTTTTTTACTACAAGCAATGAAATTTATGTGAGGGAATCCTTGCTCTCCAACTTTGTGCTCCGGGTAACTATGACAAATTTTTGTTAGCCATCCTTTATTCGTGTAGCAAACATTCATCTCAAGTTGACTTGTATGATCCTATTTTTCTCCCACTATCTTTTGATGAAGATTCCAAATCTTAAGGTCATTTTAAGTTTCTTGGATACTTGAACTTTTGTGCAAGCTACAAGAGTTTTTCATTGAATTTTAATGGCGTTGTGTGTCTCCACCACTTGCACAAAATTCCTTATTTGGGGATACTCTTCATCTACATTGTGATAGTTGGTGATCTCCTTAGTCAAGTCTGGATCCCCCCTAAAGTAAGTTGGATGGTGCAAGTGGGATGGGAACTTTTCCTTCTCTTCATCCATCAAGAGGTTCATGATGATGTAGAAATGAACAATGAAGGGAGCCCACAATGGTGGTAGAATCTTCAATCATGTCTTACAATAGCTTGATGAATTGCTCATGAAGCATCCAAGCCCAACTCAATAACTTTTGCTTGTGTATAGGTAGGGAGAAGATAGCATGGTTTTGGTTCACCTAGTTCATTTGTTTCAAAACAAACAGCAACCTTAAAGATTTGGTGATGGTTTGGCAAGTGTGGTCCTTCATAACTTAAATCTTATGCATGTTTGTGGATTTCCCCCAACAAATGAGTCTTTGATTCTCCATTTCAATTTTTTGTCTTGATGGCCATATAGGGTGTTGATAAAAATTTCCTTGAATAGGAAGCAATCTGCATCCAATACCCACTACTAATGATCCTTTGTCCATATTGTGGGATATACTCATAATTATTTCCTACTCAAATTTTTTTGCATTCTCACAATTTCTTGTAGCATAACTACATCCACAAGACTCTAATTCCACAACAATAATTCCATCTTCCTTTCTTGATCTTTTCAGTCCAACAATACAATCTGCACTCAAGAATCTTAAAAGGCTTGTTCAAGATTTCTACTACCTCACTTCTTCTCCACTCAATTCCCCTTTTGGGAGTGCTTCCTATCATGATTTAATATTCAAGTTTTCTTGACATAGCAATTCGCATATCAATTCCACAATTTCACTTCTTGAATTCTTGACAACATCAACAAAATTTGGCAATCTCAGCTAGAAGTTGCTTGTATGATATCATAAGAGATGTTGGGCATAAAGAGAGAAATGTGAGAATTGGAAAAAGTGAAATGTAAAAATGCACAAAGATTTGACTCACAAGGTGGTATTGGCCTTTTTATAGTCCCAATGGGATGGTGCTTGTCCATCATAGTGGTTGGTGAAGGGTCATAATTGTCCATCACCCATATGAGCACAAGTGAAAAATAGTTGCCAATGGTTCTTTTGTGGCACATATATCTTTCATGTGATCTTGAAATGGCAATGGAAATAGGTGGAGTTTCATACTAATCAGAAAGTTATCATGGCCCATGTTGTCTAATAGAATCTCATGAAGTTGTGGTTTCCTTGTAGTGGAGTGCTTTTTTTCATTTGGCAAGCTTGTTGATAGACCCCATGGAACAAAAATGAAATGAGGCTGACTATGAAATAGGTCCCGTGCCATTCTCATTAGGTGGCCTTGTAGGCTCATTTCTTTCAATCATCCCATTCCTCTATATTGTCAATTTATGACTCCCTATAAAACATAAATTCCTACAAATGATACTTCTTGACACCTTAATTGGACTAATTTCACAAGGAAATAAAAAAATCAAATGGAAATTAGAGCTCTAACCAAAGTGGGTCATGACAAATAGTTATTCACTTGAAGAAAACTTTTTATAGTGTTAAACAATCTCCTTGTGAAAGGTTTCAAGTTATTCAATTGTTTCTTTGTTTCTTAGGCTTTACCAACAATTAGGCAAATGATAATATTTACTACTTTCATCAAGGCACTAAACTTGTTGTCCTTGAATTTTTATATTAATGAAACCTTGATAGCTTGCAATCATCTGATTTTATTCTCATCTTTCAAATCCAACTAACCAATCTTGCACATATTCATCAATGTTTAAGTCTAAAAGTTTATTGCAATATTCCTGAAGGCTTACTTCTTATCCCTCAAAGTTCCTGTATCTAACAAAATCCTATAGATTTTGGTTTACATGATTCTTATGTAATGTAAATCCTTCTATAGTTTTTACAAAACTCTCTCAATCTGATTGTCATTAAACACCTAAAGGCCAAACTCAAGCATACTATTTCTTCATGTTAATATTTTTGGTTCACTCAAATGTACTTGTGTATGCACTTGTCTTGATCTCAACTTTATTTTCTATACCCTTGCTCACATATGAACAACTTTGGCATTTCTCTAGTCCAAGTGATAAGTCATACATCTCATCACTTCAAATTTACTACTTACTACTATCTAGAATATACTTGTCATATTGAATACTTATATTTCTTAGGTTTTAGGGAAGCAATCTACCCTAGAGAAATTGATGAACAATGGTTAACTTCAAGCTATTGTTTTGTATTCTTTAGTGATGCTATAAAGTGGTGCCTCTCTAAGCTAAAGACCATTTGTGGTACCTTACCTTTTCATTTCATTTTCCTTAGTTTCTTAGAACCACAGTGACTTAATAGTTTGCCAAGGTTGGAAGAAGGCTTCATACCATTGAACTTTGACACTAAAAGAAATCACACCAATCAAAGAAAGATGGATAAGGAAAAGTGTAGCATGGGGAACTCTAGAGAAATTGGACAAGAAGGAGAGCCTACACCAAAGAATTTCAATGAAGAAGACCTTTGGCCAGATAATCCTTTGGCTAGGAAGACCCTCTACTTAAAAGACCTTTGGTGTTGTAACCATTTGATGCAATACACATTTGGCCAAAAATTCAGCCAGCTTAAACAGATCTTGATAACTTAAATATGGTACCTTCAAAGCAAGAGCTATCATTATTATATATTTGATTGTACTTAAATGTGTACACATGTAGGTTGTGATAGCATACCCAAGGTGTAACTTCCAGAATTTTGCAATGGTTGAGCCAACACCTTAAAATTTAAACTAGGCTAACTACTTTTCACTTTTGTAGAGCTAGAAAAGTACAATGCTTATTCAAGCTAGAACTCTTCACACTTTTGCAAGAAAACCTTAAGAGTTAGAGTCTTAGAGTGAGTAGGCGGTTTTGCGAGTAACAAAATTATCTATCTCTAGAGAAGAAATAACCTTGACCTTAGCAAAAAAAGCACCTACACATCATAAAAGGGTATGCAAGATTATCCTAAATTTGTAAATGTTAACCAAGTAGGCATTCCTCTATAGAGCATACACTCCTAATGCCAAAAATTAGAGTTCTTGCCATGGAATTGAGAATTGTATGATCATGTGATGCTCTATGAGACAACAAAGATCTAAGGATGGATAAGTTGCAAGGAAAATCCTTGCCTAGACCAAGAAGTATTGGCAACAAATCTTAGGACCCAAGAATTTGCTTCCAAACACCATGATTCTGGACCCACAATGGACTCATCCAGATGCAAGCATTGAGTTGAGGTTCAAGGCCAAATTTAAAGATCATAAGACCAACAATGGTTGGTCAATAGGTGGATACAAGGACCCTACCAAAGAACCCTTTCCAAAGCAATAATGAAATGATTCAAATCTAAACTAATTATGTATGTAAGTAATAGATAAGAGATCTTCTTTGAAATCTTGTATGGAAGAAGGGCTTTGGATTGGGAAAAATGTTTTGGAGGTATGTATGAGGCTTGTGCAGAGACATGAAAAAGGATAGAAGGGTGATCCATCTATCCTCCTTTGGCATTCACTTTTATCTAAGAATGGATCACCTAGTGCTAGAGAAGAAGAAGAAGTATTTAAACCACCACTTCTCCAAAGGATACTTCCCTAACCAGCAAGATTCAATGGCAATTTGTTAGAGGTACCAACTTACCAATGCCAAATTCACTTGCACAAGAGAGCTTGTTCTAGTGGAGGAAGCTTATAATACTTTGGGCTATGAAAAGAAGAGACAAGTGGAGAAGCAAATGACACTATGGTGGTTAAGATGAAGAAGGAGAAGGAGAAAACTAAGGAGAAGTGAGACCTATAGAGTCTCAACAAAAAAACAAAGTAGTCCTTAAAAACAAAGGAGCACTAGAAGCAAAACAAGTAGTGAAGGCCAAAGAGATAATCAAGACCTAAGGGTCAGGTTGAAGGATTCAAGATGAAGATAAGGACCATGCCAAAGAAAGATCCAAGGTCAAAGACCTAGAAAATGACTAGAGAGTAGTGCAAGAGGACAAAGAGCCTACTCTTTTAGTTAAAATTAGAGAAGGATGTAGAAAAATCTTTGGTGCCTTCCAGAAAAGAAGAAGAAGCAAGGCCAAGCAAGAAGGAGATACCACCTGTTGAAAAGATATCCATCTTCAGGCTAATCATCCATTTTGTAGGATTAGCACTAAAATTTGTAGACTAACTTCTCCCATGTAGACTAACTTCTTACAAAGAATTGCACAAGGAGATCATTGACTACACTATGTTACTTGAAACCTCCATTGAACTGCAAAGGGAGTCCATAAGGAAAGAGCAAAGGTACAAGAATAGTTGGCCAAAAATATGCACTATACATGGGCAAGGAGAAACATAACAATGACTTGGAGTAAGAACATTCAAATTGAAGGAAGAAGGGCAATCCATTGCAAGGAATTATGTGGATGGATGAAGAGGAGAAGCTCCACCTAGAAGAAGCCACATGCTATCAAGATTTCAACATTGATCTGAATTGAAGGCTCAAGAGGAGGAAATGAAATTACTAGGATGAGAGGTCAAAAAGGTAAAGATCATGATGTTCATTGCCCAAGTACTTCACCAAGAAGAACAATCTATCACCAAGGTGCAGATACAAAACCGCAGAGTTGCTAGAGATATAAGAAGAGAGAGAGAGAAGTATCATATATGGAATTGTGAAGACGTGATGGCAGAGTTGTAGGAGATTTGGATGTCATTGGAAGCAAAAAGAGCAAGATCCTTACCTAGATGGATTCAATGTGAGATCCATTGGTAGGGCTAGTACATGAGGTCATTGAGATGCAAACTCAGCAAAACAAGTTTCCAGAACTGAAGTCCTAGGTGCATGCAATAGAGCCAAAGGTTTACATAGACAAGCACCTTAGCCAACTATCAAATAGATTACACAAGCACACCTCCAAAAATTTTACAAAATTGACCAAGACCTTGCTTGAGTCTTTGGCAGAATACAAAGATAGAACAGATTTGCTAATTAGGATTTCTAGAGGCAAAGGTTGCACCTTTCATCAAGGTCCTAGGGCAAAGAGAACACCTAGCCAAAGGCTAACAATAGAAACAAGTTAAATGTAGAACATCTTTGGCCTAGAACAACCTTTGGTGTGGTAAACCTTCAACATCAAAGACCTTTGTAGTTGTACATACCTTTGACCTAAACACCTTTAGAGGTAGGACAAATTTTTGTAGGCCAAAGATCTTTGGAATGTAAATTCATCTTGAAACTAACTGTGTAAATGACAAAGAACAACCCTGAGATGGCAGTAGATGCATAGGGAGTTCTTGATAACTACATTAGATAAGATAAGATAAGTAGATAAGATTAAATGCATGATGTAGTTGTAATTAGAAGATTTCTATCACACCTTGGCTGGTAAATCTCATCATCATGAAGAAGGAATTATTAAAGGGGTTTCAACCCAATGTAAAAAAATTATCTTTTCATAATCAAAGTTTGACCACAAGGCCATCAATGATTTGAAGTGTTAATTACCTACACTCTGCATCATTGCCTGTATGATTTGTCAAGTAGAGGTGATGAAACTTGAAGTAGGAACATAAGTGATTGAATGTAGAGAGGTATTAGCACTTGGTCAAGGTGTGTGATCCTTGGAGTTTTGAAGGAGAAAGACAATGCATAGAATGCTTCCAAGAGCTTGGCATATTAAAAAGTACCACAAACTTGAAAGCCAATCAGTCAATCAATTTCACAATATCTTTTTTATTGCACCTTTTGGGAAGGGTAGTTTACAATGTGTGAAGTCATCAGAGTGATAGGACCTTTGGATGGAACCAACCTTTGAGGTGGAACTCTCCTTTGGGGTGTAACAACCTGTGGGATGGAATTGACCTTTGGGTTGGGAAGTAACCGTCCGTATGGAAGTGAATTTCAAAAATAAATTGGAATAGTTCCGTTTGGAAGTGATTTTAATTTCTCTTTTCCAAGTGTGCCACAATAGGTGACACTATCATGTTCTAGGAATGATTCCTGCCCAAGAGGTTAATCACAAAACAATATAAAATTACCATTTGTGACACTTTTCTTCAACTCTAGTTATTGTATACTTGTGCTCCTAAAAGAACAACCTATTCTTACAATCTTTTACTATTAGTACATTGACAATGGGTTATCATAATTTTCCTATGTACTAAGAGCCACATTTCTATCATGTATCTACATACCTATACAAGTACTCCTACCTAGCCATGTACCTTTGATAGTACCATATGCTATACTTTCTCCACTTTATTAGGGTCATGTATGCTCTTGTAGCTATTAGATGAGTGGGGTACATTACACATAGCTCTTCACATGGCAATAGGAGGAGGTGGTCTCATATTGCATGAGCCTATTTCCTTGGCTATACATCTAAGTGCATAGGCACTAGTTGCTTGTCTATTGATGGATAGGTTTTTACCAAAGGATCATCTTTTCTCATGGGCACTTATCACAAGATTAGATTTAGGAACCTCCAATTTCCAAGCATCTATTCAGCTGGCTTGTGATATTTTCCAAGCCTTGCATGCATAGCACTCCTATAGTTTGTGGAATTTGTATCCCTAGACTTTAAGAATACTCAAGTGTATTTATGAGCATATGCACATTCATACCCTTATAAACATCCTCACTAATGCACCTTTATTTAATACCATAAGGATTTTTCCTTGTGAGGGGAAATGCTCTAAAACTTAGCAACATACTTCTCCATTGACCAAGGACTTTTGTTTCATATTGGTAGAGTTTACTATGGCTCTTTGCCTACAATTGGGATAACCACACCAAACATTTCTAGAGCTACCAAACCTATGCATATGTGGATCTACATAAAACACACTTAGCACTCATATTTTACCATGTGCCATAAGTGAAGAGCACACTAGAGTTCATGATTCCATCTGAGATATTGTGGTTCAAATCTTATATCTACTTTGTATTAAGTTCTGATTGAGAAACGGTTGGACTTGTCAAGAACACCTACTTGGAGGATGAGGACAAATATAATGTTATTCATGGATGGCTGATCTATATTGTTTGTTGTCGTGATCATAAATCTTGGATGACTAGAGTTCATGGCACGGGTCATCATTCAAGAGGGAGCTACAATGATTACCACCACCAAGGAGAAGGAAGGCCATTACACACCGCCGCTTTCTTCCAATACATTTTTCCCCTTGGTGGTGGAATTTTTTGGCCATCTCCATCATCAACTTGCTGGTCTCCTTCAAGATGCAACATGAGGTTCTGTATAACGGAGAGGAGCCTTGACTATCTTGCTAGTCATGATTATTCCTTATTTTTACCATATGGTATTTATCACCCTATAATAATCTCATGCATTGGGTCTTCATAGATGTAGAGCTCCTCTAGGAGTTTCTATTATGTCTAGGCAACCCTTCCTTATTTACTAACTATACCTTTGGAGAACCTATGTCCCACCGTTCAAATTTAATTTAATTCCCATATACTTGGTTTCTTTGTTGCCTAGATTTACCACACAAACCTTTGGAAAACCTATATCACACAACTCAGCTTTAATTTAATCCACAAATTACTTGGTTTCTTTGTTTCCCTGGTCCTTCTTAGCTTTTAGCCTGATGCTCTTCTTATGCACTTCTTGGTGCTCTTGTATTTCTTTCCCTTTTTCTTACCATCTATACTATTTGCCCCGTTTGCATCCACTTTAAAATTGCTCTCTTTTATAGAAAGACAAAGAACATAGTAATTTTATTGCTATCTCTAAATTTGTTTGGCTTTGAGCTATGTTATAGAATTTTCATTATCTTTCATCTTTGTACACCATCATTGTTAATGAAAGTGCTAAGCACTAGTTGAAATTACAAAGTTTTAAAAACAGACCAATTATATAACAATTTGCTATCATTTTAATAATAACTAGTAGTTGAAGGCCTTACAATCAATTTTCACCATTCTATGATCTCCCATGTATGTGCAGACTTCCTTACCAAGGATCTCTTTGGCCCAAACTTGTCATTCATTTACCATTGATTGTTCACTTTGGAAAAGAAACTAAGACCATCAAGATTTTTACTTGAGGACTATTAGAGTCAAGACATCCTAGGGTGTATCAATAACAACTTTTCCATCTCCCATAAATATCCTATAAAATATTTATGGTATTTTATGAGGAGTGGGCAGTGGAGTTTTCAAGGATTTTACAATGGAGACCCCAAAGCCATCAAATATTTATGTGCACTACAAATCATGTCCAACAGTTTTTTTTCATGTTATAGGTGATCCTATAAATATTAATTCCTATGTATTATTATTATTTATTAATTAATTGATACTACATTTAGTCCTATCTACCCAATTTGAAAAGGAGAGTCTAATTTAGTGTGAATGAATTGGGATCCAAGAGTTGAGTCTAGAGAAATGAACAATGAGAGATTTTTGAAAGAAAATACAAGAGTTGTGAAAGAATTAGTTTGTGAAATTGTTGAGAAGCCAACAAGAGAACCAAAGTGCTCTACATTTGAATGGATTGGGTCCCTTGGAAAAGTGCAAATATTGGGTCCCAAGGAAGTCACTACAAGAAATTCAAGAAGCAAATGAGATAGCTAAAGTGAGGTGCATTTGACTGGATTTGGTCTCATGGAAAGATGCATGGATTGAGTCTAGTGGAAGAAATCTGTGAAGGAATATCCAAGAGCTGAGTTCAATTTAGAGACTTTAGTTTAGATTTGAGAGTTTTGAGCATGAAATTTTTGAGAGGTTGAGGAGAGATCAAGAGTGCTTTATGTTTGAAGTAATTGGGTCTTGGAAAGAAATTACAAGAGAGAGAATTGTGTAGATTTCACTTTAGAGACTTTAGTTTAATTTAGTTTAATTTAGTTTGGTTTAATTTAGAAATTTGAGAGCATGAAATTGTGAAGAAGCCCAATGGAGACCAAGAGAGCTATGTGTTTGAAGGGATTGGGTTTTGGGAAAGGAACTACAAGAGAATCATGAAATATAGTCAAGAAAGTCTTCCAAGAATCTCCTAGAGTCAAATTTAGTTCAGATTGTAAAATTATCAAACCAAGGAGCAAAGAGAAGGAAGTGTGCTTGTTATTTAGTTGAATGGGCTTGGCATTTGCACAATTCCACTTTAAGCATGAGCAAGTCTCCTAACACTCCTTGTTATGAGAGCATGCCTTGGTAGGTTTGAATCTTGGAGTCCCTTTCAAAAAGCTTCTTTGTAACCTAGGGTCATCCATAAGACACACAACATGCACCTTCAACAGCTTTAGCCCTTTGGAAGTTCAGCAAGAAGTGTTTTCTTGCCACAATTCCCAAATAATAATGGAGGCATGGATTTCATGGTAAAGAGAATCATTGAGGATACTAGCTATGTTTAATATTTCTTCCATACAAGTTTATACTTCCAAAATTTATAGCAAGCTCAAACATGCACTAGTATCAATCCTTCACATTATACAACCCATGTTTATTTACTTTTACTGACTTACTGTACCATTTGATTAAAGCCCCTTGTAACCTTTTATCACATTGATAGAGAGCCCAAGATCACAAAATTTCTTCAAGAAAGGTTGCTTTGACTAGTTTCTAATCATACCTCTATCTTTTTTTCATATTTTTAATTGTTTCAATCTCTCCTAGCTTAGATTAAAATGTCTCCTTCATTTTTATCATCCCCATAACCTCCCAATGTAATGATACTTATTGCAAATGCAAGATGATTGTCATTTTTATCTCTATGCTTACTTCTATTTGATGGAATAAAATCAATACCTTCATGCAACTATCTTTGTAAAAAATGATCAAAATTTCTATTTAATAATAAAAGAGATAATTGACATCAACCTTTATTGAGTGAATCCCAAGCAGAACTCATTTGATAATAAAAGTGATTGAGCAAATCCCAAGTGGAACCCATCCGGTAATAAAAGTGATCATTGACATCAACCCCAACTCAGTGAGTCCCAAGCATAACACTTTCATGGTTGTGAGAACCTGGTGGAATCTGAGCAAAACTCCTTATATAGGAAAAATCCTTGCAATTACCAAGCAAAACTCCATCATACCTAGCGAAACCCAATTGGGGTGACTTCAAGTGACTAAAAGAACTTTAAGAATAATGTAAATATAGAGAAAGAAAGCTCTAACTCAAGCCATGATCCATGCTTAAAATTCATCTAGAAAACCAGAAATGGCTAGGAAATATTGAACACCTTGAAGAATTCCTTATTCTTTAAGATTTTTCATAATTGATTTTGTAGAACTGTTTACAAATTCATAAGTTACATCATCTAAATTGTTAACATTCTCAATAGGTAATGTAAAAACCATGTTTTAACAATGGCAAGTGCATTCTTGACATAGGAATGCATCTAGCAAGTTGTAATTCAAAACATGGGTTTGACCTCAAAGAAAAATGTCCAAACGCATGACGGAACTAAAGAAGTTCAATCAAGAGATAAATTCCTATATAGCAAGATTCAATATTGAGTTTTCACATGAGCATTTTTGTCTCTTTGCTTCCTATAAAACTTATGGTGAATTGAGTGCAAACAATTTCATTATATAATAAATTATATGTATAGAGCAACTAAATAATCTAGGACTAAATTATGACTATATTTTCCTTTGAGTAAATCAACTTGACAAATGAAATATAATGTTCCAACTTGATCCATAATGTCAAGGCCATGATACAAATGCACAAAGGCAGTTAATATTTATCCAGTTGTATTCACATTTATCTCTTATATCCTTTACAACTTGGGTTGCATAGTTGAATGCATAGCATTGTATATATTCTCATACCTATCTTAACATCCACATCTAATACCTAAATACATAAAGGTATGAAAATGGATTCCTCAGCTTAGAAGTAGATCTCAATTTACAAGCCTTATATATGCCTTGTGTTTATTGTGAGTACATGCCTTGCTCAACATGCCACAACAATATAATACAAATTGGATAGCCTCCAAAAGGATAATGCTCATGGTTACTACAATATCTAACAATTAAGATATGTAGATCCATAAATAATTCAAAATGAGGATGTTGTTAAGAAGCTTTACTATAGTATCCAAAAATTAAGATATATGGATCCATAAATAATTTGCACCAAGGATGTCTATGAAGAAGCCTTACCCTGTCTAGTGCACATGTAACATCCAATAAACAATAGAATTGCATGATTTGCTATTACAAATCCACTTTCATGTATTGCAATAAAAAGAACAAGTTTAGATAGTATAGGAAATCCATGTCATCTATAGGTTTTAGATGCAATTTTCATGTTTACTTTAGGATTTTCTGTTGAACTTAAATAATAATAAACATACTCCATTTGGATACTAGCATCTAGAAGGATTTTTCATCAAAGTACATACTAGAAGTGCACAAAAAATTTTCATAACTAAAAGGTGAAGGATCCCATATTCAAATCCTCCAGCAACATTCAATAAAACACTAATTGATGCTTTAGACTTTACGATTAGGTTTAAATCATTCCCATGTCACACTCAATCTTAATGGCTTATCCATACGATGCCTTGTGATACTTTTTTGTTTTCAAACAGAATTGTGATAAGAAATAAGTAGCAATTAAAGAAGTTGGAAAGAGTTGCATCTACACAAAGATACTTGAAATCCTTAACTTCTTATTTGTTGTAGAACCAATGGGAGTAGAAACTTCTTATTTGTTGTCTTCCATTCAACCATCAAGATAATGACATAATTAAATAATCAAGGTATTTGTAAAAGACATAAAAGTAATCTGCAAGGTAAAGTATACTTCAAGGATTAAACTAACTCACCTTTGATTGTGTGTCCTTTCATTGCTTTTTTGATCATGATAGGATCAATGGTGTTATATTTAATCATCTCTTAAAATACATGTATTCATAACATGGAGAAATTGTTGTTTTCAA
Source organism: Lunularia cruciata (assembly GCA_948567375.1). Taxonomy (NCBI): domain Eukaryota; kingdom Viridiplantae; phylum Streptophyta; class Marchantiopsida; order Lunulariales; family Lunulariaceae; genus Lunularia; species Lunularia cruciata. Next base: position 36,589,353 of record OX419759.1, on the reverse strand, counting down.
GTTTATGTTGAGTGGGAATTTCACAATAGCATTTATGGTTGATATAATCAAGAATTAGCAACTCTTCTTGGTTTTGTATTGATCCAAGACTATGGATTTCTGTACATCACCAACAATACCATAATAGCATTTATGGATGGTATAATCAAGAATTAGTAACTCTTCTTGGTTTTGTATTGATCCAAGACTATGGATTTCCATACATCACCAACAATACCAAAGTAGTATACTCTTATGGATCTGAATTCCATTTGATCTAGAGCTTTTACATGCATTGGAGAGTTCATGATCACCTTGGGTATATACTACATGGTTTGAATGTCTTCACAAGTGAGCGCTTTTTTTCTTGCCATTGCATTGGAACAATGTTAGGAAATCATGCTTCAATTATCTCATTCATGGTAATCACTCTTTCAATAGCCTTGGTTTGAACTTCCAAATATAACAATGTTTGCAAATTGTGCTTCAATCATCTCATCAATAAACCATCCTCAATGATGTTAACCAATCTTTGAGTACACTAGTTTGAATTAAAAACCAAAAAATGTTAGGAAACCTTACTTCAATAACTTCTTCAATAAATCCTCATTGAGGCTAACCATAAGAAACTTGCTTCAATCATCTCATCTATAAATTCTCACTAATGCATACCTAACTTCAATCATTTGCTAAACCTTGCTTCAATAGAGTAGAGAGCTAAACCTTCCTTCAACTATCTCATCATTGATGCTAACAAATCTTTGAGCAAACTTTGATCTTGCAAGCTTCCTCCTCAAAGCCCAAAATATAGTACAAATGGAATTGATCTCTAAAATAATCCATGAAAGTGATATAAAAATGTTACAAACAAAACCAATGATCAATTACACTTTGATAGCTTGGTACTACATTTCATTCATTGCGATAGTGAGGAGTGAAGTTGAGGTGCAACCATATCTATCTCTACAATGGGGGCATAGAGTTGAGATGCAACCATGTTTATGTTATGTTCCACTTCTAAAATCATACTTTTCATCAAGAAAGTAAGTGTTGTAGTAATTGCACCTTGATGGCTTGGTACAATATGGGCAAACATTGAGGTACAACCACATCTACCTCTACAATGGGAGCTAGAATTTAGGTTCAACATCCTCCAATTTATGTCATGCTTGGGGTTTTGGTTGATCTAATATTTATATAAAAAAAAAACTAATATGCAGCCACATCTAGGTTATGTCACAATTTAGTTCTTGATCAACCAATGGCTTGGGGTTTTGACCAACCCCATGGTTTTTGTTATACCATTAGCTAGGCATATGAACTAGAGATGAAAATTGGCTTGATAATACCTAGAGGGATTTTATATACAATGGTTTAAGTAGATTAGATAGAAGGGTCACTTGAAGAGTACTTCCACTTATAGGGCAGAGGCCAAAAACACCTTGATAACTTCAAAGCCCATTTTGGAGGCCTAAACGGATGAATTAAGCTTCAACGACAAACTTATCTCACTCCTTGTGGAGAAAAGGCATTGTGTTGTTCCTCTTCTTTGTCTCATCAAGAGCTTTCCAACCATACCTCACCCATGATGTTAGAAGCTTTGTTCAAGAAGATTCTCCAAAGATTCCATCTAGTCAAACTTGTTTGACCAACCAAATAGGACAAGGATTGACATGTCACAAATCCATACAACTAATCTAAGGGTAGAGCTTGTTGACATTTCACCAATCCATGTATTTGATCCAAGGATGGATCTCCTTTTGAGTGGATCCTCTTTGCTATATAATAAAAAGGGTGCTCCTTGGAGCATTGGAGTATCGAAGGATGAAACTTTCCATTTCTCTTGCGTATAACATATTTGGAATTTTACATTATAGATATTGAATTAAAAAATAATTTTAGGTTTATGATTTGATTTTTTGGGTTTAGAACAAATAAGAGTTCTCACATTCAAATAATAATTTTACAATGTGCATATCTAGAGTTTTAATTCTTTCATTTGAGATCATTCTTGAAAAAAATTTGATGAAAATTTTAGGAAGACTTGATTGTTACATAAATTAGTAAGTGAATTAGTAAAATAAAGATATGTGATGACTAAGGTGACCATTGCATTGGGAATAATTTGGACATAGGGCACCACTATTAACATCCCTCACAACCTTGAGGCTTATGTTGTGTGTAAGGTGTCATATGCCTTGTTGTCACACTCAACAAAGAAGTTAGATGAATAAACCCAATACTTAAGGCATATTTGAGCAATGAAGACCTCCAATTACAACTTATGGTTTTTGCTACATAGACTAACAAGTAGAAAACTCAAAATCTTACTACTTCTCATCCATTGGAAGAACATTGGTAGGAGTTTTGCTTCATTGGGACTTGGATGTGTAGAAAGAACTTTAAAGGGAAAGAGCAGGTGTGAACTCCATATTGGTGATCAATGAGACTTAAATACTCCAATTCTCAATTTCTCTTTGCAAAGCAAACCCAACACCCTTATGTTCTCTTCCAATTTCCCCAAAATTCCGGTGTATAGAAATTGCATCATTGTCTTCTTAGCACCTACAAACCTTTTTGGAGCTCAATAGCTCTACCTTGCTTCAAGCAGATTTTCAATTTTCAATTTCTCCCATTGACCATCCTCTCTCCTCTATTGACCTGAATGAAGCATGGTCTAGTTCCAATGACAAATGGTGAATCACATAATTAACAAGAGTGATGTGACAAAGGACTTGTTAATTTTGAAAATGGTGGAGGATAGGGAGGTGCAATTATGCTCAATTTGAATTTCATGAGAAGTGTGTATTTCTTGCCATTTTGCACACTCTAGTACCCCTAGTGGCAAGTAATTAATATTAGTATGACTTATTTTGGCTCATAAAATTCACTCTCCCACACATCTAAAAATAATAAATGACATGTAAGGTAGTTAAGTACTTGTAGAATTATTTACGGATGTTTCCTTTTCTTCAACCTTTCATTTTAAGTGCACTATGGAAATACTGTAGGTATCCTTGCATTGGTGGTAAACATTCAAAAAATTCCGTTATTGAAACGCACTACTAAGTCAAGTGAAAATCCAAAAGTCCTTATATTATTCTTATCTCCATAGTTCAGCTAGAAGCACTGTTGATTGTTTAATCAATCAAAGCTTCTCATCGAATATTCCTCATAGTTCTTTAATGTGTTCTTTGGGCCCATGTGGGTAAGTAATAATCAGAATCATTTACTTGTGAATTACTTCTTTCTCATGGGAACCTACTCTCTTGTTTATAATCTGGGATTTGACTTTGGGATTTATGGGGAGATGGGCTCCTCCTATAAACATCACGTACATATTTTGACGGGTCCTATAAACCAAATCAAGGACGTTCAGAAACAGGTCCGTACAAATTAGGATTCAGTTTAATTTTCAGTCTAATGTTAATTTTGATCTGAATTTTCAGTCATTATGGTCTATGGAACATCCCATAGACCGTAAAAGTTTATGGATCACAAAAAATTGTAAACTTTTATATGGTTATGAGAGTATCTCATGTATAAAATAGTGTCCACTCTCACACCCCACTCTCATATAGATCTCTCGTAATTATTATTTTCAGCCACGGAAATGGCCAAAGTGAAATCCGTTAACAAGTTTACCGTACTAGATAATGATAGGAGGTATCACTCTTAACTTACTATTTCCAAAGTTCTTGTCTTTAAACTAAGATAATTTTGAATTCCATTGGGTTATTTTGGTAAATTACAATTGCGTTGCAAGTGAATCCTTTTGGTTCTCTATATTTCGATCTTGCTTGAACTCCTTAACTCTAATACTTTGTAGTTAAATTCCAGGTCCGAACGTCGGGCACAACTCTCCACTCGGATCAGAATTTAATTTCTTCTAACGGAATTCCATGTACTTATTTGAACTCTCCCTCTGGTCCGATATTTTTGGGTGAAAATTTTGAATATTTCGAATTAGAAAATTGTATGGATTCCGCCGAAGCTGGACATACATGATGTGTTGTTTCCTCTAGAATTCCATATTTCCATGTGAATATCAATTATCTCCGGAACATTTAAGTGGGAGTTGATTCAAAACTCCTCAATTGCAGAAAACACCCGATAAACAATTACCACGGTAAACAAAGATTATCGACATGTTCTACGTGAGATTAGTTCCTTCAAATATACTAGATGATCACAAGAACATAATAAAAAATATAGTCTAGTTGTTCATGAAATTAAGTGTCAAAGTAGGATTCACGCGCCACGTCAAGATTAAGAAAAGTCATGTTTAAGACTTCTGTCAACTTGGGGTATTATTATGTCTAGGTGCCCAATTCAAGATACTATTGAGTCCATCTATGAATAGATAAAGGATATGGAGATAGAATGGTATACATTTACCTTATTAAGCATATTCACCTAACCAACATGTATATTGATTCGCACATAATTTCTTGCTGTTGTTTTGGTTATATGTTTTTCCATGTATTGAGAAATGAGTAGCACATTATAAGTTCCCATGAGCAAATCCCACCTATTCCGATTTTAACCATGTAAATTTTACAAATAAAAGCGGTCCCCAAAAGGTGGTTTAATTTACCCGTTTATAGAATATCCTAAGAGTAGGTGAAACCTAAAGGTTATTTGCCGACGAGCAGATTAATCAACAAGTTAAAGTCACCCCTAAGTCTTTCAAGCGAGTAAAGTAGGTGTGCATTCGTAGTTCAAGTATCCACTACGGGAGACTTTAATAATGCAGTATGTGTGTGGAGTGCCTAACACACACAGCATTAAACTCCTTTGACTTTTCTTCAAGATTGTGAAGAGAAGTCTTCTTATTTTAGTATCCTAATTGTTCTACGCAAAACGCAAAGCCTTGAAACTCTAATGGGCAAAATAGAAACACACGCAAGCTAATATATAGGTATAGCTAATCCCCATCCACGCACCGACACCTACCTCTACTGAAGTATCAAACGTGAAGACAATAATAAAGAGAAAGGCGACCGCGATAAATGAAGGATGGGAAGACCCATCAAGCCGTAAGGGGGGGGGGGGAAGACAAAAAAGGTAACATGGGGCTAAGCCCCAATAGCCAATAGGGGGTTTAGGGGGTTTCAAATTCAGAAATTATGGGGAACTTCCGGAATTTTAGTCCTACCCAACAATCCTTTTACGGGTACCCGTAAAGGATGTGGGGGGTTTTGAGTATTAAACCCGTAAAATATTAACAGGCGAGAATATTGTTGATGCGCGAAAATTTCGCCTGCAGATTTCCTGTGGATGTTAGAGGTGTTCGGAGCCATATAATTTTGCGGGTCACAAAAAAAGTGACCCGTAAACTTACAGGGGGTTACGCGATTGCCCATAAAACTCAAGTGTCTCACATCTTCGGCTTGCATAACTTTAAGACTTCCTGAATAAAAATTCACGGGGTATTTACGTAATTATCGGAGTTGAAAACACTAAATTTGAAACGCCCTTATCGACATTATCCTTCACCATCCCCTTTCTACGCTGCCACGCCACTAAAATAAATAGTGCAACAGATTAAAAGTAAGCCAACGTTACCCTTCACCATCCCCTTCAAAAGCTGCCACGCCTTTTAACATAAATACTACAACTGATCAAGAACAAATCGCTGTGGAAACCATTGCTCCTAGATTCGCTAATTATACGAGGGACTAGCTCTTGACTTGTCTTTAGACGATCTTATTTTTCTTCTCAAGAAGAGTAATCGGAAACGACTTGATATATTTCCATGAAGAATCTACATAAACAAATATTAGCAAAGAGGCGACCGCGTAGGAAAAAAGAAGGATGGGAAGACCCCATCAAGCCGTACAAGGGAGAGACAAAAGAGAGGTAACATGGGGCTAAGTCCCAATAGAGTCTATATGAGAAATCAAATAAAAAAATATTTATGATAAGAAAGAGAAAAAGGATCATGACTTTCTATACATCATATACGAGAGTGTAATCAAGTAACTAACTTCTCAAATCATATTTTTGGATATGGATTAAAACAAGTACTACGAAACAATAAAAATTTGGGATAAGTTTAGATAAAAAAGGTGCAAGAGTAACTCTGATTCTCTAGCATTTATATACATATACGTACAAATTGAGTAGTTCTCAGCCATAAAATTATCTATACCATTAACAGAAGCTCAGGTCTATACGAAGGGAAACTTGAAGGACTAGATTTTAAATAGATAAATGAATATGAATCCAATGATATTGGGATATGAGTTTAGCAGCGTAAAGAGTCTAGCGGGAAACATAGGAACTCGTAACATGTAACATAAGTTGATTTCAAATATAGATTTATGGTCATGTTATGATAGTCAATCAATTTCCAATCTTACTAACGTGATATTCTATAAAATCAATCCATCACCAAACTGAATGAGTCCCTAAAGTTGTTTAATGAATTTACTATGAAGCTTGACAAAGATATTAACAAAAAATACCAATTAATAGACAGGTCTCCATACAGCACGGAAAAGGTTATCAAAGTACCTTAAAATCTCTTTGCATTTTTCCTCCAAAATATGTAACAAGCCCATCCAAATTTTTGTCTCAAAATCTTCAATATTTTGAAAAATATCAATATATGCTAACAATAACATAGCTCCAACATTTATAGATATTTGTACTCATTATTATTGTCTTTGAGCTTTCTATCATCACTAGTATGGGTAGTCTTCTCACCATTAAATCTAATTTTACCTCAGTTTTGTATTCGCAAACAAGTTTTCAATCAATTAATTATCTTCTATAAGATCTTGTACCTTTAAAAGAAACTTTGCCAATAAAAATATTAGCCTGTAGAGTTAGAGGATTTTTTCTCTAACTCTACACTAACCATGGTATATTCATATTCATTTGATGCAAATGAATAAACTCCTCTCGCCTTATTTACCATGCAAATCGTAGTGAACTATCTGACTATATAGTCTTTTTCTTCTTGCTTCCTAAGATTACTCTTAGTGTGAATGAGATATTAATATTGTTGCTTTCTTTTGGTAATAAGAACAAGGAAAAGTATCCTTCATATCATGCTAAGTTCCTCTCTTTCCTTATCTCTTGAAGTGTTGATAGAGTAAGTTTTTTTATTGCTCTATTGTCCTTATTCCATATCTCTTTATAATTTATATTAACTTGGATGTGCTTCCTTTATTCTATTCTTAGGTATTGGTATGTTCCTTAAACTACCATTGTGTGTAGAATTATATATTGGTCTCTTCTAATATCCTTTGTAACTATAGTAGGAGTGGAAGACATACTGACTGGCTGCTACACTAGGCCCTTGGGAGCAATAGTGTCATGCACCCGACCACTAATTGTAATACCAAGAGCTAGCCATATGATCTAGATGTGGGTAGATATGCTCCTTGATTGTAATACCAAGAGCTAGCCATATGATCTAGATGTGAAATTTGGTTTGGTAACATCTAGAATGATGTTTTACATGATAATCAAAATAGATCAGATAGAAGTATCACCAAAAGAGTACTTCTACAAATAGGGCAGAAACAGAAATAGACTTGAGAACCTTAGAACCAATAGCTAGACATATGATTTAAGGGTGAGAATTGGTTTGGTAACATCTGGACAGATGTTACACATGATGGACTAAACAGATCAGAAAGAGGTATCACCAAAAGGGGACTTCTACTAATAGAGTAGGAACCAAAATATGCCTGAAATCTTTGAAGGCAATTTTGGAGGCCTAAACGGATGAATTAAGCCTCAAAAATGTGCAGATCCCCCCCAATAGAGGAAAGGCTCGCCTTCCCTCCCCTTGCTTTGTCTCGTCAAGAGCTTTCCAATGGTACCTTACTCACGTGATTCTGAGATTCCTATAGGAAGATTCCCTAAAAGATTCCCTCCGGTCAAAGCTTGTTTGACCAACCAGATAGGACCTAGACCAGACATGTCACCCATCCAAGTAATTAAGCCAAGGGTGGAGCTTGCTGACATGTCACCTATCTGTGTCCCTAATCCTATGGTGGAGCTTCCTTGGCGGAGATCCTCTTTGTCTATATAATAAAGAGAAGGTGCTCCCTTGGGGCATCGAATGTTTGAGTGTGCAATCTGTGTTTTCTCTCTTCTCTTGTCCTCGGAGTATTACAATGGTATCAGAGCGAGTGTTTTAGTCCAAGACAGTGGATCACCCCTCTTGGAATAGCACGAACTACTAAAATTGAGTAATTTGAGGTGGAGAACATAGAGTAGTTGCTAGACTTAGGAATGACTTTAGAGAGCGGATGGGATAGATGCACTAGGAGGCCAATTTCCCGCACCTAGCTTTCCATTCTCAAACCCATTCCACATCAAGGTTATGTATATCCAGCGTGAGCAGATGAGGGTATCGTTAGTTTATCACTTTGGCGCAGAATTCATGGATAGAGTGATGAACTCACCAAACCCGGTGATTCTACCTGTGGTGATATATGACAGAGAGTGGAATTTGACAATCTACATTCTATTATGATAAAATGGATATGAATGTCCCAAATCCTCTCCCTTTCAAAACTCAAGTAGAAATCCGTTATGTAGTGAGGCTGTAAAAGACCGAAACCGAGGAGAGAAATAGGAGAATGGAAACTCACATTGGGACACTTGAATGAGGGAAAACTCCGAATGCCTAGCATGAGCTTTGGCCTTGGTATTTATAGGTAGCATACAAGACCTTTGAAGCTTCTCAAGAAGCTTCCTTGAGCCGCTTTCTTGGAGTGCAAGTCAAGTTAACTAGGAAGCTTCTCAAGAAGCTTCCTTCTAGAAGCCGCCTACTTGGCGTGCAAGCTAAGCTAGTTAGAAGCTTCTAGAAGCTTCCTTCTAGAAGCTACCTGCTTAGGGCGCAAGTTAACTAGTTGGGAAGCTTCCTAAGAAGCTTCTTAGATGCTTCTAGAATATTCTAGGCTATTTTGGCTTATTCTCTACTTCGTAAGCCCGACTAACTTCATCACTAAACTCCATATTATTACATATTCCCCCGCCGCTAGTTGGTGACGTCCTCGTTGCCAGTGAAGCTTCAAATTCCTTGATGGCCATCTGTGCATTCTAGAGGTGAGAAAGAGGTTCCCATGTGGCATCATGAAGGGGATACCCTTTCCAAAGGACCTTGTACTCCGTGTGTTGGCGACGGCCTCGTTGAATATGGCGACGCGCAAGGATACGATCAACTTCGTACTCCTCGTGATCATTGATAGGGATAGGAAGAGGGGGAGGTTGGACTCAAGAGGAAAAGGAAGAAGGGTTAGGAACAAAGGGTTTCAACTTGGAAACATGAAAGACAGGATGGATACGCATGTGACAAGGTAAGGCAAGAAGATAAGCAACAGGAGAGATAATATGGGTGATATCAAAGGGTCCTATCCAATTAGGAGCAAGTTTAGTAGTTCGTTCGTTCCATCCTTCTTTGGAACAAATAGTACCGGTGCTCCCCACGGAGAGGTACTATGTCGTATGAAATCCTTCTCCAACAACTCTGTAAGTGTTGTTCGCAACTCCTCCAACTCCTTTGGTGAGAGCCGATAGATTGGTCTACTCACTGGAGTACTCCCTAGCAATAACTCGATCTTGAAGGGCATACCTCGATCGAAGGGTAATCCCTTTGGCAAATCATCCGAAAACACATCTGCAAACTCCTGAACTATCCGATCAACCATTGCTTGATGCGGCACTTGGCCCTCCTCAGATTGTTCTTGTGCAATCGGCTTGATCCACACCGCGAATACAGACTTATCGTCCTCCAAAGCTTGCTCTATGGCTACTTCATTCACAAACTTCCCTTCTAGGGACTCATCTCTCTTCCAAGCTTGCTCCATGGTTGCCTTCCTAGCAAAGTTCCCATCTTGGGACTCATCTCCCTTCCAGATTCGCTCTATGGCTACCTTCTCGACAAACTTCCCATCTTGGGACTGACTATTCTTAGGTGTCTTACTCAGAGGTGCCAGACAACCAAATCGGAAATTCCTACCTTGGTGTTGTACTTGAATTTGGTGTTGGGTCCAATCAAATTGAACCTTATGACATTCAAGCCAAGGTAGACCTAGAATGATATCATAGTGTAGAGGTGCCACTACAAACCTCATACACTCCAAATACTCCTTCCCAATCTTGAAGGTAACGGGATGCAAGGTGCGGAATGCAGAACCCTTTCTACCATCTGCCATCATCAAACTACTTCCAATCACTGGCTTGATAGGAATACCCAATTCCTTTGCTACTTGCATAGACATGCAATTCTCTGAACTTCCAGAATCAACCAAAATTCTACAACCCCGATTAGATATCATACCTTGCAAGTGAAGCAAACTTGCATAGGTCGAGCCTTCAATCCCATTGGAACTAATCAAGCTCCCAGTAGGTGGCTCGAAATCTCCTACTGGGATTCCTCATTTCTCGGATCATTCCGCTCCACAACCTCCACTTGGGCAACTTTTTGAGGTCGTCCATTCTTGAGTGGACATTCAGCAATGCGATGCCCCAATTGGCGACAATAAAAACAACCTCCATTTTGTCGTAATCTTTCTCTATCTGCTGTGCCAAGTGGTCTTCGCTGGATAGCATCAATCATGGTACGGGTAGGTTTTGTGTAGGTCGAGGTCAAGACCAAGTTGTTGCAACTAAGGAATCAAAATGCTCAACCAATTGCATGGCTTCTTCTACGTTCTGTGGCTCTCGCATGGTCACCTCCAATCTGGTTCGTGACTTCAATCCTTGCACAAATCGATCCAGAACTTCACCTTCTTGGATATCTGGAATTTGCATGATGATATTCTGAACTTGTGTGATGTAGCTTCTCACTGAGCCAATCTGCCTCAACTTCGCCAATTTATCTCGTGCAGCTCGGGTGGCATTTATAGTCTGAAATTGACCAAGTATTGCATCCTTGAATTCTGCCCATGTCAAAATCGGTGTAACAATTTGTCGTTCAGCTCTTTCTACTCGGAATCGCCACCAAAGTTTTGCCACGCCATCCAACTGGCTAGAAGCCAAGAGAATTTGTTTCCGCTCGTCTTGAAGATTGGTGGCGTCAAAGTAACATTCACAGTCAAACACAAAATTCTCCACTATGCCTGGAAGATTTTTGCCTTCAAACACCTTGGGTTTCGGAAATCGAATGCGATCTTCTCCATCTCGAACTGGCGCTCTATCTATCTGTTCTCGTCGTTGCTGGTCTCGTTCATCCAACAATCGAGTAAGATGCTCAATTTGTTGTTGCATTGCAAGGATAACATCCGGTATTGCCGCCATTGCTACTACTCTATTCCACTACTCTCAATTTATCTAGTTGATTAACACATAGATACAACACGTCCACCGTTCTCCATAAGTTACAACTGGAAGTATCAAGGGTTCCTCTGACACGATGATCATATGTAGAAAGTCCTGCCCAAAGCGTGAGGTGATGAATTGTGTGAAACGATGCTTTGGTAATATCTGGACATGAAAGTCCCAATGGTTTGGCGGAAGTGGATTTGGTGGTCCATAAATTCCATCCATCCCATTCCTGCTCTGATACCAATGTAAAAGACCGAAACCGAGGAGAGAAATAGGAGAATGGAAACTCACATTGGGACACTTGAATGAGGGAAAACTCCGAATGCCTAGCATGAGCTTTGGCCTTGGTATTTATAGGTAGCATACAAGACCTTTGAAGCTTCTCAAGAAGCTTCCTTGAGCCGCTTTCTTGGAGTGCAAGTCAAGTTAACTAGGAAGCTTCTCAAGAAGTTTCCTTCTAGAAGCCGCCTACTTGGCGTGCAAGCTAAGCTAGTTAGAAGCTTCTAGAAGCTTCCTTCTAGAAGCTACCTGCTTAGGGCGCAAGTTAACTAGTTGGGAAGCTTCCTAAGAAGCTTCTTAGATGCTTCTAGAATATTCTAGGCTATTTTGGCTTATTCTCTACTTCGTAAGCCCGACTAACTTCATCACTAAACTCCATATTGTTACAGAGGCCAAAATTGATGTTTAGAGATTTTGTGTTTAGGAATTTTGGTGAGGAGTATTATCAACGAGTGATAGCTTCTGAGGTCCCAATGGTAGTTTCAATAGTTCATGCGCCTTCTAGAGTGATTATATTGACTCTATATTGAAGTAGACATTAGCAATTGAGTGTTGCAGGAACCATAGATCTGCAATTGCAAGAGTTGGTGCAAGGAATGCAAGGGATGTTGAATGAATTTTGAGAGATTAAGATGACCATGGAGACATTACAAAGTCAAGTGTAGATTCTCAAGAATGATCAAGCCATGCAAGAAGAAGAGCCGTCTCAAAACCCAGTACTACGACTAAAGTACTTGGAGAGGCATCTGTGCCTACGAACCCTATCAACAATGAAGCCACATTGCTACTCCGGATGAAGAAGACCTGCAACATCAAACCTTACAAGGGGCAGCGTTCGATGGGAGTAGTGGAAAATTGGATCTCGAGAATGAATCAATATTTCCGATTGTTCTCAACAAAGATCACAGAGCATGTTGTAGGCGTGTTTGCATGTAGGTACTTGACTGATAAAGCCCTCACATGGTATGATGCTTGGGAACGATCCATGCTGGCAAAGAGAAGGGAGGTCACATGGACAGCAATGCAAGAAGGACTGCTGAAGAATTTCCAATGGGTGGATTCTGTGCAGATGGCTCGAACCCGACTATGGAGATTGAGACAAAAGAATAGCATACAAGAGTATGTGGAGGCTTTTCTGGATCTACAAGTCACAATTACCGACATGAGTCCAGCAGAGGCTCTTGACAATTTCAAACAAGGGTTGAAAGAGCGGATTTGCCAAGAAGTCATGGTGCAAAATCCTCACATGATATTTGAAGCTATTGCTTGTACGCAGAGAATAGCAGGAGCATTAGGTGGAGGTGAAGGAGTAGCTCCACCTCAACATTATCGGGCAGAAATGCCACACATGGGTGGACCAGTACCAATGGAATTGGGCAACCTTCAATTCCGGGATCGAGGAGCACGACCGCTTCAAGGGGAGCGGGGACAGGTAGAAGAATGAAGAGATGGAGTCCCACGAGGAGAAGGGACTCGAGGAGAACAATGCTGTTGTTACAATTGTGGCCATATTAGGCACATATCTACCAACTTTTGCACTTGTTTCCCTAAAGGCCCTTGGCCTTTGTACAGGCGATCTTTGAACAACATGGAGAGGCACATTGACAAGGAGGAGGTGGAAATCACTTCGGAAAACAAAGATCGCTAGTAAATGTACCTCACGGCCTTACTGGCTCAATAAGGAAGTAGCGAAGCGAGGAAGAAGAATAATGCAAAACAATCTCAAAAGGCAACCTCACAATTGATTGTCATGAATGGAATCCTAGAAGGTAATCAAGTGAGAGTATTAATAGATCCGGGAGCAATAGAGAATTTCTTGTCTCGCTCTATTGCAATAAGATTGGGAATGGATCTAGAGAGAGATGGAAGTGAAGAAATAGAGTTCCCAAATGGGCAAACAGAGAGGATTGAATCATTACCTAGACGGGTAACCCTCTCTGTAAGAGAATATCAGGAAGCAATTGAGTGGCGAGTGATACAGTTAGCTCGTTATGATGCAATTTCAAGCATGCCATGGAGTAATACCAAGGGTTAGCCATATGATCTAGAGGTGAAATTTGGTTTGGTAACATCTAGAATGATGTTATACATAATGGTCAAAATAGATTAGATAGAAGTATCACCAAAAGAGTACTTCTACTAATAGGGCAGAAACCAAAATAGACTTGAGAACCTTAGAACCAATAGCTAGACATATGATTTAAAGGTGAGAATTGGTTTGGTAACATCTGGAAGGATGTTACACATGATGGACTAAACAGATCAGAAAGGGGTATCACCAAAAGGGGACTTCTACTAATAGAGTAGGAACCGAAATATGCTTGAAATCTTTGAAGGCAATTTCGGAGGCCTAAACGGATGAATTAGGTCTCGAAAATGTACAAATTCTTCCCCCCCCAAGAGGGGGATTTTGCCTTCCCTCCCCCCTACTTTGTCTTGTCGAGAGCTTTCCAACGGTACCTTACTCATGTGATTCTGAGATTCCTACAGGAAGATTCCCTAAAAGATTCCCTCCGGTCAAAGCTTGTTTGACCAACCAGATAGGACCTAGACCAGACAGGTCACCCATCCCAATAAGTAATCCAAGGGTGGAGCTTGCTGACATGTCACCTATCTGTGTCCCTAATCCTATGGTGGAGCTTCCTTGGAGGACATCCTCTTTGTCTATATAATAAAGAGAAGGTGCTCCCTTGGGGCATCGAATGTTTGAGTGTGCAATCTGTGTTTTCTCTCTTCTCTTGTCCTCAGAGCATTACACATGGATGGAGCAGTACAACCCTATGGTGAATTGGAGGAAGAAAGTAGTGAAAACCCACCAATGGTCAGTCATTGGGGTTAAAGAAAAATCACACAAGCAGAAACTGCCTCTATATGTTGTAGGGATGGCAACTGTCTGTAAGACCGATAGATGTTTTATGGGTCTAATAAGAGAAGTCCAGAGTGCACAACTCAATGGAAAAATTCCTGAGAAATTGAAGGATGTGGTGTGTAACAATATGGAGTTTAGCGATGAAGTCAGTCAAGCTCACAAAGTAGCACATAAGACAAATTAGCCTAGAATATTCCGGAAGTATCTAGGAAGCTTCTTGGGAAGCTTCTCGGTTAGCTTAGCTTGCACCTTAAGTAAGTAGCTTCTAGAAGGAAGCTTCTAGAAGCTTCCAACTAACTTAGCTTGCATGCCAAGTAGCTCAAGTAACTCAAGAAGCTTCCTTCTAGAAGCTTCTTGAGAAGCTTCCTAGTTAACTTGGCTTGCACTCTAAGAAAGTAGCTTGAGGAAGCTTCTTGAGAAGCTTCTCAAGGGCCTTGTATGCTACCTATAAATACCAAAGCCAAAGCTCATGCTAGGCATTCAGAGTTTTCCCTCATTCAAGTGTCCCAATGTGAGTTTCCATTCTCCTATTTCTCTCCTCGGTTTTGGTCTTTTACATGGTGGATGAGTTTCAAGATGTCTTTCCTGATGATCTACCCTCAAGATTACCACCAAAAAGGCGAGTAGATCACAAAATTGAGACACTTCCGGGGAAGACACCTCCTTGTAAGGCCCCATATCGCTTATCACCTCATGAGTTGGAGGAGTGTAAGACTCAAATTGAGGAGATGTTGCAGAAAGGGTTCATCCAACCTAGCCTATCACCATATGGGGCCCCTATCTTGTTTATGAAGAAGAATGATGGTACAATGCGCATGTGCATTGACTATCGGGGTCTCAATCAGCAAACAATGAAGAAAAAATACCCCTTACCTCACATGGATGACCTGTTTGATCAACTTCATGGAGCGAGATACTTCACCAAACTAGACTTGCAAAGTGGTTACAATCAAATCCAAATTGCAGAGGAGGATGTGCACAAAACTGCCTTTCAAACCAAGTATGGCCACTTTGAGTATCTTGTGATGCCTTTTGGCCTCACCAATGCGCCTGCCACTTTCATGAGTCTAATGAATGACATATTTCGTCCATACTTGGATAAGTTTGTTATCATCTTCTTGGATGATATCTTAGTATACAATAGCACGATGATAGAACACAAACAACATCTACGAGAAGTCCTCAAGATTTTAAGACGGAATCATTGTACGCCAAAATCTCAAAGTGTGAGTTTGGCAAGTCTGAAGTAGACTACTTGGGGCATAGAGTAAGTGCAGAAGGCATTCAAGTATTGACAGATAAAATAGAGGTCATTCAAAAATGGAGTGCCCTAGAAGATCAGACTCAACTTAAGAGCTTCTTGGGGTTGACAGGATTCTATCGTAGATTTATCAAGGGCTTCTCCAAGGTTGCACAGCCTTTAACGGCACTACTTGGCAAGGGGAAGAAGTGGACATGGGGAACTACACAAGAGTTGGCCTTTCAAAAATTGAAGGCCACCTTGCTACATGCACCAATCTTGAAGTGGTATGACCTAAAACGTCCAATCAAGTTGGCTATAGATGCATCAGGCGTAGCAATAGGAGCAGTCCTACAACAAGAGTGGCATGACAGATTACATCCAATTGCATATTTCTCTCAAAATTTGTTACTAGCAGAGCACAACTACCACACCAAAAAACGAGAAGAGCTGGCAATTGTTCTAGCAACCAAGCATTGAAGCACTACTTGGGCGAGAAGGCATTTGTAGTAGAGACAGGCCACAAACCTCTAGTCTACCTCAAGACGCATAAGGATCTATCTCGTCGCCAAATTTGGTGGGCAGAATAGCGACAACGCTTCAACATGACAATCACCTACGTGGAAGGTAAGAAGCAACTTGCAGATGCATTCACCCGCATGCCAATGGCCAACATCTTGGTGGCAGAGGTTAAGATTAACCCTGAATTTTGGCAAGAGATTCTGGCGGCTACAAAAAATAACCCACATATTGTAGAAGCACAATCATCCAAAGGTGTCACCAGTACCCAAGGACTCACCTTTCGGGGTGGCAGATTATGGATCCCAAATGTCCCAGAATTATGCACCACCATTTTAGCAGAATGTCATGATTCGGCCATTGTAGCTCATGTCGGAGTGGACAAGACCTTGGATGCAGTCAAGCGCCATTACTATTGGCCCAAGATGAGCAACGACGTGATGGACTATGTGCGTAGCTGCCTACTTTGCCAACAATCAAACTTTGTCAACAAGCTTTGATTAGAACAAAGCTTTTAATCAAGCTCCTGTAGGGCTCCTTCAACCTCTCCCCACTCCTACCCAACGTTGGGAACAAGTGAGTATGGATCTTGTCTATGAATTACCCAAGACCACCTCAGGGTTTGACTCCATTGTGGTCTTTGTGGACCGGCTCAGCAAAATGATTCATGTACGCCCTACCACCAAGGAGGTGACCGCTCCACAACTAGCTCAATTATACTTAGATGTAGTCTTTGCTCACTATGGCTTGTCTAGAGTACTCATCACCGATAGAGGCACCCAATTCACCAGCTTGTTTTGGTAAACACTCTTTGGGTTCTTCAAAACCAAGTTGGCCATGTCTAAAACTTACCACCCACAAATAGATGGCCAAACAGAGTGGGCTAATCGCTCAATTGAAGACATGTTATGCAGCTTCACCTTAGAAGAGCAAGAGAGGTGGGACACCCTACTACCATTGGTGGAATTTGCCTACAACAATTCAGTGAATGCATCCACCCATGTCACTCCGTTCTTCCTCATGTATGGTGAGCATCCCTTCACACCTTCTAGCTTGATGAAGATCCGTCCAGTGGCTACCAAGGTCGATGCAGTCAACACATTTGTTTCTAAAATCCAACAAGGTGTGGAGAGCGCCAAGCACAGATTATAGATTGTGCAAAATTGACAGAAGCAGTATGCTGATGCACACCATCGGCACATGGAGTTCAATGTTGGGGATCAAGTGTGGCTATCGACAACCAACCTCACATTAGTTGGACCTCGTAAGCTTAGACCTCGTTTTATTAGGCCTTTCTTGATTCTTCGTTGCATTGGCACTATGGCCTATCACCTTGAGCTACCACCACACATGAAGATCTATCCAGTCTTCCATGTCTCCCTACTATGCAGATATGCTCCTTGCTCAGGCCAAGGTCATTCCACACCAAACATTCGACCTTGTCCGACACTCATTGATGGCATAGAGGAATATGAAGTGGAGCGGATTCTCCAAAAACACATGTGTGGTACTCGCCACCCACGGGTGGACTATCTAGTACAATGGAAGGGTAACCCCCTCTATGAAGCCACCTAGGAGCCCGCTGCCAATTTGGCACATGCACCTGTGTTGGTGCAAGCATTTGAGCAACAATTGCACTACGAGTACATTGTGTCTTAAAAGGAGGGAGGTCTGTAATACCAAGAGCTAGCCATATGATCTAGATGTGAAATTTGGTTTGGTAACATCTAGAATGATGTTATACATGATGGTTGAAATAGATCAGATAGAAGTATCACCAAAAGAGTATTTCTACTAATAGGGCAGAAACCAAAATAGACTTGAGAACCTTAGAACCATAGCTAGACATATGATTTAAGGGTGAGAATTGGTTTGGTAACATCTGGACGGATGTTACACATGATGGACTAAACAGATCAGAAAGACATATCACAAAAAGGGGACTTCTACTAATAGAGTAGGAACCAAAATATGCCTGAAATCTTTGGAGGCAATTTCGGAGGCCTAAACGGATGAATTAGGTCTCAAAAATATGTGGATCCCTCTCCCAACAAAGCAAAGGCTGGCCTTCCCTCCCCCTTGCTTTGTCTCATCTAGAGCTTTCCAATAGTACCTTACGTGATTCTGAGATTCCTATAGGAAGATTCCCTAAAAGATTCCCTCCAGTCAATGCTTGTTTGACCAACCAGATAGGACCTAGACCAGACATGTCACCCATCCAAGTAAGTAATCCAAGGGTGGAGCTTGCTGACATGTCACCTATCTGTGTCCCTAATCCTATGGTGGAGCTTCCTTGGAGGAGATCCTCTTTGTCTATATAATAAAGAGAAGGTGCTCCTTTGGGGCATCAAATGTTCAAGTGTGCAATCTACGTTTTCTATCTTCTCTTGTCCTCTAAGTACTACAATTGTCCCTAGCATGTGCTTGAATTGTCTCAATAGGCACAAGGTTCACAAGTGTCTGAGTGGTGATGCCTATCAAGCGCATCCTATGTTGCTTTGACAAGCCAAGGCTCATAATCCAGGTCAAACAATTCAGGTCCATAGCCTGACCTAACACCTAATGCCTGGATGCCTCTGACACTACTAGAATAGCAGTAATCTGGTGCGTCCACTCTCTCTCATTAGCGTTGGGCTCCACCAACTGCTATAACTATGAGTCCCAAACAAGTCCAAGTACTCCCTCTCAAAAAGCATGAGAGCTTGGGAAACTCAAAGTGTGGGAAATGTGGCTCTAAGCTATCCAACTAGGTTCACCATTGCCATAGGTGACCTATCAGCCACTACCATTATTTGAGACTGACGCCCAACATCCAAGATGTCATCAACAAGGATGTGGTCAAGTCGTTCAATCCCATCATATGCATGATGTAAAACCTCTCTAGGTAAGAGGTTCGTCCACAAAAGACAAAGATGATGAGCTCATGATCCCACTCTAACTGTATCTAACAATACAACAGGTTCCATCCAAGAATGGACTTGATGCGTACTTGCCACCACTCTGGTGCAAGAATCACCCATCAAAGGAATGTTCTCCAAAAGGTAAGTTGGAGAAATGGACTAATGAACCTGGAGATGTCATAGTATCCAAAACATCTCCCAAAACACACCAGAACAAGGATAATGAAGACCCAAATTTAGGCCCGCACGTGTATGTCCCTAACATGGCCATCCAGAAATCACCAAGTGAATCTGCCCATGTCTCTCCAGATCATGTGCCCTCCAGTAAAGAAATGTCTGCTAGTATGGCCTTCTGGTAACCTCTGACTGCTGACATTGGTAATAACTCTGGATAGTGATAGGCCAAGTGTGCCACATGATGTAGAGCGACTCGCCTAGTAGTCTCATCTCTCTCTACATACAAGTACCTCAATACTTGTTATCCGCCTGTAATACTGTAGCTAGTCTGGTGCTAATCCTACCAAACAACTCCAATAGACATATCCCCTCTTTTGGATAATGCCAAGCAATGAGTGTTATATCCAGAGGTGTCAAAGTAATCAACTTTGGAGGCTCATCCTCACACTCATCTGCCGATCATACAAAGGCTCCACTCCAAGCCTGTTGCACCAACTGATCTACATGCTAATGTAATGCCTCCTCTGAACTCCACAATGGAACATCCAAGGTGGATGGAAAAATCCCACTCGTACTCCAAATCCAAGTGATCTCCTTTGGTACTGGAGTATCCTCTACATGGGCGTTCCACTCTCACAAGTCACCAAGCCAAGTAACTACACCACTGAAAGCTAAAATTGATGCTACCATGGTCTTGGACTGTAGTGAGCCAAGATTGCCACTATTGTAGTGTACTAGTAGGCGACATACCCGTCCCTCACCAGACTGCCAACCTGATCTATAGGAGGTTGTCTCCTCCAAATTGTCAATAGTGAAACCCATGGGGTATAACAATGCTCCCCCAACTAGCACATCATATGACTCAACTATTGTCAAAATAGCCTAAGCTCTCATCACTAAGCTATCAATTGGATGACCATGCTGAACCTGGACAACAAGCTCCCCATGTGTGATGTACTATGTCAAACCACCACCTAGAGATGCCTGGATCTGAAATGGACACCTCTCCATATTGGTCTTTTGTAACTCCAGATCGACTATTGCATCCTTCTCCAACATAAAGGAATGCGCACCAGAGTCTAACAAGACTCTCTATGGTGTATAGACCTTCCCTGAAGGTCCCACCAAACAAAAATTCCCCCTTTGGTTATCCAATATGACAACACCAGGTGTGAACCGTGCTCTCTCAAAGGTTGGTCTAGCTGGCAACTCCTCCAATCTATCCGTTGTTGCCTGCCATAAACCACTGGTTGCTGAATGGATCTCATGCTCCTCAACCAAGTCAACTCCACTATCAACCACATTTGCTCTAGTAGTAGGAACTACATCATCCCTACTCTCACAAAGCGTGGCAGCCAACCGGAACACAGGAGCTCGGTCAACTCCCAATGTAAACATGTCACTAGCTGAAAACAAAGGGCATCGCATAATCAATGAGCCGCCCCCAACATTGTGCTAGACTCAATCTGCGTAGTAGTAGGTGGCTGACTAGCAGGTAGTCTATCATGTATTTCATCACCACCTACTCACATGCACTAGGACATCTAGGAACCATAGATATTGTCTACAATGCCTCAGATAACATGAAAGACTGGGGGAGTTTGACTTGTCTCCCAACTTCTCCTCTTTGTGGGTCCAACTCCACTGATGTTCCTCTAGGCTTTGGAGCATGTATTGCACTCTTAGTCACTGCTACAGATGCATCCACCTGTACATCTCCGCACATGAAGTTCAAAGCATCTCTATCACCAGCATATGAGGTGGAAACCTCAACACCCAAATCTGATCTCCTCTCAGCAATAGCCATACTAGCCAATCTTTGCTCTAACTGCTCAATCCGAGTAGCCATAGCTATATCAGAAGTAAGGGTAGGTACTGCACCCCTACCAGGTGTAGATCCTCTACCACCTCATCCTCCATGAACTGGAGCTCCTCTACTACTTGCCATAGCAACCCTACCACTCCGTAACTCCATGTGTAGGTCAAAGCATCGGTCACTAGTGTGACCAAATCTGTGGCAATGCTCACACTACCTCTGTGCTTGCTGTGATGCACATGAGGTATCAAGTCCACTACCTTGAGTACACTCTCTCCGATGGTGAGGTCCACCACAAGTCCAACAAGCAACACCACTTCTCACTAGCTGCGGTTGATTCCAAAAATGAAGGTAAGGGTCTAACTCCATTGGGCCCTCCACTTGCTCTATAGGATCTGGGTTGTCCACCTTGTCCTCAAAAACCAATTGGTCGTGGTGCACTCTCTTGTACTCTAGAAGAAGTAACACTATGGATAAGGTCTCCATACCAAATCTAGATATCACCACTCTCTCCTCCACCATGTTGGGCTCAATACGCTCACCCAAACCAAAGACCACTGCCAAAGTAGGCAAAGTAGCCTATAACAACCTAGCATCACAAACTCTAAATCGCAACTCCTTGTCAAATATCCCATACCAAAACTGGATTGCATGGGCCTCAATAACTCCCTTAGTGAAACTGATGAGCCGCCTCATGCGAGTGTATGCATTGCGTTGGCTCTCTCTAGCCTTCCGTTGGAACTCCTGCAAGCTTCTCAGCTTGTCAGTCCGCACTCCCCAGTAGTTCTACCTCAAACACTAGAAGAACTCTACCATGAGGTAAACCCCGATACCACACCACCTCCTGTAGTGGTACCTCCACTCGTGGTAACACTATCTCCAACTAGTGCACCTCCACTAGCTCCACCAACACTACTAGAGCTAGAATTGTAATACCAAGTGCTAGCCATATGATCTAGATGTGAAATTCCATTTGGTAACATCTAGAATGATGTTATACATGATAATCAAAATAGATCAGATAGAAGTATCACCAAAAGAGTACTTCTACTAATAGGGAAAAAACCGAAATAGACTTGAGAACCTTAGAACCAATAGTTAGACATATGATTTAAAGGTGAGAATTGGTTTGGTAACATTTGGAAGGATGTTACACATGATAGACTAAACAGATCAAAAAGAGGTATCACCAAAAGGGTACTTCTACTAATAGAGTAGGAACCAAAATATGTGAAATCTTTGAAAGCAATTTTGGATGCCTAGACGAATGAATTAGGCCTAAAAAATGTGTTGTGAGCCGGCCTGTCTCTCACTCAGGATGAACCTCTGATGGCTATTATGGTAGCGTACCATGGACTAAGAAGGCAAGGAACCCCAACTCCATCATACTCCTCCAAGGCTAACACTCCAAGACTCAAGACATTGCTTACTAGAGAACTCAATGAGAGAGATATAGTTGCAAATGAAAGGATGATGAGTACCTCCTCACCCCTTGTTTATATAATTGTGAAATAGTTACGTACCAAAGTTACTAATTACCGTAGTAACTCAAGTTACTAGACTAAAAGTCAAGTAAAGTCAAAAAGTAGAAAGGAATATCCATTCACATGGGCATATTCCCCTAAGCATGTGGTCTTATCTTGACCCAACCACTAAAGCAAGGATTCCTTCACATGGGCTATCCTTGGAATAAAGAAGAATCCAAAAGAAAAAGGTTTGCGGGCCCAAGAGTTCTCAACTCTTTCCTCAAAGCCAAACACCTAGGAATAATGCCAAGTCAACACACTAAAATCCAAAATAGTGGTGCTCATCTTTTCTACTTCCTCTAAAGTAAGTTCCACTCTATCTTAGCTATGACTAACTTTAGCTAACCATGACTAATATAGAACCATCCTTTATCTCTATAAATAATATCTCTTAAGTACTTGTAATACCAAGCTAAATATCACAATACCACACACATGCACAAATGGGTGTTACATTTACCCCCGGACTAAGTTTTCACTTTGTCCTCAAAGTGAAGGTCTCTCTACCTTCTATGGTACATCTTCAACTTATCATGGTTGGTTAATCCTATCAAAGTGTCTTCCTCCCAACTCCTTGAGATCATAGGTGTAATTGCCCCACACCTTCTCTACTATGAAAGGTCCAAAGTACTTAGGCAAAAACTTCTTTTGCACTCTCTTGAATCGAATGGAATCAAACAACATTACCCAATCACCTTCTTTGAAAGGCTCCACCTTCTTCTTGCCTTACCTCTTGTCATAGCTCTCCTTTTGTTTCCTTTGGGCTTGCTCCACTCGAACCATAGCAACTGCTCTTGCCTCTTCCAACTCCATGAGTTGATCCTTCCTTGACTTCTCTGCATCACCTCCTTGTGCTTTCTTCAATCTCCTATGAATGCTTTGGAAGGTAGGAAGATCAAAGTGAATAGGTAAGGTAGACTCAATAACATACACCAATTGAAATGGAGAATATCCAATGGAAGTCTTCATGGTTGTCCTATACTCTGTACTCTATGTGTGATAGAGAAATGTCGTAGCATGGCTGTAGTAATGCTTCCTGTAAACTCTTCTCCTCTATCAGAAACCAACTCCAAAGGGCATCCAAACCTAGTGATAATGCGTTCATAAAGAAATCTACCCACTTCATCTTCATTCTTGTCCCTCAATGGTCTAGCCTCAACCCACTTGGTAAGGTAATCAGTAACTACCACAATGTACCGATTGTTCCTTGGGGTTCTATTGAGAGGACCTACAAAATCAATTCCCCACTTCTCAAAAGGTCCTAGCAATGGAATTGATCTAAGTGATGGAGTGGATGTAGACTTTCTAGCAAAAGCTTGACAAACATGACAAGTTTTGCAATAATCAAGACAATCCTTGAAAATCTCTCTCCAATGGTAACCTGCATCTAGAATCTTGAAAGCAGTCACCTTTCCTGCAAAGTGTCCTCCACATACTAAACCTTCATGAAACTCCTTTATGAGTAGGATAGACTCTTCCTTACCCACTGCTCTTCGAAGTAGACCATCTGCTCCTTGGTGAAAAAGAATATCCTCCACCATTGTGTAAGGTCTAGATCTTGCTGCAAGGGCCTTCCTCTCCCTAGCATGCATCCCTTCTGGATAGTTACCTTTTGTCACAAAATCCACAATCTCCTTGTACTCCATTGGAACCTCTTGAGTGACTGAGATTTTCATGAGCTCCTCATCCGGGAAGGAATCATCCACTGGCTCATCTCCATCATGATCATAGGCTCTAGATAATAAATCAGCATTTGCATGTTTCTTTCCTGGCCTATCTTCAATGGTGTAGTCATACTCAAACAAGAGTATCATCCACCTTGCTAGTCTCCCTTCAACATTAGGCTTGTTGAAGATGTACTTCAAAGCCTTGTGATCCGTGACAATGGTGGCTTTCCCTCCAATCAAGTAGTGTCTAAACTTCTTGAGACCAAAGATCACTGCCAACCCTTCTCTCTCCGTGACAGAGTAGTTCTTCTCTGCTGAAACCATCTGCCTACTAGCATAAGCTATTGGATGATCATGCCCATCTTGGTCTAATTGACTAAGAGTGCATCCTATAGCTACATTAGAAGCATCAGTGTAGAGGATGAAAGGTTTACTCCAATCAGGTTTAGCAAGAATTGGAGCTACAACAAGGGATTGCTTGAGCTCCTCAAAAGCTTTGAGAGCCTCCTTGTCTTCCAAAATCACCATGTAATCTACACCCTTCTTCATGTAGATGGTCAATGCATAAGCCTTGTTGGAAAATGAGAAGATGAACCTCCTATAGTACCCAACCATCCCCAAGAATTGGCGTAACTTTGTCAAGCTTGAAGGGAATGGAAGGTCTGAGATTTTCCTCACCTTCTCAGGATCAACTGCTATTCCATCCTTGGAGATGATATGCCCCAAAAGTAGACCTTCTTCACATCCAAAAATGCACTTCTCTGGGTTGAGTGATGCATTTGCCTCATCCAAGCATTGCAAGACTTTGATTAGGTGCTCAAAGTGCTCCTCCTTGCTCCCATAGACACAAAAGTCATCAATGAAATCTCTCACAAATTTCCCAATAAAAGGTTCAAATACCTTGTTCATGAACCATTGGAATGTGGCTGGAGCATTGCAAAGCCCAAAAGGCATGACCTTGAAAGCTTAAGTTCCCCAAGGTGTGGTGAATGTGGTGAGTTGTTGATGCTCTGGTGCAATCTTGATTTGGTTATATCCACTATAACCATCTCCAAAACTGTACCTCTCATGACCTGCAACCTCCTCCAAGATCTCATCAATGAATGGCAATGGGTAGTAGTCCTTCTTGGTAACAGCATTGAGTTTCTTGTAATCCACACATACCCGAAGCTTGCCATTCTTTTTCTTCACAATGACAATTGGAGACACCCATTCTGAATTCTCCACCTCAAAGATAAATCCAGCCTCCTTGAGCTTATCAATCTCCTCCTTCACAACCAAAGATATTGGTGGGCTAATGCGATGTTGCTTTTGGCGGATTGGTCTTGCATGTGACTCCACCTCTATCTTGTGCTCCTCCAAGGTGACTTCCTTCAAATCCTTGTAACTAAAAGCAAACACATGGATGAACTTGCGGAAAATCTCCTCAAATCTCACCTTCTCCTCCTTGGTAACATTTGGGCCATACTTGAGGGTAGATAACCTTCTCTCTACCTCCTCAAGTGTCAATGGTGATTTATCTGGGTCCTTCAAAACCTCTGGCTTAGGTGCAAAATCCATAGCACACAAAGGATACACATCTGAATCAGATTCAGATTCATCCTCCTCCGTGGAAGTCTCCTCTTCCATGCTTGTGTCCACACCTGAAGCTCCTTCTTCAGAATCTGATTCCCAATAATCAGAAGATGGTGTATCTGAATGTGAAGTGTTGGTGGTGTTAGTCACAGGAACAGTGACTTTATGGTTTGATGGCCCAATCCTCAAGTACCCTTTGTGCCATCGATCAGTTGTGCGTGCTGCTCTCAACCATGGCCTCCCAAGAAGTAAGTCATAGCCTGAATCCTTCAAGACTTGGAAAGTCATGAGATTTTGAACTCCCATAATTGAAACTACCACCTTATCCATCACCCCTACTGGTCGAACTTGTTGCTTGTTTGCCATGCTCACCACAAATGTTGAAGGTCTTGAGGGTATCATACCCAACTTCTTCATCAACCTTTCTGACATGGCATTCACTGCTGATCCTCCATCAACCAATGCATCCTTGATGTTGTGACCATTCACTCTCACATCAATCTTGGAGGCATATTCACAAGCTTCCCATGGTGCTGGCTTGGCATCCACCACCCCCATTGATACTGGAACTTTTGCCTTCTTCTTCTTCTTGCTCCTTGTAGAACTCAAACCACTCTAAGCTCCTTTCTCAAGGTAGGGTTCAAAGCAATTAATTGACCCACTGTGATGTTAGCCTTGTGACTACCAACATCCTCCAACACATTGTAGTTCCATTGTTGCTTTGAGATCAAGAAGTCCTCCATCCCCAACTTCTTCCTTGGAGTCTTTGTTGTTGATGGTGTTGATGTGCGAGTGCTCCTAGTAGACATAGGAGTATCCTTGCTTGAAGTAAATCCTTGAGAAGAGTGAACATCCTCTGCAAAACGAGCTCTCTTCTTCTCTTGTGCCAAAAGCTCCAAATTAAGACCCTTGGAGTTTGAGCACTCTCCCTTCTCATACTTGCTCTCAACCACATCTATGGATGCTATCCCCTTACCTTTGTTGGGATTAGGAGCCACTTGGGTTTCACTACCTCCCTCTTTCTCTCTATTGGCTCCCTCATAACCCCTTCCTCCATGGTAAGTGGAATTTGGGCAATTCCTTTGGATATGGCCTCTTCCTCCACAACCAAAACAATTTCTATCATTGAAATTGTTGGCTGGTTGGCCTCCTCTATATGGATAGTTTCCATAACTCCTAGACCCTCTCCCTACATTATGATCCACCTCTCTCTTCTCCCATAGTTGCACCACATTGATCTTGAGATCCGCAAGTTGTTCTGTGATGGTTTGGAGTGGATCTTTTGGTGGAGGTGCAAGAACTGGAGCAACTACTACTTGTGGTGCAACCTTTGTCACCAAAGTATCAGAAGTTCCACCATACTTGTAGCCTTGAGGAGGATGCACAACCTCCTTCACCACCAAATCACTCTCATCTCCTTCCAAACTCTCCTCCATACGAATTGCGATCTTGATAGCTTCAACCTTGGAAGAAGGTTTCTCATATCTCACCTTGCTTCTAATTTGTGGTCTCAATCCTCCCACAAAATTCTTGGCATAGGGGCCATGCTCATGCCCCTATGCCAATCATTATAGTCTCCACATCATCCCCACCCTTCCTCAACACTATGCGAAATCTGGACTCCAACTTTTCCACTCTTTCCACATAGACCCTCACTTTCTCTCCATCTCCTTGCTTGAGAAATGTAACCTCACTCATCAATCTCTCATAACTCTCATCAAGAAGAAAGTTCTCAATGAGTGTTGAAGTCAAAGTCTCCCAAGACTCCTCTTCCCCCTCTCTCCTCTCTCTCTTTTGGTATTCTGACTCATACCATGTAAGTGCTGCATCCTCAAAGAAATCTGGTAATAATGAGGCCCACTCATTCTTCCTCCTCTCATTGTTTCCTATGCAAGCTCTCTTGAAGTCTCTCACAAAGGCCTCCACATCTTCTCCATCCTTGCCAAAGAAAACCGGAAGTTTCCCCATCTTAACCCCTCACTATCTTTCTTTTCTCTCAATTTTTTTTTCTCTTTTCTTTTCTCTCACTCTATTACTAATAGAGTATGTACATGACTAACACCATCTGAGAATAATCCACTCTAGGGAACACAAAAAGTTCAGGTTGCTCCAAGATTTCTATAGCAACATCAAATCCTAGAGTGCATATTAATCTAACTCTCATGGATAGTTTATCCATAAGTTGAAAGATTATCTCCATCACTAATCTTGAGAACTAGCTGATGAAGGTGGTAGTATTTCTGTAGCTGTACTAAGACTCTCTCCAAGATCCTTCACCAAAGTTTCCAAAAGTGCTTTTACTCCACTACACTCATGTCCTTTTGGAAGTCCTTCAACTCCACAAACCTCACACAACTCCTTGGTCTTAGATCTTCTCCCTCCCAATCTTGGTGAAGAAGGTCCAACATGCAAACCCAAGTCAAGTAAGCCTCTCCTTTCCCTCAATCTCTTGCTCTCAAAGGTCAATGGACATGAACTTGCCTTATGTCCCTTCTCTCCACATAGAAAGCACTTAGACTCACTCTTTCCTCCAAGTGGTGTAGGTTTTTGGATCCTCTCAACACTCTCTTCAAATTCTATTGTAAACTCTCTTTTCCTCAAATCCACCCCTACAATCACCTCAAACCCTTGGGGAACCTTTCATAATCTCAACTTCCACTCTTGATGACCCTCCATGTTCCCCAAGATGAATCTAAACACTCAAACATGCTTTTTGTTGATCTCAAACTTCTCATGCATGAGATCTCCACTCTGCAGAATTGACCCTTCCTCACAATGTCACTCAAATCTCTCAACCAATATGTCATAGTCCTCTGAAATTTTCCACACTTGATTACAACTCCAGGGCATCCCTCCCTACAAAATTTCAGATCTTTTCATCGAGCCATTTGGCCTACACACCTTTCTATTAAGCATCCATATTTCAGATTTGGTTTGAAAACCACCCCCCTCACTTCAAAAACTCATAACGCCCTGCGCAAAAACGATCTCTCTCTAATTTTTGTGGCAGCAGGTAGGATACAATGCACTGAATTTTCTTGGAAATTTTCAGGAAAATTCACTGAAAATTGAAGAAATGGTAGACTCTGTATAATTTTCCAGAGAGCATGCAGTTGGGGAGCACTTTACCCTATCAACTTTCAAAAATTCTAGCCCAGTGCGCATAGAAACTCTCACAATAATTTCAAGTGTGCTAACTGAAAGATAACCCAAGCTATCATGTGTAGAAATCTCAAGTCCAGATCTCAAACTTGAGATTTTGCCCAAAATCACCTTAATCCCCAAAATCTGCAATCCACCTCACACAATCTCTCCAATTCTTCTCATGTGTACAAGATGTACAAAATCACCTTAAAGACATCATAATGAACTACAGGGTATACAAATGGATCTTGGTTCTCTAACATAAGTTCAGCACTCTCCTCTCCTAATGTT
Organism: Lunularia cruciata; assembly: GCA_948567375.1. NCBI lineage: Eukaryota > Viridiplantae > Streptophyta > Marchantiopsida > Lunulariales > Lunulariaceae > Lunularia > Lunularia cruciata. Next base: position 36,560,079 of record OX419759.1, on the reverse strand, counting down.
CTCTCCAAGTGAGCTCTCATAGCCTCCTTCTGCCTAATGTAGAATTGGACGTGAAACATTATCTTGCCTTCTAGAGAGGTCCCGGCAACGGAACCAAAAATGTGAGCCAGCCTGTCTCTCACTCAAGATGAACCTCTGATGGCTATTATGGTAGCGTACCATGGACTAAGAAGGCAAGGAACCCCAACTCCATCATACTCCTCCAAGGCTAACACTCCAAGACTCAAGACATTGCTTACTAGAGAACTCAATGAGAGAGATATAGTTGCAAATGAAAGGATGATGAGTACCTCCTCACCACTTGTTTATATACTTGTGAAATAGTTACGTACCAAAGTTACTAATTACCATAGTAACTCAAGTTACTAGACTAAAAGTCAAGTAAAGTCAAAAAGTAGAAAGGAATATCCATTCACATGGGCATATTCCCCTAAGCATGTGGTCTTATCTTGACCCAACCACTAAGTCAAGGATTCCTTCACATAGGCTATCCTTGGAATAAAGAAGAATCCAAAAGAAAAAGGTTTGCGGGCCCAAGAGTTCTCAACTCTTTCCTCAAAGCCAAACACCTAGGAATAATGCCAAGTCAACACACTAAAATCCAAAATAGTGGTGCTCATCTTTTCTACTTCCTCTAAAGTAAGTTCCACTCTATCTTAGCTATGACTAACTTTAGCTAACCATGACTAATATAGAACCATCCTTTATCTCTATAAATAATATCTCTTAAGTACTTGTAATACCAAGCTAAATATCACAATACCACACACATGCACAAATGGGTGTTACAGTGCGGACTCCCCCCCCCCCCTCTCCAACAAAGGAAAAGGCTGGCCTTTCCTCTCCCCTTCTTTGTCTCGTCGAGAGCTTTCCAACTGTACCTTACTCTCGTGATCATGAGATTCTTATAGGAAGATTCCCTAAAAGATTCCCTTCAATCAAAGCTTGTTTGACCTATGAGCCGGCATGTCTCTCACTCAGGATGAACCTCTTATGGCTATTATGGTAGCGCACCATGGACTAAGAAGGCAAGGAACCTGAACTCCATCATACTCCTCCAAGGCTAACACTCCAAGACTCAAGACATTGCTCACTAGAGAACTCAATGAGAGAGATATAGTTGCAAATGAAAGGATGATGAGTACCTCCTCACCCCTTGTTTATATACTTGTGAAATAGTTACGTACCAAAGTTACTAATTACCATAGTAACTCAAGTTACTAGACTAAAAGTCAAGTAAAGTCAAAAAGTAGAAAGGAATATCCATTCACATGGGCATATTCCCCTAAGCATGTGGTCTTATCTTGACCCAACCACTAAAGCAAGGATTCCTTCACATGGGCTATCCTTGGACTAAAGAAGAATCCAAAATAAAAAGGCTTACGGGCACAAGAGTTCTCAACTCTTTCCTCAAAGCCAAACACATAAGAATAATACCAAGTCAACACACTAAAATCCAAAATAGTGGTGCTCATCTTTTCTACTTCCTCTAAAATAAAGTCTCCTCTATCTTAGCTATGACTAACTTTAGCTAACCATGAGTAATATAGAACCATCCTTTATCTCTATATAAATAATATCTCTTAAGTACTTGTAATACCAAGCTAAATATCACAATACCACACACATGCACAAATGGGTGTTACAGACCAACCAGATAGGACCTAGACCAGACATGTCACCCATCCAAGTAAATAATCCAAGGGTGGAGCTTGCTGACACATCACCTATTTGTGTGCCTAATCCTATGGTGGAGCTTCCTTGGAAGAGATCCTCTTTGTTTATATAATAAAGAGAAAATGCTCCTTTGGGGCATCTAATGTTTGAGCGTGTAATCTGTGTTTTCTCTCTTCTCTTGTCCTTGGAGTATTACAAAAACTTGTAGGTACAGCCGATCTACTCCTAGCAACCAAGCTTGAAGTGATAAAGATATAGTTTGGAGACCAATATTGTCTCCATAACTCAATCTCCTCCAAATGAGCTCTCCTGAACTCATGGTAGTCATCCATTGGTGGACCCTCCAAATGCTGAAACAACCCCTTCCATGCCATAAAAGTTGTGAACAAAGTTGGGATCCGCATTTGCTACAGATCATACTAACTATCAAAATCCTTGATAAAGTCATCCAACTCAATGGTACCCACTATACCAGAGTAATACCTAGTGCCTTTGGAGGCTCCATAAATCTCATCCAAGTCCCACAACAACGGTGTGGACACACCAAGTGCACTCTCAACTGAATCAACTCTTGTGTCAAACTCCAACTCAGAGTCAATCTCCTCTCTCACTAGGGCCTAAGATACAAGCTGATATCAAATGCCACTCTAAGTAAACCCACTACGTACTACAAGGCTATCTCCTCTGGAATCCCCAAAGAACTTTGTCATGACAAAATAACCGCAAGTACCCCCGCAAGTGCCAACACCACCAAGTGCAATACTAACCAAGCACCACCAAGTGCTAACACCAACCAAGTGCCACCAAGTGCCAACACCAACCAAGCATTACCAAGTGCCAATACCAACCGAGCACCACCAATTGCCAAAACTAATGGAACATTGTCCACTAATGTAACTATAACGGAGACAACTACACTAGAGGCAAGGGAGACATGTAACTTGCCATCACAACACACATTCTCACGATATGCAGGTCATCACTTCATGCCTCACCAGAGAGAAACAAAGATAGTCTGATTGGTCATCACTCCAACCTCACTATCAAGAGCACACCAGGGCACCAACTCTCAAAATTCAAGGCACCTCACACAAACACAATGCACAAACATGAAGTAAAGAATGGAGAGGGTCCAATCACAAGAATGCTAAACAACAACCCTCCATCTTATAAATCAACACAGGATTGACTTTGCCATCATTTGGCATTTGACATAATCGGAGTACCTATCTACTTCTTGAGCTACGAGGATCACCGAGGATCGGATTCAATTCTTCTCGCCAAAATTTGACGTAACTCCTTCACAAAATCTGATGTAAATCTGACATAAAATCTGACATAAATCCCTAAAAATGGTTGACCACTAAATCCTCAGCTAACTCTTCACTCAAGCCAAATTGGAAAAATGGGTTTTGTCCAATCTTCAATTCGTGAGGATCTTCTCCTAACTCCACCTTCAATTTCAATTTTTGAGCTCAATTTGTAACAAATTCGTCTTGAGCTCAAAATCACATCTACCGCTTGAAAATTGCTTATTCTCTAGCTCCAAATTTTGCAAACACTTCCGCACAAACACTCTCTTAGAGAAATCTGAATTACTTGATCGAGACACCATGATCCACCAAGCTTGGTGATACCACCAACACTCGTAGTTCCTGCACCCAATTTCCCCCTAACTTACTTCTCTGATGTGAACAGATTGTTTACAACTCAAATCAATCAAGCTCAGATCAATACTTGATATGATCTTCAACAACTTGCAAACAACAAGGCACTGATTACAGTCAAGCCACACCCACTCTAGCTAAGAGACTCCATGTGATGCTCAACGGCTTTCTGTCCACTCTAGCCAAGAACTCGAAGGCTCAACATCAGGGAAGTGAGCTCTCTAGAGCTGCACTTCCAAGGTATACTCCTGATTTTGACCTAGGTCTCATCCCAATGGTCCCGTTGATGGCACACCCAACGGCACGGATGGTGCAAGTGACGGTGGGCCCCACCATGAAATCGGTACCCTAAACACAAAATCTGACCATCGGAAAGTAGTCTACGAGTAACTGCCAAAATACCTCTAACTACTAACACTGGAACTTCAATGTCCAAGCAATCTAGATGCGACACTACAAATGGCGTGACAAAGTTCATAAAATGTAAAGGATGCAAAACAAAGTTAAGGCATACACAAAAATTCAAGACCTATTTATAGATACACCCATGGTCGTCATGGTCAAAAATTTGAGACCAAGATAGATAAAGTGTTTGGCAAAGAATAACAACTAATGCTAATTGAATGGACTCTCTTAAAGATCCAATCCACCAATTTGTCATTAAAATGATCATGAAGTTGTTGAAATTGAAACAAAAAACTTATGTAAACTTGAACCAAGCTATTTCCTTCCCATCTCCTTCACAAGAAAAAAGTAAGTTGATCACAAATGTTTTTCAAATGAGTGGTTGAGTAACTACATGAGTTGAGAGAGCAAGGATGTATTAATATTGTCGCACCATTCATAATATGCTTCTACATATGCATAAACCTTCTAAAAAAAGGAGGAAAATGTGAAATACTCCTCTCACTCCCATCCTCTATATCACTTTAGTACAAGCCTAGACTTAGATAGGGAAGTAAAGTAATTGTGATTGGCAGATAATAAGTGTGTAGGCTCCATGAAGTTTGTACTAGTACAAGAATCCTACAACATGACAAACACTCAAAAGAAGACAATAGCCATATGACCCAAAGGTTAGGCCTCCAAGAAGCTGAAACAAACTGCTCAAGTGATAGCTATATCTTCAAAAGAAAGTAGAAGTAGAGGAGAAAATGACAGAAATAAAGGGAATAATTAATACATGGATGAATTAGGTCATTGTAGATCATCAATTGTCTCAAATTAGTCTCCAAGATTATTACAGATCAAGAAGCAATAGTTTTTTTACTTGAACTTTGTCATCTATCTTGGAAGACAAAGTGAACATTGCAAACTTGGATGAAAAAGCATAGTCTTCTCAAACAATAAATAAGGATGAGATGGGCATGGGAAGGCCTGATGAAAAAAATTCAATTTTCCCAACAAAACAACAAACATGAAGATATGGAGTGCTCTTTGACTAAGAGAACACTACGGCAAGAGAAGACAAGGAAGTCCTTATTGCCAAGTTGAAGAAGGTGATGAAGAAAGCTTGCATATACTCAATGAAATCATATGTGCCAATGACTAAAAAGCATGGCCATCCCAACAAAGTCCAATTGATCAATAATGCCATTTATAATTGCCCATTGCTTAAGCTGAAGGAAGAGGAGTCTACATGAGGGTGACTACAAGGCAAGAGTGAAGTTACATGCATAGCCAATAATGCAACCACAACATACAAGGAGATGGAGAAGGATCTTAAGGATTAGCCCATGTGTTAATGCTTGGCAAGCAATAAACATACAAGGACTACCAACACTACAAAGGGTATCATATGATGTTTAAAATAAGACAAAAACTCATTCCTATTGTTGATGGTGGTAAACATTGTTAACATGGTTATGCCAAGAATGGAGTCATTGGATGAATTCTTTCCATCAATAGTGAACTTGACCGTATGATCAAAAACCTTGTAACACTTGTACAACATCTCTACCAATTGGATCAATTGGATACCAAGGACAATGCCCTACTTCATATAGAACTGAACAAGATCAAGGAAAGGCTTGAGACAAAGGAATAACATTCTCAAGAGAAATACCAAAATTACAAGATGGTACAATGAGAGAAGAACAAGACAAACTTGCAAAAGATGAAGGGAAACATGGATAATCTCAAAAAAAATTTGTCCCAACAACCAACATGGCAAGTTGACCAAATATGAGCACGAGACAAAGAAGAAGCATCAATACAAAAGGAGTTGGAGGAGGCCTAGGCTAAGATAGTTGCAACCAGAACATGCTATAAGAATTACAAAGAGATTATGGACCTTCATGTGCAAGAGCTCACTACAAGCATGAAGCATCAAAGAGAGAAGGAAGATAATCTGAATGCAAAGATTTGTGACAAAGTGGCAAAAAAGCTCCAAAGTGGAGAACAAGCAGGTCAACTCTTAATGAGAATGCATATTGCTACTCAACTTCTTTTGGAATTGGAACAAATAGCAATTGAATACCCATAGTGTGTCAAATTGAAGGACCTCAAGATGCAAATTGATACATTAGAGAGAAAGGTCTATAAAAATGATTAGCTCAATGCTTTGTTTGTCAATTGGCTCACCCACACCACCTCCAAGTTCCAAGAAACATATACCATCTTTATATGAGAAGTTGGCAATTATCGGAAGGAGCTTGTAGAACTTATCAAGATATGCAAAGGAGTGTAGTTCTTTGTAGGCACCACAAGATCATGAAGTAAATGAGTAACAACCTCCTTCACCAACTTTGTATGATATAAACAATTGTATGCTTAGTACAAAATCCCTACAATGCACCTCATAATTAAGATAGGATGGACCTCATGATTGTAGCGTCAGGCACTTTGTACTACTTGTACATACTTCATAGAACTTAGTTAGGATATGATCTTGTGTATACACCTCCAAGACAAAATAATGACAAAATAAAGAGGCTAAGATAGCCATTCCATATGGGTTGTACCTACTTGAGATAAGATAAAGAGAGGATAAGTAAGGAGTAGATGCAATTAGAAGATCTTAATGGCATTAGAGTCATTGTATTCATTTGGTGGCTAAGTAGGAAATGTATAAAAGGATTTGGCGTTATGTTTGCCGTATTTATTTGATAGTTCTTTCTTTAATATTAAATGAATTTTATACCATCAAGACAATTAAGTTGGTGTTTGTGTAGTCATTTGCACCTTGTATGAATGATTGCATGTTTAATGAGTAGAAGTGAGGAATCTTGAAGTTGGAGCATAAGCACTTGAGTGAGGGAATGATTCATGTGGAATGAAATTATTCTTCTCTAGTGGCTTTACAAAAGGCAAGGACAATACAATGATAGATTGCTAAACACCTAGAATTTTAAAGTAACAAAATATTGTAAGATTAAGCAACATGATCCATTCATGACTCCTATCAAGTTGTGCATTTTAGGAAGGATATGACTCTACTTCTTAAAAAAAATTAGTCATTGGGGTGATTGGAATCTTGGAGGATCCTACTCACTCTTTATACTTACCTTCTAGGATACTACTTGTAGGACTTTGTAGTATTATTTATCTTGTATGACTATGAAATTCATGATGTGAACAAAGATCTTAGTACATAAGACTATCTAAAACAGTATTAATCCGGAATTCGGTCATATAAGAGGCAGGCTCAGAAAAACAAAGGCAAAGTAACCTTCATTACAAATGAACCTTCACATTCATGAATCATTTGAATTATATTTATAGTGAGAATTATTAATTTTAATTTATCTTTCATAATGCAAAAAGTATCATGGTATTTAGGAATGACTATACCCAAGAGGTTCAATATTGGACAATAGATGGTCATCATTGTGACAATTAATCTTATTTGTAGTCATCTCTAACTTGTCTCCTTGTGGGACCAACCAATTCTTACCAAATTATGATAAATTTGAACAATATTTTGTCATTAAAATCCATAAATATTTTATCTAAATTCAAATATTGAACTTGCTATTGTAAGTCAAAAAAAATTACTCCAAAGTCAATATATTATTCTTGATAAATTTGCTTTCCATATATTTTATCTAAGATTTTGAGATTTCTTCTTATATTATTTGAGATAAATGATATATAAATGCATGAATATATATAAAAATGAGGGTTAAGTCTACCCTAAATGAATTTTTTTCATCAAAAAGGTAAATTTATATAGATTTTCTTAAGATTCATTAATATTTAGCTATGCTACACATTTTTACTTCAATAACATTATCTTTTGTTGATAAAGTTCCATGGTCAATTTGATCAAAAATACCAGAAAAAAGCATCTCTTTGTTCATTATATGTGCAAGATTCATTCAAACAATTATTTTTATTTTGTGAAAATTTCTTAGAAAATCTATAGCAAACTCAAAATTATGAATTTTTTTTTCTTTCTCTTCTTCTTTTCTCTTTGTCTTTTTATCTTTTTGTCAATTATTGTTATGGATGGCAACATTTACAAAACATACCAAATATACAAACTATGCAAAATTTCCTTATATAGTGCCTTATATATAGACATGCACTAATGTTCTACTCATCTACTTGAGTATGATAATGTCCCAACTAAAATGAGTTTGAAATTCTATTACTATCTAAACATGCAAGTATTAAATGACTATTTGAATTCTTGAGAAATTTTAGGTTAAGATTCTAAAAAGGATAAGTTTTTTTTTTATAAACATCATCTAGAAAATTTACTTTGTATGTGCATCAAAAGGCCTAGTCTTGTGATGTTGTGCAATGCATACAATATAATATAGATTATACAAATTGGTGTTGTTTGAAATTTTTTATAAACCAAATGAAATGTGTATTTCACTAATCTTAATCTCAATTTATTTTTTGATATTCTAAACTCTTTAGTTGCCCAACTTTATATTGTTTCTAAAGTTCCTTGATTTTTCTCTAACAATACTTTTAAGTTTGTTAGGAAATCAATCTAAGACCGTAGTTTGATGATATTTTAAAACCCACTCATGGACACTCAATATAAGTGAAAATATAGTATCTTTCAATAAACATTCCTCTTAATAAAAACTATGTATCTTTTGATGTCTTTATCACTAGTCTATTTGGAACAAGTGAAGTTGCCATGGATACGTAGTAACTATTAATAATTAGGTTTGTGTTATAAGCTTTATAGTAAAAGGATGAATCTCAGATGTAGATCATTGGCTTTTTGATTGGTCATGTATCTTTAGAAACTTGCAAGATAATTTTAAAATGAAAATATAGAAGAACACTTATTTAACTTTGAGCATGTAAGAATAGTATCTTTATGACCTCCTATCATTCAGTTTCATTAACCTCTTAAGTCTAAATTTTGAATTGTGTTGAGGTAAGATATTTTAGTATTTTATTGAACTATAAGGACACAATATTTTGTCTTGTATATGATTGTACAACTATTTGATATTGAATTCTATTTGCTTTAACAACTATTATGTATCACTCTCACTATTTTGGCATGGTTGCCTTTTGGCACCTATTCTTAACTATTCACCCTGCTTTTGCATTCAAGTGTTATTGAATTCTTTATTTTTGTGTGTATGACCCCACCCTAAATTTTATTCGATTCATACTTTACTTCTATATACAATGTTGAATAATGTGCAATAGCTTAGTACAATTATCTTTTAGCACCAATTAATAACTATTGGAAATACGTAGGCATCACATGTATCTTTTTAGAGTCATATGAAAGTTTTACCCTAGCATTGACTCCATGTTTCCTTGTATTAAAGTATTATCATAACAAGGTATAGGTATCCTTGCAGTTTGACTAACAAGATAACTTGGTCATATCTCTTCAAGTACATAATCATTATCGGTGTTCTTTGTCTCCTTAGAAGTGTATGCATGTCCTCTTAATTAACCATGAAGAAAAGAAATGATTATCTTACCAAATTCTCATCTTAAAATAAATACTCTAAGATTATTACAACACTTATTAACATAAGTAAGGAATGATGGTAATTTACCTCTCTTTATGAAGGAGTTTTATCTCACTTTCAATAAGCTCAATATAACACCTTGTTGACATCTAGGATTGTCAAAGACAATGCTTATTTGTATACACAATCATTATGGTGATGAGCTTTATATGAATATGAAATATACATAGCTTTTAGTTTGTACTGATTAGGTATTGCAGTTTAGTCCATGATACTATTAAAAAGACAATAACAGAATCTTTAACTTCCATATTCTATCTCCAACCTTCTTTATTGTTATTTTAGCAACAATGACAACAAGACTATCATCTTGCTTATTAACTCAACAAGTGCTGGATTTTCATAAGTATGTAGCAAGTTCCTTTGGGACTAAGGTATTTTCAATGTCTTCTATATGATGTAAAATTATAAAATCTGTATCACAAAATGCAAGCATACATTTTAGTGTAATTATTGTATTTGTCTAGTTGTTTTGTAGTCTTTGTTGGGCGGTCAGTACTTTTCTAATTGGGTCTGATGCTATTTTCTACTTTGTGTTTTTTATGTCTTGTTTTTTGTCACTTTCCACAATGATAATTTACTTGACATGATCTTTTCCATTTTTTTGTTGTTGACTATGATTCAAATGGTAAATGTCAAGAAAATTGGATCTTTTGGTTGCTAATTTTCTACTTGAATTTGTAATCATTTTGAACTCTACAAGCATAATTTGTAAACTTGCAATAGGTTGGATCTTTTGCTTTCTTAAGAACGTGTAATTTATGCAGAGCTTGATATTACAAGTGCTATTGTCCACATATAATCTTGTAGTATATTTTCATTATGCACAAAACAACTAAATTGCAATTAAATAGTCACATAATATGATATATCATAAATAAGAAATGTGAAGTCAAGACATATGATGAGGTTTAATTTATAATGTTAGTGTGTAGTGTGACTAGCAATTAGAAAGTCTTGCATTTCTATTATAACGCAAGTTTTAGAAATAAGTTGATATTACGATTATCTTTTCATGTTCTATTAAGTTTCTTTTAGCATCCCTTCCTTTCCCAATTATCATCTTAGAGCAATTAGTTCAAACATCTTTGTTTCTTGGGGTCTCATTGTACCTTCTATACCTTCTATATTTCTTTTCTACGTGTGTTGTATTTCACTAAATGTATGCTTTTCCAAACATGATCTCCTTGCATTTTCCTTGATACATTCAAACAAATCAATCTCACATCTAGATATTCAAGGACTTCCATTAAATTATAATGGAATTTTGTTTTGTATTCATGCAATTTTCTATAGGTGATCCGTATGAATGTGGAGGATGTGTTGTGAGGTGTGGGTTCTCACAAAATATATCACATCCTCACTATATTTTTTAAAAGCTTATCTATATTATATTCAACCTCTTCTTTCTTATAAGAAATTATATTTCAGAATGTCTTGTTAATTGTACTAGTATTCATCTCACTTCCAATGTGATGTGATTTTGTTTAATCTTGGTTGGAAACTCGTCCTGGATTTATTTTAGTTAAGTCCTATTGGTTCTCTATTCAAATCCATATTCTTATCTAGAGGGAATAACTAAGTGTTTTTACAACTCTCCAAATTTATGAACTTAGTGGAATAAAGATCCACACTTCAATTTTCACAATAACACAATTTTGAGAAAGTTTTATAAGTATTGAAAGTTCAGTAGTTTCTTTTCCATGCATGCAAAAGGATCAAAGTTTCTATCATTTTCTACCACTCAAGTATCCGAAGAAGCATTATCTAAGGTTGTTTTTCTTGTGAATTGTTCCATAAGTGTTATCTATAATACTGGTCTAAAATAATATTTTGTAGCCTAATCAAATAACAAAATATGATTAGATATTCATGTAAGAGATTAACCTATACATAACACTCGAGCAATACATCTCGTACGCTATAATGGTGACCAATTCTCGTGAATACAAGACAAGTTAAACTTTGACAACTCTACTCTATGAAAGGATTCTTTACATAGGCATCCAACTCAGCTTCAGTTCCCTCCAGGTTATTTCATTCCCGTGAGTTTCATTCTCACATTGAACTCTATTGGGGCTTAGCCCCATTTTACCTATTTTGTCTCACCCTTGTTGGGGTCTCCCCATCCTTCGTGTTTTCTTCGCCCTTTCATCCTTCGTGTTTTCTTCACCCTTTCATCCTGTGAAATGCATCTCAAAATGTTTGGGAGCGCACATTTATGTCGAACGTCCTATTCTCCTTCATGTTTTTAGGCTTCTAGGCGGCCATTTGTGGATTACTACTAAGCATCCGGCATCCTATCGAGCTTCCAAACAAACTTGTACAACCATTGGACCAGTTGGGCACTTACTCTATGTCATTTTAATCACCGACTCACCTTTGCGAGCAAACACATGCATCACAGTTGGAAGAAAAGAGTGTGGGAGGGAAAGTTCGAGTAAAGTCTAAACGAGTTCAAATACATCGTTCAGATCATTGGACTTGATCTACGGCAGTGTACACTCTACTCAAATCCGAGTAGCTAATGAGTACTCATTTCACCTGGGACTAATCATCCCCTAATCACAACGAATCCAATGTCGGTTGCTATCAATTCATACTCTATTGTATACGGATCTTGTCTGCAAACTGTTCGGAATTTCGAATGCGTGGATTTAGTCATTGCCGATCGAGAGCTCGCGAGTACTTTCACACGGGAAAGTACCCGTTCAAATCACGCTGAAAGTAGCATTTCCAATCGAATCATATGTACTGGGCAGTCATCATCAGAATGTATTGTGGATAATGGCGACTCGTGAGGTCTTTATAGTACCTGCCGAGTAGCGATGCGAACAACAAAAACAACTGAGAACCTGGATCGACTCGTAGCACGAAAGGCGAATCGCGTAAAACCCGTGGCCAAGACAGAGCTAAATAAATATACTGCGAGAAATTCCACATCCTCCTTTACACATGATCTGCATGCTTTATGCCCAACTTCCCTTCATAGTCAATCATCAAAAGTCAGTACGTTACATGTACAATTACCTCATCGACTTCCCAAGAGAAGAAAGGCGACCGCGTAGGAAAAACGAAGGATGGGAAGACCCCATCAAGCCGTACAAGGAGAGAAAAAAAGTAACATGGGGCTAAGCCCCAATAGAGTCTATATGAGAAATCTGCCCTACCGCACCTAAGATATCCGAGCTATGCAAGTCGTCCTAAGATATCCGAGCTATGCAAGTCGTCCTGTCTACACACAACTGGAGCATCCGAAGAAACATCACCTAATGTGATTGTTCTCCTATAGATTGCACTAACCACTGTGCCCTCTGTAGAGCAATGGACACACGCTGTCTAAAATATACTACAAAGTATGAGAATTGAGAGTGGTACCCCTAACGCCTAACATGATAATCTCTCGTGCATTCACTAATAAATGTGTCAAATGCCATGTCCATCGCTCCATATAACTCCAAGGCTAGAGGAACAAAGAGGTGACCTCGCTGCATGCCCCTATACTTGGAGACCTTGCGACTTGCTGTTGCACTCGCCGTCCATCCAGGGGGATGGGTAATCACTCCCTCCAAAATTGTATCCCGCGTAGGGTCTGTAACCATGATATCCGCTACTATCACCTGATCATCTCGGACCAAGTATAAGTCTACCCTGACACGTGTCGTCTGCAAAGCATACCAACACTCCCTCCAAGCCAAGTATCCACTCTCTCGTGCCATAACAAACACTATGTCTCTAATGGCATCATGGGTGGCTATCCTCTGTCCTCATGTGTACCGCTGCTGCATCTAGTGTAGAACCACACTCACAAGTGAGTAATGAAGAGGCAGATGGGTGGACCAAACCTAGGCGAAACCTCATCGCTGTAGAAAAAGTAGTTGGTGCGAGTTGGAAAGCCCTAATGCACGGTCGAGCTAGGATCCAAGAGCCTGCACCCTTGCCGGAGCAAGAGCGAAGACGTGCTCTAGTAACCTGAGGAATGGACGAGTCGACTAAAAGAGAATATAACGTATGTTCACACTGTCGCTCCATCAAGGAAGATTGTAAACCTCTAGTCCAATCTGACGATAGTGAAGCAAAAGATGGAAAATCCTCTCGTGCTCGTGGGGATAGACTATCTCTCATCTACCGCAATAACACTTGGAGAGAAAAGATCGTCCCTCCACCGTCCCTCACATAAGCCACTTCCACACTTCCCAAGAGCAACATAGTTTGTATAGTTTGTCATGAGGTTAAGGAAGGTTATCTCGTGTTTACTTGAAGTTAAGAGGGAAAAAGCACAAGCTGAAAAATTCATTACTGATATTAACCATTACTAATTCATTACTGATATTAACAGTCATTTTACTAAAGCTGTAGTCATTTTACCCGTTGTAACCAGCTTTAGCAACCGCCTAATTCGCTATTAAAAGGCGAATTTCAATTAAGCCAGAAAGTTAAGTGAGTGAATGTTTCTAGTAGCCAGCAGTGTACAAGCTCGGTTTGCTAGGGTTGTAATCACATAATAAGTTAATCAAACCAAAACATACCTTGCAACAATCGTGTGGTCACAATTTGAATTTCGGGATACAGACAGGAATGATTCGATTCTGGACGGCGAGGGGAATCTGGACGGCGCCGTGGCTTTACCCATCCGTTAACATTCACAGAAGCGTGTACATCGGAGATCCGATAGGGGCACATTCAATGCACATTGCTGTGAAAAGTTGCGGATCTTCGGAGGGGTTAGAGGAGTGGTGGACCCGTTTGCGAAATCAAATTGTCCAGAGAACAAGCACTCTTCATCCTCCCGCCCATTGAATCCTTTGCTTTACAGATTCAAATTCCTTGTCTGTTTAACGATCCCGCAGGAGTAGTAGCAAGGCCAAGCTAAGCTGAAGCTTAGCTAGCTCTCTCTCGACGAGGTTGATCGGAAGAGTTGTCGGTAGGAGCCGGTGATTACTGGAAATTTGGTCCCCTCTGTACATGAGTTGGGGCAAGCTCTCAGCTATCGGAATTGTTTAGAGACTGAGGCTACAGGCTCCTGCCTAAGTGGTGTGGGTTACGGAGCGCCAGGGATCTGCACCGACTCGGGGAGCGTTTCTGTTTGCAAGCGAATTTGTGTTGGTGTTTGTCGGCTCGTTCCTTCTCGTCGTGTTTTGTTACGAGAGGCGAGTTGGGCTACTTGAGTTTGAGTTGTGCGGTGCGAAATTGTTCTTCTCCTGTGCCTTTCCCGATTCCTCTGGATTGAGTAGAGAGTTGTTCCAGCTGGCGGCTGGTGGACTTCTGTTCTGCAGCCTGTGCTTCTGTGACCAGGCAATTTCAGTGCAGGTAAGCTTCCATGTGAATGCTTCAACTTTGGATTTCGTCCGGGCCATGCTTGTAGGCTGGAGAGGAATGATTGCGATGGTGATCATACAAGGGAGGACTGGACGTCAACCGGACTGCAAGCGTTCGGCCAACTGTATTGACTCTCAGTTGGTTGACAGATCTGAAGGGAGAACTTTAGATAGCTCGCCTTCGTTCCTGCAGTTCGACACCAGAAATTGTTGGGTGAATGAGCGAAACAAAGCAGTGAGGACGAGGAGTAGCTGTGCAGCTCAGCACAGCATGATGAGTGAACTCTTTCGTTGAAACTGTGGGGGCCAATGTTCTACGAGGCTATTTGCATACAAGAGCTTCCTCTCTCTCATCCCCCGCTCCCTTCGTTCTGTCAAACATAAGACATTACCACGAAAGAAACTAAGGATCTGTACCTGGAAAAATTACCTCGTTGTTTACACGGAAACAGGAAGTCCGACTGAGGGGAAGCGTTAATTATGCCACTTACAATGCTCGGCCTTTCAGATCTTACTTTTCGAGATCAACTTGTGGTGCAGCCCCACTGAACGTGTGTAACATTGCGCTGACACCGTCTCGACAGCCTGATTAGAGTGCTTCCCAGACTTTAACCATCGGTAGGCGAGTTGGCAGGCTGTGGAATCTTGGTCGTCTAAATGCGCTAGATTGGATTCTCGGTGATTGAGCTATCCAGCAGTTGATTTGATACTCCGTTCAATTTCCCATGTCCGCAGATTTCCATCGTAAATTCTGTGGTCCCTTATAATTCAGGCGGTGGATGTGAAACTCTTCCAAGATGCATATCAAACCAGCGGACAGGTCAGAGTTTAACTACCTTTCCATTCTCTTAAGCAGGGAATACCATAAATCAGATGACAGAGTACACCGCTGCAGTTAGGATGCTCCTTATAGCTTCCGCAGTACTGAGCATACCTGACGACAGAATTCATGTTTGCTGATTACAGGGATGTAGTTTCGGCTGCATCGTCCCAGCCAAGTAGTAAGCTGGTGTGTTTTGTCCCTTCCCACTCAAGTTTGTTCGCAATTTCATCATGCTTAACTTCGTTGATCAGTTCCGAAAGGTAGGGAGACTTGTTAGTCTTCTAGGTCTTTTTCTGTGTGGTGAGTTAAAATTCTGTAATTGCAGTATCGGAAAGTAGAATGATAGAAACTTTGAGTTTGTAGACTTAGTGGTCTTATAGGGAGCGCAAGACAACACTTGTGTTAACCAGGTCACCTGACACAATGCTACGGGTTTTTCTACCAGAAGGAGCCTTCAGCTTTGAGGAAGGTGCGCCTTGGAGGAGGCGCTGCTCGTGTGCCCTCGAGTAACCAAACTATTGACTCGGTAAGCTCTTAGCCCCTGTGAACCATATGAATTGGCGTTGGTTCACCTGTTGATTTACGCGACCTCCAGCTCGAGAAACTGTGAAATTCGATTTTGCTGGGGATATCCATTACTTTGCTTCTGAAGAAAGGATCACATCAGTTCTGCCCTCTTGTCCGTCCTGAGAATAGAATGTATTTGACGCAGCCTCTCCGAGTCCTCGTGTCCGCGATCGGTCAAAGTATAAGTTCCAGGACACCACTCAGGAAAATAAATACTTCATCTTCTTCGAAGAATGAGGCCACTTCATCCAGTACCAGAAGTTCGAGGATGGCAAACACGCCAACGGCCACGGCGCAGACACCCAGCAAACACTCTTCATCAGGGAGGGTTATCATCACTGCCTCTACTCCCAAGAGGAGTTCCCTCTCCTCTTCTACCAACTCCTCTTCTTATACTTCTACACCGATGAAGAAGCAGAATTCTTCACTATCTTCCTCCCATACTCCTGGCCCGAAGAAGTCATCTGGAACCAGCTCCTTCGGGTCTTCCTCAAGGAGCTCAAATGATCCAACCACCCCCGTTCTCAAAAGAGGTTCCTTTGGATCTGTCACGAGGAGCTCAAACGATCCAACCACCCCAGTTCCCAAAAGAGGTATGACCATGCCTCCTAAGACACCAACAGCGTCCTCTAGAACTTTGAACAATCCAAGCACTCCAATTTCCAGTTATTCTTCCATTCCCACTGCAGCCAAGAAGCAAACCGTGCTATCAACTCCGATCTCTAAGCAGTTTACCTCATCCGTGACAGAGAGAAATAACAATTCTAGTACACCAATTACGAAGCCGACCGGTAGTTTACTACCCACCACGCCAGTGAATGGTTATAGCAACGCCCGTACCCCTCTCACCACGGTTGGTTCCAATATCCCCTTCTACACCCCTAAATCATCACTTCCGAGCAAGTCCACCCTCCCTAGCCCTCTTCAGCCGAGAGATACCAACATACCCGAGTCATCCAGACGTCTTCATTTCGGGCTCAATTTGAGTGCCATGACAGACCAGGAGAATGCAGGAGTAAACACCCCCAGGGCCCATACGTCAGCTCTGGCAGATGCTACATACTCCTTCGACAAGAACAGGCTTGCACAAATCAAGGCCCGGCAGAACACTTTCCAGAAGTTGCTGATTTCTCCAGCTCAACGCATAAGAGCACCAGATCCTGTGCAGTCCGCGTACACGCCTCGCAGACAGCGCGTCGGGGATGAGTTTGACCCTTCCGGATATCATGATGAGTTGAGCATAAGTCTCAATCCTACCAGGAGGAAAGTGGCCAACTCTCTGTTTTGATCTTCTGATTTGGATTCAGTTTGCTGCACTTCAATACGGCAGCCGGTTTAGCCAGAGGATCATGTCTTCAATCACTTACTGCATGGGGTCCATCGGCTTCACATAGAGGCTTCACCCCTCTCTTTGCAGGCCAGTACCGATGTGAGACTCCACCTACTTAATGCGACTGTCGAACTAACTTACTCATCTTCAATCGCTTCCTGAATTTGGTCTGTTAGTCTAACTTAGAGGTTTGAACTCTGGTGGTGCTATTCAGTGTGGATGCAACTTCTTCAGGAACCACTTTGGATTATCTGGCTGAATCAACAAGAAAGATAGAAGTATCTTTCATCCATGAGTTTCCTAACAGCACGTTGTCCTCTTGTGCTCCTTCGACTCGAGACATTTCATCGAGGTGACAATGTATAGAGTCAGTTCAATGAGAGCTGACACCGAAATTTTGGTTACCAGAGATTGTAGATGGTCTGGATCCTTGGGTGTCCCAACGCACATGTTGCAACACTGCGAGAGACCACCCTCACTTTCTCTCTGGTTGTAATATTTTATTATACTAAAAAGCTACGTTCCTTCATGATTTCAGGTTGCTCTCCGAACAGTTTTAACAGATGCTCTACTTCCTCTCTTCCTTGGGCAAATTGCAAACGTGATTTGGACGAAAGGGATATTGATGTACATTTCCATCGTCTAACCACTACTATGACTTTGGAATGCTGAGTATTGCCATGTTCGTATTTCTCATGAAGTTACTTATCTTTTGCTCTGTATCTAATTTTTTTCCATGCTTCTCTCGACTACTCGCCTTCTTAATGCTTCTCATTGAAAGTCACATACATGCATAATTGAGTTTCTTTCTAGGAAGGACTCTTGCCTTCTCTGAGCCCTGCTAGTAGTTGATTTTTTCTCATCTTAAAACCACTTTCAATTCAGAATCTTGACTAGTGGCAGCCTTCTGAGCGAGATTTTCACCAAGTTCTCAGTCAATATCTCGTTGCTTCGGCCAACAACTTCGGTTAAGCTGACCTCTAAGGATTTCGATTATATCTAAGAAAGATAAGTTACAGACAGATGAATCTTATTCAAGGTGGGTCTGCGTTGCTCGACGCGACCACCAACCTTAAGCAAATAGATACCAGGAGCTTGTATAGCATCGTGCGTTTCCAAAACGAAGGTACTTTAGGTTGGAACTTTCAAGCGGTGTAACTCCACTTAGAAATGTAAGTGGAAATACATGAGATATTAAATGCTTGTTCTCAAAGCAGGGATGTCTGACCTCTGCAAGTAAAGAGGCAGGCTGATATACCGAGCAGCCGTACTGTTTAAGACTTTAGTGTAACAGAATTTGCATCCGATGCTACATTTCCTCGAGGGTGTGCACCGGGACAGGTTACCGGTATCCGGAGCAGAAACTGTTAGACTAGGGAGAGATGGATTCAGAAAAATAGCGCGTGATCCATGAGATTTTGATATCCCGGAGTGAAAGATTGCACTTCCGCATTTTTGCACATCCACATTCGAAGCAGTAAAACGTGAGGGCGACAGTGGGAAGCGCGAATCCAAGCTTTATGAAGGTGAAATATAACCGCAGATCTGAAGACTGATGCATTCTACCTTCACACTAGCGACGCTCTTAAATGTAACCGAAGTACTCGCTGTACTCTCAATCTGCGAGGGGTGCCTAATGGTCTTGGAACTGGATAGGAAGTTACGGAATACGATCAAACGATCAGAAGGATGGGAAGAATAGGCAGATTCGTCGACCCGAGTTCTGTTCTAAGTACGCGCTGTATCTCAATCTGCAAGGGGGTGTCTCGGAACTGGAAAAGAAGTTAGGGATCAGGATAAAATGGATCAAAAGGTTGGGCAGAATAGGCAAATTCTGTTAATCAAATGTCAAAGCCATAACGTTCTTCTTTAGTGATCAACTTAACCCGAAAGATAAGGCGGCCTGTTATTCCTGAAAAGTGCTGTCACGATGAAGACTTGGCGCTCACGTATCAGCAAAGTTGACTGAACTAACTACTGTAAAGTCGCCCACTTCTCCGATGCATCATCTGTCCTTAACTTAGCGGTCTGATGGGAGTTGACAAATGTTGACTGGGATTAAATGCTTCTTCGTCATCTGGAGACACCATTGTGTATGGCATACCATTACCATTACTTTCCTTCGTGGATCAATCAAGATTAATTTAAAGATGGTTTCTTGGAATTTGATGATTCATTGAGATCTGATTGACCTGTCACTTCCTCCAAGATGTGTTAGTTGCACGCTGTCTTTTCTATAATCATTGAAATTCCTGAACTGATGAGTTTTTATTTTCGTGACAAGCACTCCACGTAACTCGATTAAAAACGTTTTGACTTTACAACGCAAAAGACGACACGATACCCAAATTGGTATCCAAATCGCACGATATGCAAATCACATGATAAATTCTTTGGTTTCAGGGATTTAGTTCTCATTGTTGACTTGCATGAGTTGTGCAAGAGCGGCTAGAATGCAGAAAATACAGAAAATTCGGTTTCAAATGTAATTGTACTATTTTTCCCTCGTTGGGATCAATTTGTCACCTATGCGCTTCGCATCAAAGCCCCATGTTACCTTTTTTTTGTCTCGCCCTTGTACGGCTTGATGGGGTCTTCCCATCCTTCGATTTTCCTACGCGGTCGCCTTCGTCCTCTTCGCATCAAAACTATAACCGAACATTCACCACCTAGGGATGACGATTTGGGATGAAGATGATGTTGTCAAGAGTCTGCACCTCACAAGAGCTTCAGTCCTTCCAATACAAGAATGGGTCCGGTCTACTGGTAGGGAGGTCTACGACACAACTAGATTTTAGGTCATGCGGGGAACGTACTCTCAGTTACCGTCTAGCGTCCGAAGAGCCGGGATAATAACATATTTAATGCATTTCGGCAGACTTCCGGCATGGAAAAGATACCTTTAGGATAACAAGAAGGTGGCTCTCCAAGAACAGGCCGGGAAATACTGGAAGCTTCCCGTCAGAAAGACCGGTAAGTGGGGAGGCTTATCCCGGTAAATACAGGTTCTCGAGAAGATTTCCCGAGCACAGCCTTGGGCTCATCCCCATACCTCTTCGAGGGAAAAAAATTAGGGTTACCTGCTGATCCATATATCCGAAGTTCACCTCCTGAGGCGTTAGTGGGACGATATTGCAGGGGAAGAGAGATGGAGTTTTCTCCCCACTGCGTCCACTTCATTTCCGCGCGGTCGATGGCGGCATTCAGTGCGATGAGAAGCTTGAGTTTGTCTGTTAGCGTGATTCCCGCAGTACCTTCAGTCTCGAGGCGTATTCCATCGTCTTTGAGATTCAATAGAGTATACAATGCCTCACGAAAAGTCAGGACGAGGAGTGACTTCCTTGGTGGAAACTTGCAGCAGAGGTGAGCTTATTTTCTTCTTATGTGCATTATTAAGATTCCGCAGTGCCGGTGCTTTACAGTTAGGGCTTGCAGCTGCTTTAGTTCACGTCACATGACTTCAAGTTTCGCGGAATTGCCTTAGCGTTAGGTTCTTCCAAGCGGGAGTCATGTCTGATTTGGGCTCCTCATCATCTTTACTGAACGATTTTTCACTTTTAGTTTAATTGTGTCTTGCATTTATCGGAATGGGAAAGAGATGAACCTAGTCGTCACCTTACCCTAGCTCCGTGTCCTTGAGCAGAGATCGAGGCCAATGATTATCCAACTTGATGCGGACAGAACCAATTCTGTTGACAAACTTTGTGTCTGATGGCCTCTTCTCGCTTCCTCTGCCATAGGATAGAAGTATGTGCAGTGACTACTTTGAGTCCTGATACCACTTCAATTCGCTTGTTAAGCTCTCTGTACGAGCTGATTGTTGTGTCCTCCAGTTCGTGCCGCAAGGAACCTAGGCCAATGATATTCAACTTGATGCGGACAGACAATACTTTGCTGACAAAGTTTAGTTTGCTGATGGCCTAAAGTCTTCTGTGATAGTTTAGCCCATCTTCTGAGTGTCCATATTTCGAGACATTATTCTGGCAGAAGCTCGTGCGAGTACATTCTTGGTTCCTTGGGTTGATCTCTCATTGTAGCATTCCACTTCATCAGCGCTGTCTTTGTTCAAATCGTCCATCTGGAAACGAAATGTAAAGTAATCGAAGCTTGTAAAGTAAAAGCTTGTTGCTTTGAAACTCGCGTGCGGAAAATCGTCTCTGCAGGCCTATGATAATAACTTGCTGCAGACATACCAAACTCTGCTGACTCTACTTAATACTTGTCGTCTGGGTTATTGACGGCCTCCACCCTCCTGCATAACTTCACACTTTACTACCTGAATCCCTTCATTACCTCCGCTTTGAAAAGAAACTCTTGTTTACCCTCCGGACCTGAGAAATTGGCATTCTTCCACATGTTTTTAAGAAGGCCTCCGGTCTAGCATGTCCTAGAGCCCCAATTGAGTTTAAGTCTCCTCTTTCGGGGTGTAGATGATTATGCTACATAAACTGTTCCATGTTCAATGAACTCATCCTCAAGTTCTTCTTGTGGTTGATCAAGAAGAGGGAAAACATCTGAAAATGTGCAAAATTGAACGGATTGCGAGCTCCGCATGGGTTTACGAGAACTATCCTATCTAACCAGTGGTTAAGGTTTTGTTACATTCCTAAAGACAAATTGGGCAGCTAACAGAAATTTTCATTCCATTGGCTATCAATGAGATCAGAAAAGCGGAGATGGCATAGGGAGAAGTCAATGCCCCTGACATTCGGACAGTATCTCACTCAGTGCTTTTTGGTCAGACAGATCGGAAGAAGGGTGACATCAAGGAGAGAAAGTCATCCAAAGTCCAGCGCACCGCAAACTGAAAGGTTTCCCTTGTGGTTATATTTCATCAATTCTCTAATCGGGTACTGCTATGGTTCTTCGCTGATGCCGTCATGTTGGCGTGATCTCTTTTTGACCGTATGTTTCGCTGCGTATGCATGCCTTCAAGTGTAGAATATTTTGAAGCACAGTTCTTCATTTTTCCGCCATTTGTCTTTGTAGGTCCGCCAAGACCGGACTCCAGTTTTTATTGGAGCAACCAGGTCAGCTGCAACACATCGAATGGCCCTCGTTTCAAACAGTGGTGAGTTCTGATTATCGGTTCGAAGTTTCAATTCGTTCCGTTGTCGCCTCGAGCATTGGAATGTTAACCTCGACATTCGAGTTTAGAACAGGAATAATGAAGTCTTTTATTCGCATTATCACTGGAAGCCGGTTCTTCGAACCACCTCTATGGTGTTGTGCTCTGACCCTGGACATTGGTTGAACCTTGCAGGGGAGGATGGCAGTACTCACTTTAATTGTCGTTACCTGTCTCATCATATTGTTGGCTACGATCGACTCCACCATGAGTTTTGTGCTTGCAAGTGTATTAAGGCGAGTGCCTTGATTAGGTGCACGCCGGTTTCAGTATATTTGGACTGAAATTCCGATCGACATACTGTAAAGAGTCGGAATGTAGCTCCTGCGCACTCACGCACCCGCACCTCTTTAAGACTTACTATACCTTAAGCAGCTAGTGAAGCTGTGGATTTCTTTGCAATGTAAGGAAGTAAGGGCCTGAAGATAACAGGGGTACCCGTGAATTAGGTTAGAAGATCGATGAAGCAATATTGTCTATATCAGGAAGCGGAAAGAGTCCGTGGTCACCTGTCTTGAGAATTTAAAAGTAGCCAGCAGGTTGTGAATAGAACTGGATGGAGTACAAGTGAGATTCATTTTCCATCCAGCTTGGCAATTGATTATTTTTCGTAACGTAGGACATAAGAATGACACTATTTCCATACGTGGGACTCCTCCCACATGTTTACAGTAGTAGGTCACATGTAATAGGTCAACACTATACTAGGAGATTGGCCATTTCCCTGAACCGAGGTTCTTCACACCGAAACGGAGTCCTCACTCTCAGACGGGCCCATTTCTGCCTACTTAGTTTCATGAGTGCGTCCCATGATGATCATCGGGCTGAAGTATCCTTAGAGAAGTTTTACCTTCGTCTTATTGCCATTCCAACTGCACTCTATACGCATTTAATGAGTTCTGCGTCTCCCGATCTTCGAACGGCTTCTGCTTTCATCTCCTCATCCTCGGAGAAAGAAAACATGTGAGCAATATGAATTCACAGAACTAGAACAAATGGATTTCACGAAAGCTCTTGCTATTTCTAAGCCCCATATGGTATTAAACACTAATCCCAGACACTGGTCGATTAGTATCCTGGTTGAGATCCAGCAGCTTGAGCGCTCTGGAGCGCATCTATGATATCTGCTGCCACCCCAAAGGACTTCTGAAGAACGTCATCTGCGATGCCGGATCCGAACAGTGTGATGGGAAGTCTGACAAGGCCGGGACCTGAACTGCTGAAGGAGTTGAGTGTCTTTGCAACTTCCTGATAATTGTTGTACTGAAAGTGGACCAATCCTCTTGGAACAATGAATAAATCTCCCTGCTTCAAGGTCTGAGTCCTCAGTTTGTTTGTGGTATCTACGAACCCAATGTCAATGATGCCCTCGAGTACGAAAACAAGCTCCGATGCTCGCGGGTGGACGTGAGGAGGATTCACAGTACCGGGTGGTGCCACGAGCAGAGTGGACGCGATGCCGAGTCCATCTAGTGCAGGGAAGTTAACCCCATCTGCCCTTGTAGCGGAAGCGAAGGGACTGTCTGCAGGATCCGCTGTGAAGTTTCTGTAACCTGTGAAAGTGAAGAAACTCCCATCCAAAGACGTTGCGTCCGATCCCTCTGGTACCTTAAAGTCGGTAGTGAGTTCAGGATCCGAGGCGAAAACTTGTGTGGACTTAATGCTAAGACCTATGAGGAACACCATCGCAAGGAAACTGGTTCGTCCCATGGCGACTGGTATGTAAACGACGAATCTGGACTGCAAAATTAAGGAAACTATTGACAGCTTGAGAACGAGCTTCGCATCAGCTGTTGTTGGTCAATCAAATCTAAATGGTTCGTAGGCACAGTAGTGAATCCGAAAGATGTGAGTGCTGGGTATTTCTTCAATCGAAGAACTCAGATGACTAAAAGAAACGAACATCTTGGGATCTTTATATTGCAGCAGGATTTCCATTAAACCTGGCTCATGAAATGGGTCGAACGCGGGAATGAGAATCATTGCTTGGTCGCTCGGCTTAACCCTTACGCTAGGATAACCAGACATCGCCAGTTCTTGACTTCTTCAGCAAGACCAGTGAAGCAGTCCCGAGCTCATTATCTTCACAGAAAATCAAAGCTCACGCGGTAAGAATCCTAAATCAGAAGAAAAGACTAAGTCTAGTCGTTCAAATGAGACTAAATTTAGAATACAATTTGGCAATGAGATGAGTTTCAACCTGTCGTAGCATCCACGGGATACGGTGTTCATAAATCTCCCTTGACTCACAACACTTGCCTGAAGTTAGCGCTAAAAATACAATGTCGTTATATACCGGGGCTTAACTTGGACTGAACAAAGTTTCGACAAAATCATTTCGTGCAAGTCCTCCTTTGGAAGTAACCTATTAGTGGTAATTCCAATTAGAATGATGTCATGAGATGATTTCCCTATACTATATATACTAGTGTGATGAGAAAAAGGACTAAACCCTAAGATTTTTAAATCTAAGAAGTCAACTAATAACTATAATAAAAATTTAGAATTTAAAATAAAATAATACATATAAGAGTAATTTTCCAATATACTATTCTTTCGAGAGGTATTTATTTATTTGACCTTGTTTATGCATATTTTATAATAATAATATGATCCTATTTCAACGAAATTCTACCCTTGAGTGTCTGCAAAAGTCACAAAAATATCTACCCGTAAAGGTTACTGTTGAATGAGAGTAGCTCGTCAAATTGCTCCGGTGTAGAGATCTTTGCACCTAAATGTGACACACCGGTCCCATTTTGACATATTTTTTCATCTCTTTCAGCTGTGGCTCAAGAGCTAGATCCTGTTGACATGGTGCATAATTAAAATCACAATTGCACGATTTTATGCGTAGCGGCGATCAGGAGCTGAGCATGTACGAGACAGAGCAGTCAACTTATCTCCAACCTCAAGGTTATGGGTCGCTCTAACAAACCTAGTTTTTCTATCTAACACAATTGATTAATCATCGAACATAATTGCGTAATTAAAACATAATTGAACTCTTAAACCACTCATGTGGTTTAGGAATGAAAACCCCAACTAAACCCTAAACTAAAACTACAACTAAATTTCAGTTTTTGCTATTGATCAATACACACATTGGAATCACAGTGAACTGGATTCTTCTATCTATTTCCTTTGCAAGCTAAACGTGTTTTCGCTTATCTCTAAGTTCTTGTTTACTTAGATTGAACTTGGAACCATGTTCTATGTTCTGTACACTCTCCGTTTGTGCGAATGTAATTAATCTCTAATGTTTGTGTCAATGTAGCTAATCTCTAAGGTCTAGTGGTGCATAGGTTTGTGACTGAAAGAGAAATATATCAAAATGGGATAGTGCAGACCCCATTTTGTTGGTGTGTCTCATTTTGACATATTTCCCTTTCAGACCGGCTGAAAGGGAAATATGTCAAAATGAGACTGGTACGCCACTTTAGATGCAGAGATTTTACCCGAGTGTAATTTCAAAGGCTAAGTCCATGGGTGGCTCTCTCACCAAGCAGAATTTCGTTAAAACAGGGTCACATGGTGAAAGATGCCTAAACAAGAAACAATATATATAGTAAGATACAGCCCAAAACGAGGTCATACTGTGAAATTACTCTAAATATAAACCAAGAAAAGCTCTATGATATAACTAAAGAAATACTTAGATGTAACACGTAACACCTTTGTTAAGTAGTAGTTAGGAAGGAAATCTATAAACTATGCTTTTATCAATGATACTTCTCTAGAAATTGAATGCCATGTAGATGTACAAGAGAACTGTTAATAACTCATTACTTAACTCTTTTTTTTTAGCAAAATATATATGAAGTAGAGCCTCCAAAAAAATAAATAATAAAACATAAATACTGAAAATTTTGAGTCGACGAGAGCAAGCTAGATAATGTGTCAGACTTGGAATAAGATTACATAAATATCTCATACCACTTTGAAGGTAAATTGCTGTTGAATATAAAACATGATAGACTTGCAGCAAAAACTGCTGAAAATTTTTAGATTTATAAATATAAAATATAATCTCAAAATATTTAACCAGATATTACAATCCCAAAAAATATAATCATTTCAAATGTAGATTATCTTGGTTTTATAAATATGAAAATTTCAATTCTCCTGCCCTCCTCTTTTTTAAGGAACATTACTTTCTACTCATGAAGTAAATAAACCCAATTTAGCTACTATCTCTTGGTGCTATTTAGAATTCACATATCTCTTCTTAGTTACGGAAATTCTGAATAAATGTTAAATTATATTTTAATATTTAGTAAGTATAGGTACTGATTACATTATATTCAGTATCTGATTCATTATATTATATTATATTATATTCAAAATTCATTTCTAGCATAGTATATATACAACTCTCAAAAATATTTCAACCCTCTTCTCGTGTACATAACGATATATCTAATAAATAATGCATGCAAGATAATTTACTATTCTGCGTGATATACTGCGTTCTCTGGGAGTAGTTATCTATGTATTCAACTTCGATGCAAAAAAAATTATTTCTCCTTATTTCAGTTTATCTCTTTAATTATATTTACATGAATGAAATGACTGTCAATGGCCTTGCAAACCGATTAAAATTACCTGAATGAAAATATAACTTTACCTTATCTATTATACATGTTAATTAAATTATTATGCATGATAAATATATTCATAAAAATGAAAAGTAGATAGTTCTTGTGCAGGTCTGATGTCCTCCATGAAAGTGCGTCAAAAATACCTTTATCTAAGATACTGTTGACACACATTCTTGACAGACATCAGGCCTGTACGAGAACTATCTACGTATCATTTTTTATGATTTAGTATATATTGTTTAATAAAAATATTATTAAGAACAATAGGTTAACATGTACAAAATATAATAAATAACGTAAGGTTAATTACTTACAAGTTTGTGGATACAATGCATATACGAGAACATGGGAGCCCTCGGACACGGGTGGCGCTAATCTCTTCAAGTAATGTGACAATGAGTTTTAATCCATCCATCCCCATTGGGTGCTTCTCCAATATATTTCATCCTTCCTAAGTTGAAGAGACAGCGAAGCAGCTCCCCAAAGCTGAGTTCCACATTGACTTTCTATATATAGTCAACTTCAGAGAGTTAAACTCTCTCAGAAGACGGTGAATATTGCCTTTAAGATGAGCGACCTATGGCAGAAAGCCATAAGAAAGCATATGTTACCTTATTGAAACAAGGTCAATGGCCGATACGAGCAAGACCAGAAAGAACATTCTAAACTCTTGAAGGGACTCTCCTGTCTTACTAAAGAATGGTCTTGTTGTCATCATTGCTAAAAAAAGACAAAGAAAAGAGAAACATAAAAGGTTTGAAATGAGAGAAGGCGACCGACCGCTTAGGAAAAACGAAGGATGGGAAGACCCCATCAAGTCGTACAAGGGAGAGACAAAAAAGGCTAAGTCCCAAGAGAGTCTATATGAGAAAGGATAGAAATAGAAATACGGGAAGTTAAGGATCTTTGCCGTTATTTGCCTAACAGCATCATACACTAGAGTAGACAACCTAATCCAAACCTAATACAAACTAAAAGCAATGTATATTAAAGAGTCATATAGAGCCATCACCACGGTAGTTTGGTAGACAAATAAGCATTGAATTTGACATCCTAGGCATAGACAACGTATTATACTGAAGTTGTTGAAAGTGAGAGAAAACTACGCCATCAAGAGAAGCAAATGACCATCATCTTTTACTCATGTTAATAAGAGCCATAATAATATTAGAGTATTTAATTTAAGATGAGAGCTTGGTAAGATAACTATCTATTATTTCATGGTTAATTACAGAGACTCTCTAACAAGATCAAGAATACCTATCATGATCATGCACTTGAAAAGATATTACCAAGTTATCTTGATAGTTAAACTACAAGGAAACCTAATAATATAAGGAAACATGGATTTAATGCTAGGGTAAAACTTTCACAAACCTAAACTTTCACTTTCACTAGGAAGCTTCATTTGATGCATATATATTTTCAATAGATGTTAATCTGTGCTAAAAGGTAACCGTGTTTAGATATTGCCAATCAATAAACATTGTATCTAGAGTAAAAGGATGAATTCAGTAAACACTGGGGTGGGATCAAACAAAAGAGAACAAAAAATTAAAGAACACTTGGATGAACAAACATCTTCCATAGTTAGGAATAGGTTACACAAAGCAAAAATGCCAAAATAGTTTTAGTCATACATAATGGTGGTTAAAGCAAGTAATATTCAATTTTAAATAGTTGTAAAATCACATACAAGACAAGAATTAAAAAGGTTTTGCAAGCTTAGATATATTTTTGCTCGTGATTTGAGGTCTAATCTATTGTGATGAATCGATCTATTAGTATGAAGTGATGACTGCTACATTGTATGTTCAAAGTCCATTACCAAGTTACAAATGAATCCATTTTCTTGATGAAAATAGTTGTGCAATCATATTGTGCTATGAATAAATTTATGATAACAAGAGCTTTGGTAATACAATTTGCAATAATCATAATAGTTTTTTATGACTAAATTTAATTATACTAGCCAGAAATAGTCAAGGTTAAATATAACAACTGGTAAATCTAGGATTGAATATACTAGAAGGCAAACGTGTACATTTATCTTTCACTAAAATACTAATATATCCCACCTCAACACAATTTTAAGACTTGACTTAGGAGATCAACAAAATGAGTGATATGAAATCATAAGGATTATTTTCTTACTTGTCAAAGTTAAATAAGGACTTTCATATATTTTCTCATAAATTTGTTAAAATTGTCTTATAAGTTTTTAAAGCTAGATTCCAAAGGCTAGTAATCTACATAATGAGATTAATCATTTTAAAATAGAAGCTTCTAGCATATACCTACTTACCTAATTATTGAAAGTTGCTACATATTATCTGGAGGCCATTTTTATCCTTGCAAGGATGTGTCTTTGTCAGGGTGTCCTCATCACAAGGTGTGTTATCATCTTCTGTCCTTGTCATCTTGCCAGGTTGTCCTTGTCAAAAGCCACAAGCGGTGCCTCAAAAGGAATCCATGAGAAGAACTCAATGAACAAGTCTTATGTTTGGTTGATGAAGAGAATGTGGATATGTCTTGCTTGAACTGTGTGGGTATTGGGAACAGAAGCTGAGTGTTTATTTCTTTCTAAGCTATCTGAAGAATAGTTTCTTAGTGAACTATAACGGGATAGCTCACTCAGGTTGCTTGGAATTTCAGTACTGGCCTATTCATGACTTAATTTGGAACTATCTTTCCAATCACCTCTATTTAGTAATGAGTTCTTCTTGATCTTTTGCATATTCACCTTGCATAGATGCAAGACCCAACAATTGGAATTTCAGCTCTTTGTTGATTGACATAGAGTGCCTATCAAGATGTCTTGCCATCAAATACCTACAAGGACCAAATGTCTGGCCAGTCATGCACTCACAAATACTAGTCGTATATTTTGTGATCAGTGGTTGCAGGACAATGCACCTTCCTCTTTGTAACATCCTTCCCAACCAAGCATACTACAATGTATAGGCAATATGAAATATTTAAAATTTACATGTTCTATCTATTAGTGTGAATAATAGGTAGAATGGTGAACCTAAAAAATTTAAATTAAGGTTGATTATATAGATATAAGGGTTTTAGTGGTTATCTTGGATGTTTGATCAGAGCAGTCAATCAAGCCACATTAGATGTATTTGTGACATTGAAAACTTGGATATTTGCAAAGTCAAAGCAAGCTCCACAAAGCTTATGTGGAGCAGACAAAAAAACTTAATTTGCAAACTTAAGCTTAGTCCATGATACGTGGCTTCTTTTTGGTTGCTTTTACATTCTTTACATTGTTGATATGTCAATCTATCTTTCCCGTTTAAGCCACAAGCGATCCCTTGGAAGAAATTGTGAGAAGGGAAGAATTCATGAGAAGAATTTGAGAAGAATTTAAAGAACAATTCTTGCACTTTTAAAAAATATTTTGTCCATTTGAAGGTACTCTTGCCAATTACAAAACTTTCTTTTTGTGTAATTTCCCAAATATGCAACTCCCAAATATCTACCGACTTGGTTGCAACACTACCAATGAAATTGCTATGGATGTCATCACCAAACATAGGAGAATAATTTGATAGCCTTTACTGGCTATCAAATTAGATCATGCCAATTTTAATTTTTATGGTAAAATAAGAACTTGCAAAAAGATTGGTAATAAAATGTAGAGTGAGATTTGCATTTTGTTCAAAGATAGCTATAGCAATTGTACCAGAATTAGGAATTGAGAGATTCAATTCATTAGTCAATGAGGCTTGAGAGAACCAATAATTCATATGAAATAAAAAAGTCTATTATAGTCAATGCAAAGTTCTATCCTTACAAAGTTAAACTCTTAGGACCAACCACTTGATCACGAGGACATTGTATCGCAATGATTGAACCTTGTGAGGATAGAAATAGGAACTGCATATTATTCATTGCAGCTTCATTTGTTTTCAAGACTAGTGGTAGAGACATTATAGGAGATTTGGTTTTGATGAAGGAGTAGATTGACTAAGAAAATGATACCTTTTTGCTTACATTAAGTTGCATGTTCATGAGTGGGATTAAAAATATCCTAAAAATCAAGTTGGAGTTCCTTACAAAATTCTAAGTAGTACCAAAGAAAATCAAGAAACTTTAGAAACCGTATGAATTTGGGTAAATAAAGAGGTTAGAATGTACAAAAGGATTAGTGAAATATATATTAGGTCTTGTTTGCAAATTTTGCAAATATCAACATGTTTGTATAATATTCAATATATTTTATTCATTGTACATAATGGGGAGACCAGGGACTTTGAATGCCCATATGTACCTAGATTATGATAAAAAGAAAAATGATTTAAGAAGAACTCTTAATACACAACTTCTCAAGAATTCAAGGAGTCAATGAAATTAATCATTGCATCTGTGTATGATAATATCATTCCAAAATCATTTTGATTCAGACCTCATCATACTCAAGTTGGCAAGTAAAAAGATAATGAGATATCTATATATAAGGCACTATATAAGGAAAAGTCTAATATTTTGTATGTTTGGTATCTTTGTTCAAGGTTTCCACTCATTACAACACTTGACAAAAAAAGATAGGATAGTGTAAAACCTGTCTAGTTTGCTGGAGACTGTTTAAACAGTATACAAAAAATAGGTACATATTTGTTACAAATCATGCATATATCATAAACAAAGAGATATTTAATCTTTTTTAGTTTTGATCAAATCAACCATAAGACATTATCAACAAGAGAGAATTACAAATTAATCATAATCATCAAAGTAAAACTAGTAGACTAGATTCCATAATAGTCTATGAATGAATTTTGAGATGATCTATAGGAGTACCCCTTTTTGATGAATTTTTTCATTCACAATACTCATGATCATTATATGTACTCATGAACATATATATCATTTATCTCCAAAAACAGAATAATTTTCAAACACCTAGATAAAATACATGGAGAATAAATTTATCAAGAATGGTACGTTGCCTTGGGAGTAATTTTTTATACTCACCCGAAAAGTAGTACAATCGTTGAACTTATATCAAATAGCATGGATAGAATAATAGAATGAAGAATGCATGTCCCTTGCCTCAAGTAATGATTTGTTAGATGGAATCAATAGATCAAAGTTCTTCTCCATGTTTGATAATCATATGGTTATTGGTATAATCACAAAAAATATTATATTTGTCCAAGATAAGGTTTTTTTCATAGGTTTTCCGGGAATACTTCTCCTTGCAAAGAAATGGCAAATTGAGAACTTGTCACTTTATTCACAAGACAAAAACTAAGAAACATGCAATTGATCATTGGTGGGAGGAAGATGTTAAATTTGAGCCAATAAGATGAATCAATGAAATTGTTTTGTTAAATATGTCCTTCTATTTATGAATAGTCTATAGTCTAACTATAAATAGGTATCAATAGTCTAACTATAAATGATCTATCATGATCTAATGATAGATATATCTTATAGAAGGTGGCTTAGGGGGCAGGGTATTGAGAAAGATCTGAGTCTAAGTGGAAAAACTTTACTAGGAGAGATATGAAGGGATCTAGACTAACTAGTACATATTGCCAAAGAGTATTTTGGGGGACTTGATTGTTGAGAGATGAGAGGTAATTGAGACTTGATTGTTAAAAGACAGTCATAGAATTATATAGCATAAGTGAAGTACTTCAATAAAATGGTTTGTGAGAGTGTTTTTCCATGTTGTACAGCTAGAGTTCAATGCTTCAATAAAATGACTTGTGAGAGTGTTTGGCTTAGAACTTAGCTTCCAAGATAGGAAGTGAACCACATATATCTTGTGTTCTTCAGTGAGAGTGTATTTTTGCTTGAGTTTGGATATCTGATAGGATAGCTTATTCTAAAAATTAATATCAAAGTGAGGTTAGTGTAATCTAGAGATTCACAACGGCAAGAAAGATATAAATCTCAAATGCAAAGTTTACAAGGGAGAAATTTGAAAAGAATAAAAAATTAGGGTTATCACTTTACTTGTACAACAAGGATTGCATTGGATGCTAGGCAATAAACTAGAGGCCAAGAATGATGATGAGTAGGAGGATGCTGATCTGAGCACTATTAGCATGATTTAATTAAATCTTGTTGATGAAAAGTTATATAATATAATGAATGAGGACTCAACACCAAAGCTGTGGTCAAAGTTGGAGAGTTTTAATATGACAAAGTCTTTGAAATATTGATTGTATCTTAAATAGAAGCTCTATACATTATGGATGAAGGAAGGCCAAAGCATCATGGAGCACCTAAATGCATTCGAAATAATAATTTATGAGTTGATGAGTAAAGAGGTTACTTTAGAAGAGGAAGATAGAGCATTTTTGTTATTAACTTCATTTGCTTCATCATATGAGCATCTAGTCACAAAAATTTTGTATGTGAAAGATTATATTACATTTGAGGAGGTCACTTCAACCTTAATGTCCAATGAGGCTTGTACAAGATCCAACCAAGAGGATAGGAATCCCAAAGCTTTGTTTATTAGAGGTAGGGCAATGGACATAGGCAAGATAAAAGGTAAATCTAGATCTGGTGGCACTAAAGCAAAATGTTAGATTTCTTGTAGGGAAGCTAGTTCAAGAAAGATTGTGTGGTCCAAAAACCTGAACTTTATAGAGATAAAGGCCAATATTCAGATCAAGCAAGTATAGCAGAATCATCTAGATTGGTAGATGATATTCTTCGTGTCACCAAGACAAAAATTGATTTGAAGAGTCTTGCATACTCGATTTAAGTTTCTCTTACCACATGTGTCTAAAGAAGGATTGGTTTCACACATACAACCTAGTTAATGGAGTATATATTTTGATTGAGAAAAATATGGCTTGTAAAGAAATAAGGATTGGTACAAAACACATCAAGATGGTGTTTTGAAGACCCTTGCTGATATGCGGCATGTTCTTGAGTTGCAGAAGAACCTAATATTGTTGGGTACATTGGATTCAAATGGTTGGAGGTAGGGAGCAGAAAAATGAATGCTAAAATACCAATAGAAGCATTGGTAGTAATGAAGAGCCACAAGGTAGGAAATCTGTATGAGCTGGTGGATGATACCATTACAGATTGGAGCGGCAATAATAACTTTTGAAGACAAAGATCCCAGAAACCTAACTCAATTGTGGCAGTTATGTTTGAGCCATATGGATGAACGGGGCCTAAGTGAATTGTTTAAGCAACAATTATTGAAGGGTGTAAACAGTTGTAAGTTAAAATTTTTGTGAGCATTTTGTAATAGGAAAGCAGTGAAGGATGAGCTTTCCTATTGCAACTCATTGCATAAAAGGAGTTTTAGATTACATGCATTTTGATGCATGGGGAGCCAAAACTAATAACTTAAAATTTTTTGAGCATTGTATTTTTTTATCCTTGGTAGATGAACTCTCTAAGAGAGTATGGCTTTACACCATGAAGCAAAAATCAAGATTATTCTCTATCTTCAAACAATGGAAGGTAATGATGGAGAAACAAACCAAAAAGGGAGTGAAGTGTTTACAATCTAATAATGGCAAAGAGTACACATCAAGAGAGTTTAATCAGTTTTGCAAAAGTGAAGTGATACTCCACCAATTTACTATACCTAATACTCCTAAAAAAATGGTGTAGCAAAATGGATGAATTGTACATTCTGGGAGAAAGCTCAAAGTATGTTAAGCAATGCAAGATTGAAGAAGAGCTTCTATGCAAATGCTATAAACACGACTTGTTATCTGGTAAATATTTCTCCATCCATTGCTCTTGAGTGTAGTACACCAGTGGAGAAAGGGACAGGTCGGCTTACAGATTATTCTTCACTTAGAGTATTTGGATGTAAGCATATATTCATGTTCAACAAGAACAAAAGGACAAAGTTAGATCCCAAGTCTAAGAAATTTATATTTCTAAGATATGAGAAGAAAATAAGGGATATAAATTGTGGGATCTTAGCAAACACTACCTTGTTGTGAATAGGGACGGAATATTTGATGAGACTAGTATGATTGAGATTATTATTATGTCTAAACCAAAGAAAGATCAGATTATGTCTGATGTGGTTAAAGTAGAGATTGATGTTGGAGAGGAAGACATCTCACCTCATGTAGATCTCCTTATTGACCCACAAGGAGAGAAAAGTCTAGAAGTTATACCAAAGTGTAGGTATCTGATAGAGATGAAAGACCACCAAAGAGAAAAAAGCATTCATTGGTAGCTTACTCTCTTCTCACAGAAATGATGAGCCTTATTCATATGAGGAGGTGATGCAAGATCAAGAGTGCAAGAGATAGCATAGTGCAATGGAAGAGAAGATGAAGTCTTTGGTCCAAAAATAGAACTTGAGAAATTACCTGTAGGTAAGAAGGCAATCAGTTGCAGATGGATATATCAGAAGGAAGGACTCTCAAAGTAGGTAGAGATTGGTACAAAGCAAACCTTGTAGCAAGGGTTATAGCCAAAAAGAAGGTATTGGCTTCAATGAGATATTTTTACCAATAATAAAGATCTCTTCAATAGCAATAGTTACTATGCATAATTTGGAGTTAGAGCAATTGGAGGAGGAGATTCACATGAATCAATGGGAGTGTTTGTGGTACCAAGGAAGGGAAACCTAGTTTGTAGGTTACAAAAGTCAATATATGGATTGAAGCAAAGTCCAAGGTTATGGTACAAGAAGTTTGATGCTTTTATGCTGAAGCATGGATATACCAAAAGTGAGTTCAAGTGTTATGTATTCTAGTGCACACCTTTTCCAAAATGTGCAATTTTGTTCTATTTTTCTACCTTTTTGTTAGTGATAATGAAGCATATTGTTATGTTTTGGTGAGAAACCTCTCAATTGGATATTACGTATTGTGTATGCCATGATACAAAGGAGATGGTCTGAAAGACCTTTGGCCCAAAGACCTAGATAAAGAATTGCAAACAAGGATAGTTGGCATCCAACCAAGAGTTCTCACATGAGGATAGTGACTGCTAAACCACCAAAGAAGTCTTCTCTCTTAAGGACCATACTCTGAAAAGTTATTTTCCCAAAGGAACTTTTCTGTGTGCACTTTAGTGCTTATATCTCCATAATTAAATTTCCAATTGAAGGAATAGTTGTATTGTTGAAAGTGTCTTCTGTGAAATGGTGAAAGTGTCAGACCAGTTTGCAGACGACACCCGTGTACAATAGAGTATGAACTGATAGCAACCGACATTAGATTCATTGTGATTAGGGGGTGGTAGTCCTTTGTGAGTTAAGTATTATTGAGTGGAGTGTATAATGCCGTAGATTATATCCAATGATCTGAACGATGTATTTGAACTCATTTCCACTTTACTTGAACTTCCCCTCCCACACTCTTTTCTTCCAACTGTGATGCAAATGGTTGCTCGCAAAGGCGAGTCGGTGCACAAAATGACATAGAGTGAGTGACCAGCTGGTCTAGTGATTGTACAAGTTTATCTGGAAGCTCAGTTGGATGTTGGAGGGTTAGTAGTAATCCACAAATGACCGCATAGCAGGCTAAAACCATGGAGGAGAGTGGTTGTAAAAGTTTGTCTGGAAGCTCGGTAGGATGTTGCAGGATTAGTAGTAATCCACAAATGGCCGCATAGCAGGCTAAAACCATGAAGAAGAATAGGACGCTCGACATGAATGTGCGCTCCCAAATATTTTGAGATCCCTTGCACAGGAATAAAAATAACCTGGAGGGAAGCGAAGCTGAGTTGAAGGCCTATGTAAAGAATCATTTCATGTCGTATAGTAGTAACCTTGCATTCACGAGAAAACTGGTTATCATTATAGTGAACAAGGTGTATTGCTCGTGTGTTATGTGTAAGTTAATCTTTTAAATGAATATATAAAAACTATTTATTTGATTAGGTTACAAAATATTATTATCATTTGCATATTTTGTAGTTTATTTTACGCAAGAGTATTATAGAGAAAACTTGCGGAACAATTCACACGAATAATCACGCGACATGTTCCTGAACATGGACCTTTTATACTGAATAGTCCTGCTACAAGTTATTTCTATGTGCTGGATTCACAGATGTAACACTATGTCTTAATGAAATGCTTACTTAAAAGCGGGCATGAGCTGCAACTTGCAGTGTAGAAATCAAACATGACAGTGCTTGAAGCTTCCCTATCCAGTTCCTTAATTGCGGCAGTGTTATAGAGAGAATTTTCAATTGTGGAGCTAATCTGTATGTATAATGTACAACCTGAGAATTCCAACTTGCAATGTGCAAGTGTTTGAAGGGACCGTAGACAGATCGTAAATTGTGCGAGTATTCAAGAAAGGCATGTCCAGCTTATCAATTGTTGACATCAGCATTTGAAATACGTAATAACGTTCACCCCGTCGTTTTTATCTACTTCGAATTCTAAAATCGTCTCCAATTAGCCCACAGGGTACGGAGCTCAAATTTCTTAATGTGATCAGATCTGGGTAATACTCACTTGATACCATACATCTTTAGTCTAACGTGAAGCAGCTAACCAGAAAGCCTTTGAAACGACAATCGACATATAAAATAGTGACAGTCGGTAAGCAAGCCGAATGTCTTGCACTAGCTACAGTGACGATGAGGAAGAAGAGCAACTACCGGAAACAAATGCTTTCTGGATCTGGTCAGTTACAAATTTGCACACTAAATTGCTAGTAGTGACATTCCACGATCCCAAGTGAACCTAAAACTAATTTAGTGATAGCGTTGATATGACACTGTGTACAAGGAGGTAGAATTCAGATTCAGATGTCTCTCCTATCTTGAATGAAAGCTGTCGTTGTGATTACTTGCAGGGAAGTGTTTACTTGAGAAATTTCGTCAAGAATGTTTGGAATTCGTTTGTCACACGCTAAAGTATGGTATCCTTCTCCTATATGCACCTTACTGTGTATTTTGCTGTAGCTTATTGTCTTGGATAACGTCATTTTCCTCAGATTTGATTGTAGAACTTACGGTGATGTAAGATTCATGGTCAGGCGGCTTGCATTGTTAGTTCAAACTCGAAGACTGTCCAACATCATCCGCAACATGATTTAAATGCTTGTGATCCTATGACTCAGTAATTAAGAAAGATAGATGGAAGTAACTTTGTGAACCGAAGAATCACTGATTTGTGTGACATAGGAGCATTATCAAGGTGGAAAGCTTTCTTTAGATCCTTAGTTGCTGAGGGGTAAGAGACTGCGACGGACGGTGTGATCGTATCTAACTGTACAGTTGAGAGATTCGGAGCTGAAGATCTCGTTAGATTTATATTTCGATAACACAAGACGTTCTACTTACAGGGAGTAAAATTTCGCACAAGTTCCTGAGATAAGACCGCGCAACTCTTGATTCTCCATGTGAAACAAGAATAATTCACTCAGAGATGGCGATGGAATCCATGCAATCGACAAAATAATACTGCCCATCTTAATTTATAACTTCCGAGACAAGCAGGAGACAATGGTTAATGGTTAATGGTTCTTCAAATTAGAACTTGCAACAAGCATATAGAAAGTCCAACTGAGTGAATTCGGTTATATCTATATCAACGACTTAATGAGATTTGCCCTGTAGGAAATGGTACCTCTTCCTCCGCTCTCGGAAGATTTGTCCGCCATGCTGCCAATTGGTAGACCAATGTCTGAATCTGGTGTGAAAGTCTGGCGATCTTTATCTCAGTAGCGTTTGTTCTAGTCGCACCCATACGAACCCAGCCAGGAGTTAGAAATTCAAAACAAAGAAAAATCAAAATCCGTATACAAAATTTACGAGGATTATGCATATAGGAGCTGATGTACAATCATATGCTCATTCTGTTTATATAAATAAGAATGCTAGTCAGGGTAGCAGTTGTCGCTCTGTACTTGCTCATTCAAGTTGACAACCCCTACTGCTAGTGAATTGGAGGACAATAATGAACGTCGATCGATGGTAGAAGGATTATGGTCCTGACGCTGATTTTCACAATCAACGTCTAGTACCAGGGAAGTTGTGGACTCCTCTTTGCAAATCGAATCAATGTCCTTCATTAGTGAGAGTGATTTCGCCTCTGAAATCGGAAGCACTCTCACTAATTACAGGTTTTGTTACCTTGATCTGCACGTACATGTAGGGCAATCATGTCAGGACTGTTCATAACAAAGAATTTAGACCAGCTGCTATCAGTTTTGTATCCGTTCCAACAGCTCTTATCTCTACTCTTGAGCCTGTATACAAGTAA
The DNA here is from genome assembly GCA_948567375.1 of Lunularia cruciata. Lineage (NCBI taxonomy): Eukaryota > Viridiplantae > Streptophyta > Marchantiopsida > Lunulariales > Lunulariaceae > Lunularia > Lunularia cruciata. The sequence continues at coordinate 36,520,824 of OX419759.1, read as the reverse complement.
CAGCATGCATATGTGTCCAGATTGTGTTCATGAAAAGCTAACATGTTGAATCTCATTCAATACTCTTGATACTTTACAACTCATCTGCTGTAATTGAAGGTAAGCCTGCGAATTCGCTCACGATCAGACGCAGCAATGTTAGCTTATCCCCAGATTGACCTCTATGCCCAGATCCGCGTCAATCACCTCCAAGTTCCTCCTTTTCACGCATATCCTACAGTATGTCCATCGTTTAGCTTTTTTATTCATTCCTAGCTGTCAAGATGACTGTACTGAGAAGGTTCAAATTTGTGCTTCTTTCCTCTTTGCGCAGTTGGGCCCTGTCCGTGCTTCGAGTTGTCTTCTAGGCTCTTATGCAGTTTCTTGCCCATATTTGACGACCTGTCTTTTCGCCGTTTGAAGACACCTCTTAGTTTAAGCACAGGTGATCACACATCCTACATAAAATGATGAGACGACCCAAAATATTTTTTCTGACCTGTAGGCATCGGAATTGAGAGGCAAATCTGATATGCAGGTGGATTGCTGCCAACTGACTACAAGAAGAAAGATCTGATGCGAGTGTTTGTTGAACCTTAATAGAATTGGTATGTACTCCTCTTTGAGTCTAGACGATAAGAAGTATGACTAAACAACTACAGTGACAGATTACAGCAACTTTATGTCTGAACAATCTGGAAGGATCTTACAAAGTCCACCAAGCTATTGACATACCTGATTAGATACTAACTAAATGGCAGATATGGCAACATGGCATATGCCGCTCCTTCTGATAAAAGCAGAGGTGGGACGACATCACTCTGGCCAACCAAGAGGTGATCGCATACTCGACAGACCTGAAATATTTTTTTCACTTTATTCAGACTGCTGAGGATAGAGTTGACTACCGCAGTGTGTTTTTGATTAGGCAAGCTGTGACAGGGACATGGTTGATTTCTCTTTTGCGAAACAGTGTTATGACAAAGAATTGAGAAGTACCTCAATTGGATCGTAAGTTAGCAAAAACCTATGAAAGTTAGTCATTGGATTCCGGACATCGCTGTTGATTTACAAGACTTAGATATCGCAGTGAGAAGTGTTTGATCTTCTTAATACCCTTCTCAACTTCTTGTTAGGAGGCGGCAACTACCACTGTCAAATCCCATAAGGGAAGCTCTCCTAATCACCACGCTGCTGCCAAAAATCACAAGAATCGCCACTAATCTCAACGTATGAAAGTAAGCGGAGACGACTCAATCCAGGCACCGTAGATTTTGGCCGTTGGTGAGACTTAACGTAAACAGATTAACCAAGAACTGCAAAACTACACAATATCTGCGGAAAGACGTTCTTTCTCAGAGTCGTAGATTGGACGCATATCAAGAACGTTACAAACATGAAACTCAAGTAAAGAAACAGGTGAAGCGTCCTAGAATGTGTTCATGAACACCAGGTGTGTCCCAAGAAGAAGATGATGATGATACAGAGGCTTGGGATGGAGGACTCCGAGAAGATGAAAGAGACTAAAGCGGAGACCATCGTTCCTGTGAACAAGAGAAGCAGCATAACGCGCCGGTCCTTCGTCATCATTCACCAGTCGGCGCACATTGCAACTGGCACGAGGAAACTCACCAGCATGTTGACGATTTCGGCATACTTGCGCAAGTTGCCCTCTTGTACATGGTTGTTATGGGACCTTTGTACCTAGCTCACTGGTTGACCCGGCTCTTTCCGGACTGCTATTCCGATAGATGCCCGTCTCCCTACCACTCGGGGAGGAGACTTCCTCTCTTTGGACGTCAATTTAAATTTTGCACGACTCCCTTTCTTTCGAGTTGCGGGCAATGTAAGATCACCGCCAACTCAATAAACCAATAATTGTAATTCTTCCTCGGTGATATTCACGTAGCATCCGTCAAATCGGTATTATCCACGAACTTCATAGTCGTCGAACTTCAATTGGAGTCGCTCTGAAGAAGATTCGATTGTCGAACAATTTCTGAGCGTGCCTCCAAAGGTTTAATGTTTTCAGATGCTCACGACCTGATGATTCCTAGATATTGTTAGCCAGCCAAGCAATTTGGTTGTGTGCATGACACAGATGGAATGGAAATCGGTAACAGATTCTGCGCGCTCAAAGCTCGTATTTGTCCTTTCGATCTCTTCAATTTGGCCGAGAATCGTATTTGCGATCTGGAAGCCATCGTCGTTTGCTTTGTACTTTAAGAACTCATGGAGATCTCGCCAAAACAGCACAGGTATGATAGAACTGGACAAGAAAAAGGGTTTACAGTACTTCTTTATCTTCATATGGGTCTCACGCGCGTATAGAGGCGTCGTGAAGCTTGATGATGCAAAGCATTGCAACTAGGGCAGTTGCACACCTCACTCTCAGCTCCACACACCAGAAACGGGAACTTCTCATTCCGTCACCCCTCCATCGAGCGATATGCTTCCGAGACGGAGGCGCTCTCACTTCGATAGTCGGAGGACATCGATCTTCTGTCCACAATTGCGTTGCGCCCATCGCTGGTGAGCAAGAAGCGCCTGGTTCAGACGCATCTATTCCTTCCATTTCTCTCCCGCAGATTTATTCACTTTGGTTGAATTTCAGGCGCTCCCCTGGTCATGGTCGCTGATACCTCAGCAAGTCATGAGAATGAGTCCGTGTGAATGATCCCACCCGGAGAGAAGTCAGAGCACTGTGATGTGCAGTTTAATCTTTTGATCTTTTGACCTTGAAGCTCAAGTGGATTCAGGTCCTTAGTGGCGAATTCGTCATCATATACACTTCTTTCTACGTGCCGAAGAACTGTAGCACAGATCAATTTGCAGGCTAGTTAAACATGGCCAACCACTACGATCTCGATGACATTCTGATGGAAGAAGAGGTAATTATTGTCCGCCGGAGTGATATTGATAGGCGTCTGTTTTGTAGAATAATTGTTATGTGTATCTGTTCTCGGTAGTTTCTCAACATGACTGTTTTGTTGAGACATTTGATTCTGAAACTTTGTCTGTCACCTGAACTTTGTAGATGCCCATTTTAGATTCGAGGCTAAAGTCTGGGAGTACTTGATCCTGGCTCGGAGCATGAAGATGTAATTTTCTTGATCTGCCTCCTGTGTGTCTACAACTTGAAAGCAGTTTGTACAAAAATGTCGATACCATTCTAACCGAAAATCAGAACAAACTGTCATTCTTTTCTCATGCATAGTCGAGTCCACACCATAACAAGTAGGTCTGCATATGTGTTCAGTTTGAGTGGGGCTTATCCCTTGAGAATGCACAACTGATCTCATGCCACATGGGTGGATTTACAGATAAAGACTCGAGCGAATGTTGAAATGCCGTTTTGGCTCGCACATGATCTGTGTTTGTCTCTATCAAGCTATTAAGTCTGTCTCTGTTAAAGCTGCCCTACATATACAATGAAAGGTCGTGCCTCGGGCTGTTCTAACGGAACATCATTACCCATTTGGTCTTGCACGGTTAGGAAGGAAGTTCAAGCCTGGCAAACTAGAATGGGAGAAGCATTGGGAGTAATGTAGATAATCCCAAGTACTAACAAGCCGATCTACTTGCAGGATGTTTAGAAATTCTGAGTGATGTAGGATAATCTTGGGTGTTGACAAGAAGAATGAATTTGGAGGTCACATGAGCTCCATGGCCACTTATCAAGGTGGCAAGTGTAGCTGTGTCACGATATGAGAAGCACTCGGAGAGGTGTAGAATGACCCCAAGTGTCTGAGGATGGAATAGCACTCCAAGTGATGAGGGAACATTCGGAGTGCTTGCATGAATTGCAGCAATTAGAGTGCCGGTACGTGAGGCATATAGGCCAGAGTGACACCTTGGCAATCGGAGGGAAGTGCTGCTGCAATTTGAACTTGCCGCCATGGGTCATTAGCTACAAGATAACAGTTGGTACTTGACAGACAAGTGTGGCACGGGAGAAAGTATGGCTATGGGTTTTCTGGCATGTGGGAGAGTGACTTTGCCCAAGGACAACATGTAAGACCTTTGCATACTTAATGGTGAGTGCTTACATGCTCTACAATTGCCAGACTGTTGAAGAATGACCAGGATCTGGGTGTTTGAATTGAAATGTCTGGCTTGCAGTGGCACTTTTTGCAATCCAACTTATCTTCCTAGCTGATTGAGTAGTGTACTACAAATTCTATGAAGTAGTGGGTGCTTAGAGTTGTTTTTGAGAGTGGTGCTCATGCACAATTTTAGGTACTCAGCGCAAAGAGAGGTACTCGGCATAGTACATCATTAGCTCATAGTATCCTTGTGTGTGCAAGAATCATGGTAGTCACTCCCAGAACTTGCAAGAAGGCTCAACATCCTTAGATCCCCAACTGTGAACAAACTGGATGTTTACTATACTTGATGAATGTAGTTAGAAGCAAGCACTTAGGATTCCTACTCTAGAATTGAGAGTTATCAAACGACCCATGAATCATGAAATGAGAGGTAAGAGAGAGAAAACTTCAAGGGGATTGTGGGGTAATCCAAGGAATTTGACCAAAGAACCATTGGCAAATGGTACTCGGCCCGGATGTTGGGATTGTAGGATCCATGACAATAGACATGACATTTCAGACAAGGAACTGGCCTCCCTTAGTTAAAAATCACTTCAATAGTAAGCGCTCCAAGAACAATGGATGTAGTGTATCTAATTACAAGGACTCTACCAAAAGGGCCATTGTAGAGGCAATTATGAAACTCTTTGAACAAAAACAAACTACATATTCAACCAATGGTCATGCAATGTTCTTTGATTACATGTATGCATGAGAGCTTGTCGATTGGGCTGAAATGTTTGACAAGCAATGCAAACTCCTGCATAAAGCTTTTTAAGTCAAATGGGGAGCCACTTATCTTGCTCCTTTTGCAGTGCATTACTACATGGGTACTAACCTCTTAACCAAGGAAGAGGTTCCCTACCCACTTTCATCCTGCAAGTTATTTTGAAGAACAATCTATAGGACCTACCCAAATTCCCAAGTACCAATTGGCTAACTAAAAGTTTGCAAAGACAGGCCAATTTTTTCATCTAGATGAAGAACTGATCTTGCCCAAGGCTCCAAAGAGGAAGAATACCACCCTTAAGAAGTTACCTCTTCCCCCAGCCAAGAAGTCAAAGGCAAGTACCCAAACTATTGATGTGTCCTCTTTGAAAGATGAAGTGGAGGACATTGAAGCTGATGAATATGAAGACAAGGAGGAGTAGGGGTAGGTCCTTCACTTTGCAAGGATTGACCTCTGCCTTAGGAGATAACAAAGAAGGAAGAAGATAACAAAGAAAGAAGAGACTTGGGAGGATGCTTAGTCTGCTCCTCAAGTGCAGGACAAGGACGTGGACGAGGGTCCTGCAAATGAAGGAGAACATTTGGTAGAAGAAGAGATAGAGCCTGAGGAGGCACCCTTGAGCCTTGAAGTTCCAGAAGAAGAAGAAGTTGCAATAGAAGTACAAGATCAGGCAGAGTGCATGATGGACCAAGAACTTTGGCCAAGAGAAGAAGAAGGGGCCGAGGATCAAATAAAGAAGAAGATCACATCACCAACAATGCCAAAGAAGAGGAGGAAATTGATATTCTAATAGATCTTCCTAAGGCTGCACTGGAATTGCATATTGAAGTGTGGGAGGTACCTACAACCTCCAAGTTGGTACAGGTGTAGGATTGCTTGAATTTCATCATCCACTCAATGGGTCCTGCACTGCACTTGATGGAAGGACTAATGCCCCAATACCAGGCTGAGTGCCTTGATGTGTTGGACTATATCACGTTGATCAAGTCTGTGCACAAGCAGGTTTACACTCTAAAGGCCAGAGAGGACTTGGTGAGGAGGTGATGAAGGCCAAAGACCTATACAAGGCAAAGGCTTTGAAGGTAAGTGCCTTGATGCAGGAGAATCAGGAGCTAAAGAGGAGAAGTGCTCTTTCTTAGAAAAAATGAGATCATAAGGCATCCAAGACCAAGAGGTTTGAGGAGGATTGGAAGGCACTCTGCCTCAATTTTGATTAGTTCAAGAAGGAAGCCAAAGACCAACTTTGCAGCAAGTGCCAGGAAGTAGACGACACTCTAAGTGCCTTGCAAGGGAGAAACATGACCAAGTAGTGATGCTGGAGCTGCAGATGCAGGAGTACCAAATAGAAGTGGCAATTCAACTGGAACGTCTTGGCAAGGAGGCAGCGGAAGAAAGAGTGAAGCATGTGGAAAGCCTCCAAGTGCTAGAGGAACAGAAAGCCAAATGGATGCTAGAGGAACAGAAGGCCAAATGGAGCACATAGTCAAAGCAGAGGGAGGAAGATCAGTTGAAGGTACTAAATAGATTGGAAGAAACCCAAGCCCTATTCATGGAGATGTTGAAGGACAAAGGAGAAAAATGGGCCTTGAGAACTAAATGCCACAAATTGAATATTTGTATATTTAATTTTTACTTTGCTCCAACCCAAGGCACTCTCCCAAAAGGAAGTCCTTAGTTAGACAGGCACTCTTTAGTAAGGATTAGATACTCAGAGTTGTATAGTAGTTGAGCACTATGAGTAGTCCAATCATGCATGCACTTAGCATTATATGTATTTTAGAGGAGTGCACTCAGAGTTAAGTGGCATCAGAGTTGAGGGAGTGCACTCAAAATGGTACTGCACTTGGATTTGTATATACTTGAAGAGGAGTGCCCTATACAAGTACTCAAGGTTGTAAACTAAAAATAGATTAGGTGGTCTGATATCTCCCCAAACATGTGTAGAAGCCTAATCATTTTGCAGATGATTAGGATAAGATAGTATTAGGATAATAGAATCAGTGATGGATAATTTAGATTCAAATTTTTCAGGATTCACTTGGGATTTTGATCCCTTTGACTTGGAGCAAAACTTGTATATAAGGTAGAATGTGGTTTGCACATGTGTTTGTTTGTTCTTTTGGAATACAAGCTTTGATTACAAGTAAAGAGTGCTCTGACTTCTTTGCAAGTTATGTGTCTTATATTTTGTATGTTGTTTCAATGTCTAATCAAGAGTAGAGGTGAGAACTTTCACAATAGTTCTTCAACGCTTAGTGCTAGGTATGTACCCGCCCCTGATTAGGGTGATCAGTGTCTGCACTGAAGAATTTGAAGGAGAGAACTTGTGCAAGGAGTGGATTGGGAAGCTCACTAAGCTGGAATATCAGTGGAATCTTGTGGAGGAGAGACAGTAGGTTTCCATTAACTTCGTTTATGGCAGGTCTAGATCTTATATTTAGGTACATCATGAGGACTGGCTCAAATATAATTTAAAGTCTTGTTCCGCTCTCCCCTCCGCATGCACTGCTCGCATAGCCACGCATAGTCACCGTCCTGTAGATTGCGATATCTAACCTTGTGCATTTTGAAGAGTTCGCAATATCTATCCCGGAGCTGTGGTTCAACCTTAGCTCTCATGCAGGACCAGGTCTTGTTCATCTGACTGCGTGTCAACTTCTCGTCGGGTTGGAAGTTCTGCGCAATGAAGTTGGCAATGCCAAGAGGTAAGGCTCCGTCAAGGTCGCGAAGCTCTGGTACAACTTCTCCCAAGCCGTAGTCACCTGGAGCCCGGCAGCCACTGCTTGTTTTCTCTTGTCAAAGTCAGCTCAAAACCGTCCTGGTCTTCAACAATGTGAATTCCAGTCGCGGACTCGCACATGAAGTGCAAGCGCACTGGCGTCCCGAACAGTACAGTCGCAGTGGCTTTATGCAGTGTGGTCACATCCTACTTCACAAAGTAAGGGCGTCTCGGTGTACCGGCTTGTGCCAACGAGTCATCAAAACTAACGACGCAATCTACCTTGTACATGATAGACGCTACGGTTGTCTGCAGTTTGTGCTGCATGGAGATTATGTGGCCTAGTTGGTACTTTATTCCCAGCAAAATTTTCTTTACGTCTTTCACCCCAAAGTGTACCCTATCCAATTTATCCTCCACTCTTCCCATTCTTTTGTCTATTCCTTCCACCTTCTGAAGCAAACATCCAGCATCAGGATGACTAGCTTGAATTTCGACGTTGGACTCGAGTGGACCTGGGATTCAGGTTCAGCCGATGCTTTTCCATCCACTTCGACCAAAAGTTTCTCAGCATCTTCTAGAATTTGCCCGCGCCTCGTATGGATCGTCCGTAACATGTCCTCCAAATCGATTCTACCCAAGAGGTCACTGGCGAGCTCAGTACCAGCACGCAACCCACACTGCCTCCCGCGGCCATGAGTGTTCATACTTAAGCAGAGATTCTTCTTCATCTGGAGGTTCAAGGTTGTGGTTCTGTTCCAGAAGGGACTAAACACTGTTTTCGAACTGCTGCCTCAGGTGATCAATCAGAATGGACTGTTTCTCTCCTCTATACTCGAATGGAGTAAGGTTTTTCACACATTCAGTTCGAAGGATGCCCAAGTTCAGAACGACCCCGGGACATCCTTTAGAGGAAGAACAGAAAGTTCTTATATCATCGATGATATTGATCATGACATACTGTCTTGCAGCGTCTATGGTCTTGTACTTCGATCCTTTGACTAACATGTCCACATGATTCTGCACGACCTCTTGACGTTGAAGTTGCTCCACATTGATCTCGTGGCCGTTTGTGGTGAACTGAATGTAGCCCCGAGAACACTTCACGTCCACGTTCGCTGCGTCCTTGAGCTTCCTCCGCAAAGTAATCTAGTACGCAAAACAAGAAATCATACACATTTGAGAAAAGAACCAGAAGTATGAGTCTCTTTAACCCTATTTGAACCTCAATACAAAAGCGTGACTTCTGTGGATAGCAATATTTCTGGTACCCTACCAGCACCTTCTGTCAGCATAGTTATCATAAACCACTCTCGTGTATAGTTGATAATTAGGCCTTTGCACCTTGTTAGAAAATACAGTCCCAAGGACCTCTCGCAATAGCACATCATAAGGCACATTAAACGTCTTCAGAGGACTAACAAGAAATAACGTGGTTCACTCCCTGTCTCGGAAGCCACCTCCACGGCTGAAACAGGCTCACACCAGCCTTCGAAACCTTTATTTCCATTGCACATATGTATATATACACAAACACAGGGATAGTCCCTCTCTCATCCGTCTAAACTCCTGAATATAGACCTGCTTGACTTCATGAGTATTAACCACTCAAGATATCTAATCACTTTAATACTCAACCTTAGAAGTGACTGAATATATATCCGCATGATACAGTAAGGAGTTTCCATCAGTCAAGTTTTACTCTTGCTCTTGATCAGGCAAGTCACTTATAGCAAGCCAAACATGACAAACTCCACCCTTTGTTTGTATCCACCTTATCATCCCAAAGAGCAACATTGAACTTTGAGCAAGTTCATGCATAACTTGAATTTCTCAACAGGAACAGGTTTAGTCAAGATATCAGCTGCGTTCACCTCTGTGCAAATCTTTTGCAAATTGATTTCACCATTAATCGCAGCTTCCCTGATAAAATGATGTCTCACATCAATATGCTTTGTCCTTGAATGATATACTTGATTCTTTGCCAAGTGAATAGCGCTTTGGCTATCACAAAAGAGTGTGGACTTCATATTAGGGAGTCATATATCCTTGGCTAATCTTTGTAGCCATATTGCCTCTTTGGCAGCCTCAGTTGTTGCCATATATATTCTGCCTCTATAGTAGAAAGAGCAACAGTAGATTGGAGAGTAGACTTCCAACTTATTGCACCACCAACAAGTGTAAAAACAAATCCGGTTGTAGACTTCTCTTATCCAAGTCTCCAGCAAAATCAGAATCTACATACCCAGTAATTCATCCTTCTTGTTCCTTCTCCACATCAAAGGTAATGACAAAATTTGTAGTCCCTTTTAAGTAACAAAGTATCCACTTCACAACTTCCCAATGTTGTTTCCCCGGATTTGCCATGTATTTACTCACCATGCTTACAGCATATGAGATGTCTGGTCTAGTGCAGACCATAGCATACATTAAGCTCTCAACAGCACTCGACCTTGCTCATGTCTCGATGGATTTCAATCCCAAGTACCCTCTTTGAAGAACCCAAGTCCTTCATATCAAACTCCTTACCAAGTTGTGCTTTTAATTTCTCCACCTCAACCATATCCTTTGCAGCAATCAGCATATCATCCACATATAGTACCAAGATGATTAAATCAAATACTCTAGGTCCATGTAGCTTCTTGAGGTACACACAACAATCTGATTCACTTCTGTTATATCCTTGCTTCAACATGAAAGTATCAAATTTCATGTACCAAAGACTTTGCTTTAGTCCATATAAGACTTTTGTAACCTGCAAACCAAGTTCTGGTTCCTTGGTACCACAAAACCTTCCGGTTGATGCATGTAAATCTCCTCCTCCAATTCTCCATGTAAAAAAGCAATTGTAACATCTAGTTGCTCCAACTCCAAGTTATGCAATGCAACTATTGCCAATAGTGCATGAACTGAATTTGTTTTTTCTTTTCTTTTGCTATAGTAATAGTCTTCATTGTACTAGTCTCATCAAAAACTACATCCCTACTCACAACAAGACAACACCTCTCTGGATCCCACAATCTATATCCCTTTGTATCCTTCTCATATCCCAAGAATACATTTTCTAGATTTGGGATCTAACTTTGTCCTTTGTTCTTGTTGAATATGAACATAAGCTATGCATCCAAATACTTTAAGTGAAGAGTAATCAACATGCCTGTCCATTTTTCCATAGGTGTCTTACACTCAATAGCAGTAGAGGGAGAAATGTTTACCAAATGACAAGCCGTATTTATAGCTTCTGCCAAAAACTCTTCTCCAATCCGGTGTTGCTTAAGATACTTCTTGCTTTCTCCAAGAGTGTATGATTTATCTGCTTTGCCACACCATTTTGTTGAGGAGTACCCGGTATGGTAAAGTGATGGATTATCCCTTCACTCTTACAATATCTATCAAACTCTCCAGATTTTATTCTCCACCATTATCAGATCTCAAACACTTCACTTTCCTTCCAGTTTGTTTCTCCATCATCACCTTCCATTGTTTAAAGAGAGAGAAGACCTCTGATTTTGCTTCATGGTGTCTACACCATGAAGCATACTCTTCATGAAGCATGAAGAGCATGAAGAGTATACATGAAGCATGACCCATACTCTTCTAGAGTAATCATCCACCAAAGAGACAAAATATAATGCTCTAGATTTTGAAGCTATAGGTGCAGGGCCCCAAACATCAGAATGCACATAGTCTAAAATTCCCTTTGTGCAATGAAATCCTATGGAAAAGCCTACCCTCCGTTGCTTTCCTATTACATAATGCTCACAAAATTTTAACTTACAACTTTTAAGGCCCTTCAGAAGTTGTTGCTTGGACAATTCACTTAGACCCCTTTCACTCATATGACCCAAACGGAGGTGCCATAACTGAGTAAGATCTTTGGGATCTTCATTTTCAGAAATAGTACTTGCCACTCCTTTAGTGATGGTCTCTCCAACAAGCTCATAAAGGTTTCCTATCTTCTTGCCCTTCATTACAACTAATGCTCCTTTTGATACCTTGAGTGTTCCATTTTCTGCTCCACACCTCCAACCATTTGAGTCCAAAGTGCCTAGTGATATCAAATTCTTCCTTAACTCAGAAACATGCCTCACATCAACAAGAGTCCTCACAATACCATCAAACATCTTAATGTGTATTGTACCAATGCCAATAGCTTTACAAGCCATGTTGTTCCCCATTATTACAGATCCTCCATTGAATGATTTGTACTCATGAAACCACTCCTTATTTGGACACATATGGTAAGAGCAACCGGAGTCCAATATCCATGACTCCTCAAATTGATCTTTGTCTTAGGTAACACATAGACATCATCCACAACTCCAAATGACTCAGCAATGCTTGCTTGATCTGAAAGTTGACCTTTATCCTTGTTGGACTCAAGCCTCTTGTTGTTACAATCCTTCTTGAAATGTCCAACCTTCCCACAAATCCAGCACTTGCCTTTGAAACCTCCAGTTCTAGACTTGGATCTTGATTTACTCCTGATCTTATCTCTCTCTCTTGTCCTTCCTCTGATAAATAGAGCCTCTGAATTTGTCTTTTCTTGGTTGTGTCTTTTTTGCATCTCATTGGAAAATAATGTTGAAGTAACCTCCTCACAGTTTATATCATCCTTCCCATATAGAAGAATTGTGACCAGATGCTCATATGATGGAGAAAGTGAAGTCAATAACATCAATGCCTTATCCTCCTCTTCTAACTTAAACTCTATGCTCATCAACTCACAAATTATTTTGTTGAAAGCATTGAGGTGCTCCATAATACTCTTGCCTTCCTTCATCCTCAACATATACAACTTCTGTTTAAGAAACAGTCTATTTGTCAAAGACTTGGTCATAATAAAGATTCTACAGTTTGGCCCATAGTTTTGGTGCAGATTCCTCATTCATAACATTGTATAGCACTTCATCAGCAAGGGTCAAACTAATAGTGCTAATAGCTCTGAGATCTGCATCTTCATCTTCCCCATCCTCATCACTTTTGTCCTCCTTTTTCTTCTTTAGTGCTCTATGCAGTCCTCGCTGGACAAGAAGTTCCTTCATCTTTAGTTGTCAAAGTCCAAAATTGTTTTTTCCATCAAACTTCTCCACTGCAAATTTAGCATTTGATATGTATATCATCCCTTCCATTGCTTGCTTCTGGACCCACTTCCCTGCACCCCTCGGATCTCAAGACCCTCTTCAGGATCAACTAACCTCTAAGCTCTGATACAAATTGTTTGAAAATAGAGTCCCAAGGGACCTCTCGCAATAGCACATCATAAGGTCCATTAAACTTAAATCAGAGGACTAACAGGAAATAATGTGGTTCACTCCCTGTCTCGGAAGCCACCTCTACGGCTGAAACAGGCTCACACCAGCCTTCGAATCTTTATTTCCATTGCTGAAACAGGCTCACACCAGCCTTCGAATCTTTATTTTCATTGCACATATGTATACGTATACAAACACAGGGATAGTCCCTCTCTCATCTAAACTCCTGAATATAGATCTGCGTGATTTCATGAGGATTGACCACTCAAGTATCTAGTCACTTCAAGATATCTAATCACTTTAATACTTAACTGATATCCAGTCACTTTAATACTCAACTTTAGAAGTGACTGAATATATATCCGCATGATACAATATGGAGTTTCCTATCAGTAAAGTTTTGCTCTTGCTCTCGATCAGGCAAATCACTTATAGCAAACCAGACATAACAAACTGAGTACAATTCTTAAGTGGTCTGATTGTCCACATGGATACACTACCTATGGTATTTTGAACAAAGCACCACAACATGCACTCGACGAAGGATGACTGTGCCGGTCGTTGGACTTCCGGCACGTAACTTCAGGACGATCAGTGTTATGGTTTTAGCTGTAGCCGAGCGAAGTGTTATGGTTTTACCTGTAGCCGAGCGAAAAAGGCGGAAGTTCAGTGATGTCCTCCGGTCTCGGCACTGCAGTCGAAAAGCCCAAATAATGATGCTCGCCAGTAGTCGCGGAACTCCATGACGGTCGGAGATCAGCATTCGTCTCACCTTTGCGAACAATGTGTGGGATGAAGTATTGGGTTTTGAGTGGTCCATCACCATCATCTACTGTAAAAACTCAAGCCAAGTGTTATCAGCAGAGTTTTGAGGGACCCCGTGCTCACTGGTTTCTTTACTGAACGCATTTCCTCGTCAACGATGGGTTGTAGGATTTGTTCCAGGACAAATTCACTAACAAATCCAGATTTACTGAATGAGTGGTACCGGTACCGGGAGTTGGACTTCTATATGCATTGACATTACTATACGGTTCTGCTTGAAAGTTATGTTCGCGTGCGATCAACTCACCAAAGAAAGCTCGAGAGAGCCAATTCGGAGATACTACTACTAGACTGGAATCAGGAATACGAACAATACTCCTGCAAGTACGAGGTGATTGCATTCAAGACGTCTGTTAGCTCTGGACCCGCTAATTCTAATCTTTTCAGCATTTCTATTCTTTATGCAAAAAGCTTGAAAATCTTTAGCTCACATACAGGGAAGCTTGGTATGTGTAGGTGTTCGCGTGCTAGAAGCGAGCTAAGTTCCACTTCAGGGACAGCTTGAAACCGTTCTTGGAACTGGGTTCTGAAGAGGTGAAGAACCTGATCCAAGACAGGAGAAACATGCTTTCTACTTGTAGCATCAAAGTAGAAAGGATCAGCATTGAGTTCCCGCAACAGCTCAATACCATCTTGGAATTCCTCCCGCAAATCTTTCAATGTTCTGTTTGCCCACTCCGGTTTGTGATTATTCTTATCCATCTAATCACGACGGGTGAGAACCACAAATACCTGTGGGAGACTATGGCCCATCATTTGTGAATTGGAGATGATGAACCTTAGCCATTCTCGCAGCTCTAGTCTGAGGGACAACTCAGGGTTAGGTTTGATTTTCTTCCCCACTTCATCAAACGGGCTGAATACGAACAGGAAGATCGATGGTTGAGGCACTTGCAGAAACAAGAAGTCCTGGACTGCTCGAAAAATGTGCAGGCCAGCCATATCCCATATGGCAATTTGCATCTCCTCATCAATTTTCAGCAACTCAACGTCAATCCCTTTTGTTCTCCACAAAACGCCCCGCCTCCATTTTCGCGAGTTGCACTTGAATTTTTGGCGAGCTATTCGCATCATCGTCTCCCTCAGCTGCGTCTTTCCTGTGGGAAACAATGATTGTGATAGGCGCCGAGCGTATTAGCAAAGGCTTCATGAAGCACAGCCAAGCGAATCAAACAGGGCAGAGTTAGATTATTGAAGTTTCTATGGAAGGCATTTATATTCTAATTTTATCTGGAATGATAAGGGGAGAGAGAATGGAGTGGGAGGAACAATCACCATTAACGGACTGTGAGACAATAGAGTGGAGAGCATCAAGCCCAGGCAATCATTTTTGACTTCAGGTTTACACCGATTACACTTAACGATCGGGAGAATGTGGAGACGAGAGAGGATTACACTTAACGATCGGGAGAATGTGGAGACGGGAGAGGAGAGGGATTGACGTGGGAGTACATCTATAATTCCGGAGTGCTTTCTAGCATATAGCACTCAGTGAATATTAGATTTTCTTTGTTTTTCAACTTCGGTTCCATTGGTAGCTAGTTTGGAGGTGAGGGGTTGTGATCTTGCATATATGGTGAGATATGTAGAGCATCATGTGTTATTATTATTATTTTTGTGCTAGCCATGGATACACTTTCCCAAAGGGGTCACCAAGATTGGCTCGGGTTACACCAAACCCGGTGTGTCAAAGGCGCTTTACCTCACAAGGGGTAAAGATCCATGTGTGAAAGATGCACAAGGATTATGATTGGACCACCGGGGATATCGATATTAGATGAACAACAATATTGACAGCAATGACACTTGAGATTACCCATACTTCTTCTATCCCTTAGTTGATTGTTCCAAGAATACAAATCGAGTCGGGGGAGCCCTTAGTTGATTGTTCCAAGAATACAAATCGAATCGGGGGAGTGGGTAGCTTCTCGGGCGAGTTGTATTTTGGGATTATTTGAAACTAGATTTCCATGTCCATATCTATGATGAGGCTAGATAAGCTTTTTGTGTAACAATATGGAATATAACGACATAGTTAGTAAGGCTAACGAAGTAGAGAATGAGCCAAATTAGTCTAGAATATTCCAAAAGCATCTAGAAAGCTTCTTGGGAAGCTTCCTGACTAGTGAACTTGCACTCTAAGCAGGTAGTTTCTAGAAGGAAGCTTCTAGAAGCTTCTAACTAGCTTAGCTTGCACGCCAAATAGAAGACGTCTACAAAGAAGTTTTTGAGAAACTTCCTAGTTAATTTGGCTTACACTCTAAGAAAGCGGCTCAAGGAAAATTCTTGAGAAGCTTCTCAAAGGCCTTGTATATTACCTATAAATACCAAAGCCAAAGCTCATGCTAGGCATTTGGAGTTTTCACTCGTTCAAGTGTCCCAATATGAGTTTCCATTCTCCTATTTCTCTCTTCGGTCTCGGTCTTTTACATTGGTATTAGAGCAGGAATGGGATGGATGGAATTTATGGACCACCAAATCCACTTCCACCAAACCATTGGGATTTTTGCATCCAAATACTACCCAAGTATTGTTTCACACAATTAATCACCTCGTACTTTAGATAAGACTTTATGCATATGATCACCATATTTGAGGAACCCTTGGTGCTTCCGGTTGTAACTTATGGAGAACGGTGGACGTGATGTTTTTATGTGTTAGTAAATTAGATAGATTGGGAGTGGTGTGATAGAGTAGCAACCATGGCGGCAATACCTGATGTTACCCTTACTATGCAACAACAAATCGAGCACCTTACTCTATTGTTGGATGAATGAAATCTTTGACAACAAGAGCAAGTGGAGAGAGTACCAATTCAAGAAGGAGAAGATTGGATTAGATTCTCTAAACCCAAGGTATTTGAAGGCAAGAATCTTTTGGGTGTAGTGGAGAATTTTTTTGTTTGATTGTGAATGTTATTTTGAAGCTAACTATCTACAAGACGAGCAAAAACAGATTCTCTTGGCTTCTAGCCAATTGGATGGAGTAGCAAAGCTATGATGGAGATTCCAAGTGGAGCAAGCTGAACAAAAAATTATTGCACCAATCTTGACATGGGAAAAATTCAAGAACATAATAATTAGTCGGTTCCAAGCTATAAATGCCACATGAGCTGTACGGGATAAGTTGACAAAGTTGAAATAGATTGGCTCTATAAGAAGTTTCATCACACAGTTCCAAAATTCTAGATATATTTGAAGGTGAAGCTTTGGATCGATATGTGAAGGGCTTGAAGGCAAGAACCAAAAACAAATGAAAACCATGTATACTGTATGTCACAACTATACCATGCTGTGGTAGCATACCACAAGCTTCACCGAGGAGTTTTAATGACATTAGGTTCTGCAGTATGAATTGGATCGTTAATAGTACACACATCATCAAATCGAATTTGTAGTCTATAGTTGGAATTGAAGTCAATATCTGGAGTTTAAGCCCGTTTTACTACCTTTATCACTGCATCAAATCGAATTTGTAGTCTATAGTTGGAATTGAAGTCAATATCTGGAGTTTAAGCCCGTTTTACTACCTTTATCACTGCCTCTTGTCCGATGATAAGACTGTACTTGAAGAACTCAAGTAAACAGGTGGAGTTCGGAGACAAGAATCCATTAGTCGAAAGAAGCCACTAACGCCATAAATAAGAAGTAAATACACACTATGGTGATTACTGCCTCTACATAAGCTACATACAAGTACATTGGATATGCTATGGCATAAATCTTACATGAGAGAGTGATGTGGATAATATATTTATATAATTATTCACATGTGCATGGATATTTATTTAGATTTTTAAAGTTTATTTTATTTTTAATTTAATAATTTAAATTATTTTAATAATTAATAATTTTGGTATATAATTTTTTTATAAATATATAAATTTTAAAAAAATATTTATTATTTATAATTATTTTTTTATTAAATTTTTTAGTGAATAATATTTTGAATCTTACAAATATTTTGAAATTTTAATTTTGAAAAAGTGTAATGGAATTAATGTTTTTTGTCTTCATAATCCATGGTGCATTATCTTAATAATACTCAAAGGTTTATTCTAAATGATAGACAAGTTAGGACAGAACTTCCTTAACAACAAAGTCTTGCACAACAACAAAGTCATTCCTCCAAAAGTACCTACAACTATGAAGGTCTTCCTCTTGAAAGATTTACAACACTGCATGGCTTACTCTTGAGTTTTTGCAATGCCAAATGCCTCTTCTTAAAGGTATTTACAATGCAAAAGGTCTACTGAAATATTTACAATACCAAACAATACCAAACAATACCAAAGGCTTTCCTCCCCACAAGTCTTTTGAACCTTCAATGCTTGTAATTTTGGTACATGCCTTCAAATGCTACATGTCACCATTTCAAATCGAATCATTCAATTGAATGCTGCTACCTATACTTCGACCCAGGTCTTCTACTAGGGATAACCTATATTGCAGTCAGTCAGTTTGGTTCCTTGAAGTCGAGAACGCTTCCTTCTTGAACCTCGGTTTACGAGGACTTAAGAACCGGCTGCTACCTATCAGCCTTGGCAGCCATTTCATTCAGGAGTCGTTCATTATAAGCAGTAAAAGCCTTTCAGAAAACACAGTTATATTTATACTTCCAATTGAGTTCGTCAATTAGCTGTTTGAATTTCAAATTTAGCTAGCTATAGTGGCCGCACAGCTTTCCAAGCCATTGGCTTATGTTTTCTTACCCTGAGACAACTAGCTACGCTGGGCTGGGTACCAGTCCGTTG
Source organism: Lunularia cruciata (assembly GCA_948567375.1). Taxonomy (NCBI): domain Eukaryota; kingdom Viridiplantae; phylum Streptophyta; class Marchantiopsida; order Lunulariales; family Lunulariaceae; genus Lunularia; species Lunularia cruciata. Next base: position 36,502,475 of record OX419759.1, on the reverse strand, counting down.
GGAAATCACCCGTTGACATCCGATCAACAAATACGCTCAGGAGAGCAAAAATCGGTCTGTCCTTTTCCATACTCCTGCAACTTTACTAGCGTATTTCTTCTTACCCTGAGACAACTAGCTACGCTGGGCTGAGTATCAGTCCGTTGGAAATCAACCGTTGACCTCCGATCAATAAATATACTCACGAAAGCAAAACTCGGTCTGTCTTTTTCTAGACGCGTGCAACTTTACTGTACTCTTGCGACCTTTGTCTTGCGCTCTACCACTTGTGCAAACTCTACACTCTCAACTAAATCTTGCATTCACTCGTGACGTAACTTTTGCAGTGCCTTCAGAAGTAATATGGATTCGTTTCCTGCCCGTTTCTTCCTGTGTGTTCTGTCAGTTGTCCATACATTTTTCTATCCAGCAGTAGAATCAATGAAAACGATGTTCTCATTGATTTTAATTTCGATTTACATACTGGCTATTATGTACATGGCTCTTCTGGGAATGATATATACGAGTATGATGACTCTTCTTCTCCTTCTCACAGACCAATCTCCTCCTAGGGTCTCCCAGGTCTATTCAATCCAAGCTGAGAATATCCAAGTTCTGGCAGATAACCATCTTGACAGTCCAGAAGAGCTCGCTATTCTTGAGTTCTGTCGGCCCGAGATTCGTGTCCCAGTAAAGTTTCTTCCGACTGGAAATCTCCAGATTCACGAAATAGAACATTTGGAGAATGTAAAACAGCTGGCTCATTTTCAGTTCCCTCGTCTGGAGGCCGACCTCCCTTCGGTCTACATGGTAGACTCTCTCACAGGAAAGCCACTGCTCACAATTTCATCCGTTTCTGACCTCATGAAGAGGACAGCAGGATGGACCGGGGTGTCTCATAAACACTCTAAGGTTCCTATCGGATGGCTAGAGTTCCAACATTGGAACAAGAACCAGTGTGATGCAAAACTACAGCTTCCCGAAAATCTTCGAGAGTTGTCTTCCCATGCTTTGAAGACGTTCACTAAATCAGTGAATCGCATTGAGAGACGCGAAGTGCTCTACATCAGGTGAGTACCAGCCACTAACACAGCTATTGCAAATTGTGAGGGGGCCTGGTCGGTTGTGCTTAAACTAAAGTTTTATTTTGTTTTTTCACTGATTTTCAGAGATACAGCCCCTCATACTACCGTGCCTCGACCAAAGACCCATAGCTCGACTGTTAAAGCAGGACGGTCGAGTCAGAGGAGACCTTTTCGAGTTTAATCGGAAGAGGTGCAGATTTTGGCCATGGATGTTCTGAGCCATGCTTGGGAGCTCCACGATATCTCTGGATCTCTTCGCACAGTCTTGTCTTCGAAGAAGAGACAATGACAAAGTTATTTCTACGGGCTGGAACCGTAGCGATTACCTTCATAACTTAAATGGTACACGCGCTGATCGCTGATGCTGTGTGGAGTATTGACAGATCATCTCATACTGCAGAATCTGATGTCAATAAAGCTTCCGTAAAGCTACTTCCACACTGCTACTACATCATGTAATGTTTGTGCCATAGCAGATCCCGTGTACTTGTATATAGCTTCTGCAGGGGCTGTAATCACAGTGGAGTGGATTGTGTGGAGCATTGACAGTGCATTTCATACTGCAGAACATGATGTCAATAGAGCTTCCCTATGCTATCCCCTGCTATTACAATATGTAATAATTTTTCCATAGCATATTCAGCGCAGTTGTATATAGAGTCTGCAGAAGCAATAATCACCAGAGTGTGTATTTACTTCTGGTATGTAGCCTTAGTGACTTTCCCGACTTATGGATTCTCGCCTCCGAACCCCACCTGTTTACTTGAGTTCTTCAAGTACAGTCATCGGACAAGAGGCAGTGATAAAGGTAGTGAAACGGCCTTAAACCGCAGATATGGACTTCAATTCCATCTATAAACTACACGTTCAGTTTGATGTTGCACTATTGACGATCCAATTCATACTGCAGAACCTGATGTCAATAAAGCTCCTCTGTGAACCTTGTGGTATGTTACCACAGCATGCTATAGCTGTGCCATACCGTATGCATGGTTTTCATTTGTTTAAGCTCCCAATTCTGCAAAGGCAGGGATTGTGGGAGTGTTTGGTCTCAGTATGTGGCATTCATGACTTGTTTTGATGCACAAGACTGGTGATAAGTCATTCAGTGTTCATAGCCGCAGCAGCAGCAGCTTACTTTAGGTCTTATGCGGTCAAGCATTTGCGCAGCACTTAATACATTGCATTTTATTAGTAATACGATAGAAGTCCCCGTCGACAGAGCTTAGCATAAGTATAGAGAACAGGATTCCAGAAGATACTGATATATGAGTTCCATTATCGAGGAGGGCTCTGCACACAGGCAAGATAACCATATTTCTTTTCTTCGAGTGTCGCTAGTTGAAACTTTGTTCTCGTATTTCGTATAACTCAAAATACTTTGAAGAATCAGAATATTAAGCGAGCAGCAACGAAGTAGGAAGCTCACCAACCTTGAACTATGAACCCTCTCACCAGATAAGACATGTAGTCAATTAAAATTCGCTAAAGTATTGCTGAACCTTGGAGTCAAGACATTCAGGCTGACATAATCTGAGACTTTGGCAAGAAAGGTTTATGAAAACTTAAGTGCAAGCGTAAATGAGAAATAAGTACAACGCCTGGGAAAAAGTTAAAAAGCATTAAGCTTGGAATTCAGGACTGATGTACAAGACTCGAAACACTTATGGAATGGGAAGTACTGCAGCAACAGTACGTACCCTCATCCCTAGAGACTACACTCAGTACCAAACTCATTATTCATGTTGAGGTTTCGTGGTCCAAAGAAATTCAATCTCTACTTCTAGTTCTAGTGAATCTCTAACAGTGAGTTCGGACCGTACGCATTATGGACTTGCATCCCGAGTAGACATGCAATTTGACATGCAGTTTTCATTCAACTGCAGTTTCAGAGGATGGACTCCAGAAGGCCGGAACCGAGGCACTTATCTAGAGTCGGCTGTAGGAGGTGTATGGGAAAGACGAGGAAGAAGAGAGGCAAGGCAGCAAAGGGAAAGAAGATCGCCTTCGCATCGAACGGAACATTGAAAGCGGGGATTTGAAGCAGGCAACTAGTAGACTGTCATGACTGCGTGAGTCCGGTTTCATCTTGATGAGTGGGGTAGATCTGGCAGTTGGGAGCAACCCATTGATTCATGACGCATGGATCAAGGTAAAAAGTGCATAATGGGAAAAAACAAGTTAACCTAATTTCTTTGCCATTTTCAACAACTTTTTCGTCAATGTTGTCCATAAGTAATTTTGGAAGAGGTGGATGAGATTATGGTCAAATCAACAAATTTCTATTTCTCTTCGTTTGAATGGAAGCCTTCCAATACAAACTTTCAGATATATATACTTGAGAGAGATCCACCAACAATTAGATTTTAAGGTTATTTTTCTTGTTTAGGGAAGATAAAAGCTAATACCAAGATTGTCGATAAAATCCATCTAGAATTGAATAAGCTCTATGGTTCTCAACTTGATATTGTATGCTCTGGAAATGAAATTTAAGGGATAATGAACGTTACAAGCCATCTCTTAAATCAACTCCTTTGCACTCAAAATAACCATAAAGTACTCTTATTGAAGAACTATCATATCAGTTCTACTCTCTATTGCTTCATAAAGCTGAACCTGATGAAGCTCTTCGTTTCTCGATACTATTCTAAACATATGGCCAATATAGCATTTGATACTAAACATATGACCAATATAGCTTATCTCCTCGTTTACAAGAATAAATAATAATCTTCATAAAAGCCTCAACTCAAGAAAAGTTATAAATATTTTTTCCCTATGGTTCCAGAATCCTTAAATGTAAGAGGGGAAGGGTGGAGGATAAAAAAGAGGATAGATTGATTAAGAATAGGAAAAAAAAAGGATTTTGATATGTCAAAGATAGGCATGGGCTTTGTTTTCTATACTCAAAATGTTATAAACTCACTTGTCAAAGAATGTTTTATGATCTATATGGCTTAATTCTTCTCAATTGATTTTCCTATCAATATATGCCTTATTATTTTTGAAGATAATGAAGAAGCTTCAATGGGGTAGTATTGAGGAGTGAATATGCCTTCCAATGAACCATTTACTCCATATGTTGGTAGACATAAAAATTAAGCATATGCCTGGTAAGAATTTCATCAACCATTTTTTTAATATGATCCTTAATAGTGATTGAAAGTTGAGAGATATTAAATTAATAAGGAGAAGTGGATGACCATGACTGAAAAGTTTTGAACTAGAATAAACAATGTGGAAGAGAAGATCAATGCAAATGTTGCAAGCAAAATCAAATTTAACATGGGTATATACATCATTACACAACATACATTGCTCACAACATCATACACTATAGAAGCACAACTCACACACAAGTCATAGATGGAATCTAAAGTGCCAAAATAATCAGTTTGTTTACACATCTTGAATCACACTCAATCAGATCAATATATGATCTGTCACTCAATAATCTGCCAATAAGTGGACATTCATTACAATCAAGCCATACCCACTCTAGCTAAGAGAATATAGGTGACACTCACCGGCCTCTATCTACCATAGCTAGGAACTCAAAGGCTCAACATCAAAGAAGTGAGCTCTTTGGAGCTGCACTTCAAAAGTATATTCTTTGGTCTCCAACTCTAATGGTCTTGTTGACGACACACTCAATGGTGCAAACGGTGCAAGTGATGGTGGGCCCTACCATGTAATCAATTCCCCAAACACAAAAAATGACCATCAACAAGTAGTCTATGAGTAACTACTAAAATACTCATGACTACCAACACTATTACTCCAGAGTCCAAACAATCTAGGTGCAATGCTACAAATGCCGTGATAGCTATCATGCATATATACATTGCTACACAAAATACATCACTATCAACATCATACACTATAGAAGCACAACTCACACATAGTCATACATGGACTCTAGAGTGCCACAATTGTCCCTCCTAGTTGGCGGTTAGGTCCCTCTAAGTCCAAATAGCCATCTACTCCAAGTATATGGTATACGCTATGGTGGGCAAAAGATCAAGAGGCCGGATACTATCAAGCACTATCGTTAGTTGTATGTTTGCAATCTATACCATATAAAGGATGAACTAACTATAGGTCAAGTACATCTAGGACATAACCATTGTTCTTGAGGAACCACTATGAGGAAAGAAGTCATACATGCCATATGCCAGCCTCTCAAACAACTATCACACACTAACATAATAGCAACTTCACCATAAGAGCCGCATAACATATATCGCAAGCATATACGTACAAGTGCTAAGCTTAGATCCATAGTACCATCAATGTAACAATATGGAGTTTAGCGACATAGTTAGTAAGGCTAACAAAGTAAAGAACAAGCCAAATTAGTCCAGAATATTCCAAAAGCATCTAAGAAGCTACATGGGAAGCTTCTCGACTAGCTTAACTTGCACCCCAAGCAGATAGCTTCTAGAAAGAAGTTTCTAGAAGTTTCCAACTAGCTTAGCTTGCATGCCAAGTAGACGACTTCTAGAAGGAATCTTCTTGAGAAGCTTCCTTGTTAACTTGGCTTGCACTTTAAGAAAGTGACTCAAGGACACTTCTTGAGAAGCTTCTCAAGGGCCTTGTATGCTACTATAAATACCAAAGCCAAAGCTCATGCTAGGCATTTGGAGTTTTCCCACTTTCAAGTATTCTAATGTGAATTTCCATTCTCCTATTTCTCTCCTCAATCTTGGTATTTTACATTGGTATTAGAGCACATAGAGAGAGTACTAGTTCAAGAAGGAGAAGATCCGATTCAATCCCCTAAACCTAGGGTATTTGAAGGCAAGAATCTCTAGGGTGCAGTGGAGAATTTTGTGTTTGACTATGAACGTTATTTTGAAGCTACCAATATGCAAGACAAGTGAAAATAGATTCTCTTGGCTTCTAGCCAATTGGATGGAGTAGCAAAGCTATGGTGGAGATTCCTAGTGGAGCAAGATAAATGAAAAATTGTTACACCAATCTTGATGTGGATGTACCTTTTGTAGGGTAATAATTAATCGGTTCCAAGCTATAAACGCCACATGAGTTGCACAACATAGGTTGGCAAAGTTGAAACAGATTGGCTCTATAAGAAGTTACATCATGCAAGTATAGGAAAAGTAGCTTAGGGTTATCCAACTAGGTTCACTAGTGCCATAGGTGACCTATCAACCACTACCACCGTCTGAGACTGACACATAACGTCCAAGATGTCATTAACAATGATGTGGTCTAGTTGTTGAATCTTGTCACAAGCACGTTGTAGAACCTCTTTGGGTAAGAGGTTTTTCCTCCAAAAAAAAAGATGATGAGTTCATGATCTCACTCTAGCTGCATCCAAAAACACAATAGGTCCCATCCAAGAATGGACTTGATGTGTACTTGCCACCACCCAAGTGCGAGAATCATCCATCAAAGGGATGTTCTCCAAAATGTAAGCTAGAGAAACTGATTGATGAACCTAGAGATGTCATAGTATACATAACATCTCCCAAAACACACCAAAATAGGGATCTTAAAGACCCAAACCTCGGCCAACATGTGTATGTCCCTAACATGGCCATCTAAAAATCACCAAATGAATGGGACCATGTCTTTCTAGATCTTGTACCCCCAACAAGGAAATGTCTGCTCGTAGGATCTATTGGAAACCCTTGACTGTTGACATTAATAATAACTCAAGATACTGGTAGGCCAAGTATGCCACATAATGTAGAGAGACTCATCTAGCAGTCTCATCTCTCTCCACATACAAGTACCTTTGTACTAGTATATTCACTTGTGGTACCATAGCTAGTCCAATATTAATCCCATCAAAAAACTCCAATAGATATACTCCCTTTATGAGATACTACCAAGTATTGAGTGTGGTATCTAGAGGTGTCAAGGCAATCAACTTTGGAGGCTCATCCTCACATTGGTCTCTTGGTGGTATAAAGAATCCACTCCAAGCCTACTACACCAATCGATCTACATGCTACTGTAATGTCTCCTCTAAACTCTACAATAAAACATCCAAGGTGGATGGAACAATCCCACTCATACTCCAAATCCAAGTGATCTCTTTTGGTACTAGAATATCCTATGCATGTGCATTCCACTCCAATAAATCACCAAGCCAAGTGATAGAATCACTAAAAGCTGAAACTAATGTTGCCATGGTCACAGATTGTAGTGAGCCAAAACTACCACTACTAAAGCATACTAGTAAGTGACAAACTTGTCCCTCACCTGACTGCTAACCTGGTCTATAAGAGGCTATCTCCTCCCAATTATCAATATTGAAACCCATGGGGTATAACATTACTCTCCCAGCTAACACATCATATGACTCAACTATTGTCGCAATGGCTTGAGCTCTCACCATAGAGCTATCAATTGGATGACTAGGCTAAAACTAAACAATAAGCTCTCCACATGTGATGTACTATGTAGAACCACCCCTAGAGATGTTTGGATCTGAAATGGACACCTCTCCACATTGATCTTTTGTAACTCTAGACCAACAACTACAACCTTCCCCAACATAAGGTGCTGCATACTAAAGTCTAATAAGAGGGGAATTTTTCATTTGGTGGGACCTTTAGGGAAGTTGTATACACCACAGAGTACTGTGGTGTATACAACTTCCCTAAAGGTCCCACCAAATGAAAAATTCCCCTCTGGTTATCTAATAAGATAACCCTAAGTGTAAACCACACTCGCTCAAAGGCCAATCTTGTTGGTAACTTCTCCAATCTAGCTGTTGCTACTTGCCATAAACCACTGGTCGTTGAGCCAATCTCACGCTCCTCAACCAAGTCAGCTCCAATATCAACCACCTCAACTCTAGTAGTAGGGACCACATCATCCCTGCTCTCACAAAGCATGGTAGCCAACCGGATCACTAGGGCTAAGTCAACTCCCAAGGTAAACATGTCAATGGTTGAGAATAATGGAAGGTGCATAATCAACTGAGCCACCCCCAACATTGTGCTAGACTTAGTTTATGTAGTAATCAGTGGTTGACTAGTAGGTAGTCCATCATGCACCCCATCACCACCTACTACACCTACACTAAGACGTCTAAGAGCCATGGATGTTGTCTATAATGCCTCAGAGAGTGTAAAAGACTGAGGAAGTTTGACTTGTCTACTAGCTTCTCCTCTTTGCGGATCCAACTCCATTGATGGTCCTCTAGGCTCTAAAGCATATATTGCACTCATAATCATTACAGTATATGCATCCACTTGTGTTGCTCCACACATGAAGTCTAAGATGTCTCTATCACCTGCATATGAGATGAAAGCCTCAACACTCGAATTTGCTCTCCTCTGAGCGGTGGCCATGCTAGCCAATCTTTGCTATAATTGCTCAATTTGAGTAGCCATGGTTGTATCAAAAGTAAGGGTAGGTACTGCACTCCTACTAGGTGTGGATCCTATACCACCACCTCTACCACCTCGTCTCCCATGACCTGAGCTCCTCCTCTACCTACTATAGTAGCTCTACCACTTTGTAACTCAAGGTGTAGGTCAAAGCATCAATCATTGGTGTGATGAAATTTGTGACAATGCTCACACTATCTCTATGTTGGCTATGATGCACTAGAGGTATCAAGTCTGTTGCCTTGAATGCACTTTCTCTTGTGATGAGGTCCACCACAAGTCCAACAAGCAACACCACCGCTCACTTGTTGCTGTTGACCCAAAAATGAAGGTAAGGGTCTAATTATAGTAGGCCCTCCACGTGCTCCATAGGATCTAGGCTGTCCACCCTATCCTTGGAAACCAACATGGCGTGTTGCACTCTGTTGCTCTCTAGAAGAAGTAGTAGTTGTGGAGGTCTTGTGTAATCTTTTGGAGGTCTCCCTACCAAATCCAGGTGTCACAACTCTCTCTTCCACCACAATACGCTTAGCCAAACCAAAGACCATGGACAAAGTAGGCAAAGTAGCCTATAACAACATAACATCATGGACTTTACATCATAACTCCTTGACCAATATCCCGTACCAAAATTGGACTGCATGGACCTTAGTAACTCCTTGAGTAAAATTTATCAGCCATCTCATGCGAGTGTATGCCTTGCGTAGGCTCTCTCCAACTTTATGTTGGAACTCCTGCAAGCTCCTCAACTTGTCAGTCCACACTCCTTGGTAGTCTGCCTCAAACATTGGAAGAACTCCACCATGAGGTTGAACCCCAATACTAAACCACCTCATGTAGTAGTACCTCTACTCGTAGTAGCACCATCTCCAAGAGATCTACTAATGCTACTAAAGCTAAAACTTATAGGTACAACTAATCTATCCATGGACATTGAGCTAGAAGTGACGGAGACATAGATCAAAGACCAATACCTGTCTCCATAGCTCAATCTCCTCCAAGTGAGCTCTCTTGAACTCATGGTAGTTGTCCATTGGTGGACCTTCCAAGTGTTGAAACAACCCCTTCCATGTCATGAAGAGCGTGAACAAAGTTGGTTCCGTATCTATTGTAGATCACACCAACTATCAAAATCTTAGATGGTCATCCAACTCAATGGTATCCATGATACCAGAATAATGCCTAGGGCCTTTGGAGGCCCTATAAATCTCATCCATGTCCCACAACAATGGTGCGGATATACCAAGTGCACTCTCCACTAAATCAACTCTTGTGTCAAACTCCAACTCAAAGTCAATCTCCTCACTCATTGGGACATGAGATAAAAGTTGATACCAAATGCAACTCTAAGTAAACTCATTATGTACTGTAACACCCATTTGTGCATGTGTGTGGTACTATGATATTTAGCTTGGTATTATAAGTATTTGAGAGATATTATTTATATAGAGAAAAAGGATGGTTCTACATTAGTCATGATTAGCTAGAGTTAGTCATAACTAAGGTAGAGGGGATCTTACTTTAGAGGAGCTGGAAAAGATGAGTACCACTATTTTGGATTCTAGTGTGTTGATTTGGTATTATTCCTAGGTGTTTTGCTTTGAGGAAAGAATTGAGAACTCTTGTGCCCGCAAGCCTTTTTGTTTTGGATTCTTCTATAGTCCAAGGATGGCCCATGTGAATGAATCCTTGACTTAGTGGTTGGGTCAAGATAAGATCACATGCTAGTGGAATATGCCCATGTGAATGGATATTCCTTTATAATTTTTGACTTTACTTGACTTTTAGTCTAGTTACTTGAGTTACTACGGTAATTAGTAACTTTGGTATGTAACTATTTTACAAGTATATAAACAAAAGGTGAGGAGGTACTCATCATCCTTTCATTTGCAACTATCTCTCTCTCATTGAGTTCTCTAGTGAATAATGTCTTGAGTCTTGGAGTGTTAGCCTTGGAGGAGTATGATGGAGTTGGGGTTCCTTGCCTTCTTAGTCCATAGTGCGCTACCATAATAACCATAAGACATTCATCTTGAGTGAGAGACATGCCGGCTCACAGTACTTGTAATACTCCGAGGACAAGAGAAGAAAGAAAACACAGATTGCACACTCAAACAATCGATGTCCCAAGGGAGCACCTTCTCTTTATTATATAGACAAAGAGGATCTCCTCCAAGGAAGCTCCACCCTTAGATTACTTACTTGGATGGGTAACATGCCTGGTCTAGGTCCTATCTAGTTGGTCAAACAAGCTTTGACCGGAGTGAATCTTCCTCTAAGAATCTCAGAATCACGTGGTAAGGTACCATTGGAAAGCTCTCGACAAGACAAAGCGGGGTGGAGGGAAGGCCATCCTCTCCTCCATTGGGGGGGGGGGGGGGGAGCATCTGTATATTTTTGAGGCCTAATTCATCCGTTTAGGCCTTCAAAATTTCCTTCAAAGATTTCAAGCATATTTTGGTTCATACTCTATTAGTAGAAGTCCCCTTTTGGTGATACCTCTTTCTGATCTGTTTAGTCCATCATGTGTAACATCCTTCCAGATGTTACCAAACCAATTCTCACCTTTAAATCATATGTCTAGCTATTGGTTCTAAGGTTCTCAAGTCTATTTTGGTTTCTGCCCTATTAGTAGAAGTACTCTTTTGGTGATACTTCTATCTTATCTATTTTGACCATCATGCATAACATCATTCTAGATGTTACCAAACTAATTTCACATCTAGATCATATGGCTAGCTCTTGGTATTACAGTACTACATCACTATCTCATTTTGAATTCCCAAAGAACTCTATCATGACAAAGTAACCAAAAACTACAACTCGGAACCACTGCAAGTACCCCACCAAGTGCAAACACCACCAAATGCCAACCTACCAACCATATGTCACCCATTAATGTAGCTCTAACTACAATAACTACACTAGGGGAAAATGTAACTTATAATTTGTCATCACAATATGCACTTTCACAATCTATAGGTCATCAATTCTTGTATCACCGGAGAGACATAGGTAGTCTGATTGGTCATCACTCCAACCTCAATATAGAGATCACACTAGAGTACCAACGCTATAAAGTCAAGGCACCTCGCACAAACATGGTGCACAAATAGGAAGTAGAGAATGGAAAGGGTCAAACCACAAGAAATCTAAGTGAAAACCTTCTATCTCATAAATCAACACTAGATTGACTATGCACCATTTGGCATTTGACATAATAGGTGTTATATACTTCCTTAGCTACCAAAATCACCAAGAATACAATCAAATTGTCTCTCCTAGCCAAAACTACAAGAGTATAGATAATAATAAAATAGTCACTAGGACAAGAAATGAGGGTGGACCGGTTGGCTAGGCTACCAATCTAGGAACCAAAGATCTAGGAGTCAAACCTTATGCACATGATCTAGCAGGATGGGCAAATGTTGCCAAACAATGACCAAAATCTACTCTAAACTAGCTAACCTCATGCTAACAAGCTGGCTTACTGGCACTTCTAGACCTTTGTAGCCTCTCATAGCCCATTGCACTATGCCTCAAATGTAAAAGACCGAAACCAAGGAGAGAAATAGGAGAATGGAAGCTCACATTGGGACACTTGAATGAGGGAAAACTCCAAATGCCTAGCATGAGCTTTGGCTTTGGTATTTATAGGTAGCATACAAGACTTATGAAGCTTCTCAAGAAGCTTCCTTGAGCCACTTTCTTGGAGTGCAAGCCAAGTTAACCAGGAAGCTTCTCAAGAAGCTTCCTTCTAGAAGCCACCTACTTGGAGTGCAAGCTAAGCTAGCTTCCTTCTAGAAGCTACCTGCTTAGGGCGCAAGTTAACTAGTTGGGAAGCTTCCCAAGAAGCTTCTTAGATACTTCTAGAATATTCTAGGCTATTTTGTCTTATTCTCTACTTTGTAAACCCGATTAACTTTGTCGCTAAACTCCATATTGTTACATATTCCCTTGCCGCTAGTTGGTGACGTCCTCGTCGCCAGTGAAGCTTCAAATTCCTTGATGGCCACCTATGCATTTTGGAGGTGGGAAAGAGGTTCCCATGTGGCATCATGAAGGGGATACTCTTTCCAAAGGACCTTGTACTCCATATGTTGGTGACAGCCTCGTTGAATATGACGACGCGCAAGGATACAATCAACTTCGTACTCCTCATGATCATTGATAGGGACAGGCAGAGGAGGAGGTTGGACTCGAGAGGAAAAGGAAGAGGGGTTAGGAACAAAGGGTTTCAACTTGGAAACATGAAAGACATGATGGATATGCATGTGACAAGGCAAGGCAAGTCGATAAGCAACAAGAGAGACAATGTGGGTGATATCAAAGGGTCCTATCCAATTAGGAGCAAGTTTACGAACTTGGGTATCAAGTGGGAGAGGGAGGTTACTAGAGGATAGCATGACTTTATCGCCAACTTCAAAGGTGAGATCATGATGATGGTGGTTCGCATATTGTTTTTGGCAATTTTGAGCAACAAGGAGGTGAGACTTTGCTTGTTGGAGAGATTGGGATATAGTGGTCAAGAATGTGGAAGTATGAGGAACCTGAGAGGGAGGAGGAGCAAGAAGTGAATCTAGAACAAGCAAATCTTGGCCAAAATTGAGAAAGAAGAGAGAAAATCCGGTGCTTGCCTGTTTGGAATTGTTGTAGGCAAATTTTGCAGCTGCAAGACATTCATCCCAGTTGGTATGGTGGACATTGACAAAGGCCTGTAACATATCCTCCAATATACAATTTGCGCGTTCAGTTTATCCATCAGTTTGAGGATGATAGGCCATGGACAAAGCAAGCTTGGTGCCGAGTATTTGGAAGAGTGCTTGCCAAAACTTCCTAGTAAATTGAGGATCATGGTCGGAGATGAGTACACGTGGCATCCCATGATGCTTGAAGACATTGTCAAAGTAGATTTGCGCTAAGGTTGGAGCATCCACGGTATCATAGGTTGGTGCCAAGTGGATTTGCTTACTAAGCTTATCCACAAACACCACGATTGCGGTGTGTCCTTGTTTTGTCTTTGGCAAGGATATGATGAGATCCAAGCTCACATGCTCCCAACGAGCGGATGGAATGGCAAGCGGTTGAAGGAGTCCACTCGGCTTCTGATTTTGGCCTTGTTATATTGGCAGCTCTCACACGATCTGACAAATTCTAGAACATCTTGTGTCATGTTGGGCCACCACCATTGACGTTGGAGGGTACTCAAGGTCTTGTCCACACCCATGTGACCATCGATGGGTAAATCATGGGCTTCTTGAAGGCGCACAAGTCGAAGATCACCTTTGGCTGGAACATAGATCCGGTCCGCATGGAATAGAAGGCCTTCCGTGAAGGAGAAGGTGTTGTACTCTTTGTCACCTGTTGTTAGACAACCATGTATCATTTGGAAGAAGGGATCTTGTCGGAGATCTCGTTATGGATCTTAGGGTCAATTGACACCGTCGTAATTGCTGCCGCAATGAGAGGAAGAGACTTCAAATCAGGTCGTTGTGATAGAGCATCAGGGATGACATGGAACCGACCTAGTTTGTACTCAAGTTTGATGTCAAACAATTGAAGTTGCTCTTCCCATCGATGATGTCGACTCTTCATGTGTTCTAAGTGTAAGGTCTGAAACAATGGCTTGTGATCAGTTTGCATGATCACTTGTTTCCCCAAGAGATAATGCCTCCATACCTTGGTGGCATATACCATTGCAAGTTGTTCTCAATCTCGAGCAGAGAAATTTCTTTCAGCTGTATTTAGTTGGTGAGACACAAAGGCGATGGGATGTAGTCCATCTGGAAATTCTTGTTGCAACACAGCTCCAATTGCAAAGTTAGAAGCATCAAAATCAACCATACAAGGTAGTTGAGGATCATATGGTTGAAGAATGGGTCTCGAAGACACCATATTTTTCAACTTTTGGAATGCTTCTTCATGTTTGGTGTTCCATTGGAAGCTCGAGTTCTTTCCCAAGAGGTCAGTCAATGGTGCAGCCACACGAGCATAATAGTGGATGAATCACCGGTAAAAACTAGCCAATCCATTGAATGCCCATACTTCTGTAGCATCCTTTGGGGTAGGCCAATCAGTAATGGCCTTGATCTTCTCTTCTTTCATCTTGATCCCCTCTGATGAGATCTTATGACCCAAGAAGGTAACCTCTTTTTGCCAAAAAGCACACTTTGACTTCTTACAGTAAAATTTCCATTGTCGTAGTCATCTTAGGACCTCTCGCACATGATTCACATGTTCTGCCTCTGTCTTGCTATAGATTAAGATATCATCCAAGAATACCACCATTGACAGATCCAATAGTCCATCCAACACCCGATGCATCTGATCCATGCAGACTACTGGAGCATTAGTGAGTCCGAAAGGTAGAACTCTCCACTCAAAATGCCCATACCTTGTGCGAAAGGCAGTCTTTTGCACATCCTCTCTATCAATCTGAATATGCCAATAGCCGCTACAAAGATCCAACTTGGAAAAGTAACGTGCTCCACTTAGTTGATCAAGTAAGTCATTGATCCGAGGCAAGGGATATGCATTCTTCACGGTTTGCTTATTGAGCCCACGAAAATCAATACAGAATTGAAGTCCTCCATCCTTCTTTGGAACAAATAGTACCAGTGCTCCCCAAGGAGAGGTACTATGTTGTATGAAGTCCTTCTCCAACAACTCTGTAAGTGTTGTTCACAACTCCTCCAACTCCTTTGGTGAGAGACGATAGATCGGTCTACTCACTGGAGTACTCCCTGGCAATAACTTGATCTTGAAGGGCATACCTCGATCGGAGGGTAATCCCTTTGGCAGATCATCCGGAAACACGTCTGCAAACTCCTTAACTATCCAATCAACCATTACTTGATGAGGCTCTTGGTCCTCCACAGATTGGTCTTGTGTAATCGGCTTGATCCACACCGCAAATACAGACTTGTCTTCCTCCAAAGCTTGCTCTATGGCTGCTTTACTAACAAACTTCCCTTCTAGGGACTCATCTCTCTTCCAAGCTTGCTCCATGGTTGCCTTCTTGGCAAACTTCCCATCTTGGGACTCCACTTCCTTCAAGGTTCGCTCTATGGCTACCTTCTCAACAAACTTCCCATCTTGGGCCTGACTATTCTTAGGTGTCTTACTCAAAGATGCCAGACAACCTAATCGGAAATTTCTACCTTGGTGTTGTATTTTGTAACAATATGGAGTTTAGTGACGAAGTTAGTCGGGCTTACGAAGTAGAGAATAAGACAAAATAGCCTAGAATATTCTAGAAGCATCTAAGAAGCTTCTTAGGAAGCTTCCCAACTAGTTAACTTGCGCCCTAAGCAGGTAGCTTCTAGAAGGAAGCTTCTAGAAGCTTCTAACTAGCTTAGCTTGCACGCCAAGTAGGCGGCTTCTAGAAGGAAGCTTCTTGAGAAGCTTCCTAGTTAACTTGGCTTGCACTCCAAGAAAGCGGCTCAAGGAAACTTCTTGAGAAGCTTCAAGGGTCTTGTATGCTACCTATAAATACCAAGGCCGAAGCTCATGCTAGGCATTTGGAGTTTTCCCTCATTCAAGTGTCCCAATGTGAGCTTCCATTCTCCTATTTCTCTCCTCGGATGTGGTCTTTTACATTGGTATCAGAGCAAGAATGGGATGGATGGAATTTATGGACCACCAAATCCACTTCCGCCAAACCATTGGGACTTTCATGTCCAGATATTACCAAAGCTTCGTTTCATACAATTCATCACCTCATGCTTTGGGCAGGATTTTCTACATATGATCACCGTGTCAGAGGAACCCTTGATACTTCCAGTAGTAACTTATGGAGAACGGTGGATGTGTTGTATCTACGTGTTAATCAACTAGATAAATTGTAGGTAGTGGAATAGAGCAGTAGCGATGGCGGCAATACCGGATATTATCCTTGCAATGCATCAACAAATCGAGCATCTTACTCGATTGTTGGATGAACAAGACCAGCAACGACGAGAATAGATAGACAGAGCGCCAGTTCAAGATGGAGAAGATCGCATTCGATTTCCGAAACCCAAAGTGTTTGAAGGCAAGAATCTTCCAGGCACAATGGAGAATTTTGTGTTTGACTGTGAACGTTACTTTGAAGCCACCAATCTTCAAGACGAGCGGAAACAAATTCTCTTGGCTTCTAGCCAATTGGATGGAGTGGCAAAACTTTGGTGGCGATTCCGAGTAGAAGGAGCTGAACGACAAATTGTTACACCAATTTTTACATGGGCAGAATTCAAGGATGCAATACTTGGTCAATTTCAGACTATAAATGCCACCCGAGCTGCACAAGATAAATTGGCGGAGTTGAGGCAGATTGGCTCAGTGAGAAGCTACATCACACAATTTCAGAATATCATCATGCAAATTCTAGATATCCAAGAAGGTGAAGTTCTGGATCGATTTGTGCGAGGATTGAAGTCACGAACCAGATTGGAGGTGACCATGCAAGAGCCACAGAATGTAGAACAAGCCATGCAATTGGCTGAGCGTTTTGATTCCTTAGTTGCGACAACTTGGTCTCGACCTTGACCTACACAAAACCCACCAGTACCACGAGTGGAAGAACCGGTACCAATGGAGATTGATGCTATCCAACGAAGACCACTTGGCACAACAGATAGAGAAAGATTACGACAAGATGGAGGTTGTTTTTATTGTCGCCAGTTGGGGCCTCGCATTGCTGAATGTCCACTCAAGAATGGACGACCTCGACAAGTTGCCCAAGTGGAAGTTGTGGAGCGGAATGATCAGGGAAACGAGGAATCCCAGTAGGAGATTTTGAGCCGCCTACTGGGAGCTTGATTAGTTCCAATGGGATTGAAGGCTCAACTTATGCAAGTTTGCTTCACTTGCAAGGTATGATATCTAATCGGGGTTGTAGAATTTTGGTTGATTCTTGAAGTTCAAAGAATTGCATGTCTATGCAAGTAGCAAAGGAATTGGGTATTCCTATCAAGCCAGTGATTGGAAGTAGTTTGATGATGGCGGATGGTAGAAAGGGTTCTGCATTCCGCACCTTGCATCCTATTACCTTCAAGATTGGGAAGGAGTATTTGGAGTGTATGAGGTTTGTAGTGGCACCTCTACACTATGATATCATTCTGGGTCTACCTTGGCTTGAATATCATAAGGTTCAATTTGATTGGACCCGACACCAAATTCAAGTACAACACCAAGGTAGGAATTTCCGATTAAGTTGTCTAGCACCTCTGAGTAAGACACCTAAGAATAATCAGTCCCAAGATGGGAAGTTTGTCAAGAAGGTAGCCATAGAGCGAATCTGGAAGGGAGATGAGTCCCAAGATGGGAAGTTTGCCAGGAAGGCAACCATGGAGCAAGCTCGGAAGAGAGATGAGTCCCTAGAAGGGGAGTTTGTTAATGAAGCAGCCATAGAGCAAGCTTTGGAGGAAGATAAGTCTGTATTCACAGTGTGGATCAAGCCGATTGCACAAGAACAATCTGAGGAGGGCCAAGTGCCGCATCAAGCGACGGTTGATTGGATAGTTCAAGAGTTTGCAGATGTATTTCCGGATGATCTGCCAAAGGGATTACCCTCTGATCAAGATATGCCCTTCAAGATCGAGTTATTGCCAGGGAGTACTCCAGTGAGTAGACCAATCTATCGGCTTTCACCAAAGGAGTTGGAGGAGTTGCAAACAACACTTACAGAGTTGTTGGAGAAGGATTTCATACGACATAGTACCTCTCCTTGGGGAGCACCGGTACTATTTGTTCCAAAGAAGGATGGAGGACTTCGTTTTTGTATTGATTACCGTGGGCTCAATAAGCAAACCGTGAAGAATGCATATCCCTTGCCTCGGATCGATGACTTGCTTGATCAATTAAGTGGAGCACGATACTTTTCCAAGCTAGATCTTCGTAGCGGCTATTGGCAAATTCCTATTGAAGGAGAGGACGTGAAAAAGACTGCCTTTCGTACAAGGTATGGACATTTTGAGTGGAGAGTTCTACCTTTCGGACTCACTAATGCTCCAGCAGTCTTCATGGATCAGATGCATCGGGTGTTGGAGGGGCTATTGGATCAGTCTGTGGTAGCGTTCTTAGATGATATCTTAATCTATAGTAGGACAGAGGTAGAACACATGAATCATGTGCGAGAAGTCCTAAGATGACTACGACAGTGGAAATTTTATTGCAAGAAGTCAAAGTGTTCTTTTTGGCAAAAGGAGGTTACCTTCTTGGGTCATAAGATCTTATCAGAGGGGATCAAGATGGAAGAAGAGAAGATCAAGGCAATTACTGATTGGCCTACCCCGAAGGATAATACCGAAGTACGAGCATTCGACGGATTGGCCAGTTTTTACCGACGGTTCATCCACTATTATGCTCACGTGGCTGCACCATTGACTGACCTCTTGGGAAAGAACTCGAGCTTCCAATGGACCACCAAGCATGAAGAAGCATTCCAGAAGTTAAAGCATATGGTGTCTTCAAGACCCATTCTTCAACCATATGATCCTCAACTACCTTGTGTGGTTGATTTTGATGCTTCTAACTTTGCAATTGGAGCTGTGTTGCAACAAGAATTTCCAGATGGACTACATCCTATTGCCTTTGTGTCTCGCCAACTAAATACAGCTGAAAGAAATTACTCTGCTTGAGATCGGGAACAACTTGCAATGGTATATGCCACCAAGGTATGGAGGCATTATCTCTTGGGGAAACAAGTGATCATGCAAACTGATCACAAGCCATTGTTGCAGACCTTACACCCAGAGCACATGAAGAGTCGACATCATCGATGGGAAGAGCAACTCCAATTGTTCGACATCAAACTTGAGTACAAACCAGGTCGGTTCCATGTCATCCCTGATGCTCTATCACGATGACCTGATTTGAAGTCTCTTCCTCTCATCGCGGCAGCAATTACGACGGTGTCAATTGATCCCAAGATTCATAACGAGTTTCGGTTAGCCCTACAGCAAGATCCCTTCTTCCAAATGGCACACGGTCGTCTAACAGCACGCGACAAGGAATACAACACCTTCTCCTTCAAGGAAGGCCTTTTATTCCATGCAGACCAGATCTATGTTCCAACCAAAGGTGATCTTCGACTTGTGCGCCTTCAAGAAGCCCATGATTTACCAATAGCTGGTCACATGGGAGTGGACAAGACCTTGGGCACCCTCTAACGCCAATGGTGGTGGCCCAACATGACACGAGATGTTCAAGACTTTGTTAGATCATGTGAGAGTTGCCAACGGAACAAGGCCAGCAACCAGAAGCCGAGTGGACTCCTTCAACCACTCGCCATTCCATCCGCTCGTTGGGAGCATGTGAGCTTGGATCTCATCACATCCTTGCCAAAGACAAAACAAGGACACACCGCAATTGTGGTGTTTGTGGATAAGCTTAGTAAGCAAATCCACTTGGCACCAACCTGTGATACCATGGATGCTCCAACCTTAGCGCAAATCTACTTCGACAATGTCTTCAAGCATCATGGGATGCCACGTGTACTCATCTCCGACCGTGATCCTTGATTTACCGAGAAGTTTTGGCAAGCACTCTTCCAGATACTCGGCACCAAGCTTGCTTTGTCCACGGCCTATCATCCTCAAACTGATGGACAAACCGAACGCGCCAATCGTACATTGGAGGATATGTTGCGGGCCTTTGTCAATGTCCACCATACCAACTGGGATGAATGTCTTGCAGCTGCAGAATTTGCCTACAACAATTCCAAACAGGCAAGCACTAGATTTTCTCCCTTCTTTCTCAATTTTGGCCAAGATCCGCTTGTTCCAAATTCTCTTCTTGCTCCCCCTCCCTCTCAAGTTCCTCATACTTCTACATTCTTGACCACTATATCCCAATCCCTCCAACAAGCCAAATCTCACCTCCTTGTTGCTCAGAATCGCCAAAAACAATATGCAGACCATCATCGTCGTGATCTCACCTTTGAAGTTGGTGATAAAGTCATGCTATCCTCTAGTAACCTCCCTCTCCCACTTGATACCCCAGTTCGTAAACTTGCTCCTAATTGGATAGGACCCTTTGATATCACCCACATTATCTCTCTTGTTGCTTATCGTCTTGCCTTACCTTGTCACATGCGTATCCATCCTGTCTTTCATATTTCCAAGTTGAAACCCTTTGTTCCTAACCCTTCTTCCTTTTCCTCTCGAGTCCAACCTCCCCCTCTTCCTGTCCCTATCAATGATCATGAGGAGTACGAAGTTGATCGTATCCTTGCGCGTTGCCATATTCAACAAGGCCGTCACCAACATACGGAGTACAAGGTCCTATGGAAAGGGTATCCCCTTCATGATGCTACATGGGAACCTCTTTCTCACCTCCAGAATGCACTGATGACCATCAAGGAATTCGAAGCTTCACTGGCGACGAGGACGTCACCAACTAGCGGCGGGGGAATATGTAACAATATGGAGTTTAGTGATAAAGTTAGTTGGGCTTATGAAGTAGAGAATAAGACAAAATAGCCTAGAATATTCTAGAAGCATCTAAGAAGCTTCTTAGGAAGCTTCCCGACTAGTTAACTTGCGCCCTAAGCAGGTAGCTTCTAGAAGCTTCTAACTAGCTTAGCTTGCACGCCAAGTAGGCGGCTTCTAGAAGGAAGCTTCTTGAGAAGCTTCCTAGTTAACTTGGCTTGCACTCCAAGAAAGCGGCTCAAGGTAACTTCTTGAGAAGCTTCAAGGGTCTTGTATGCTACCTATAAATACCAAGACCGAAGCTCATGCTAGGCATTCGGAGTTTTCCCTCATTCAAGTGTCCCAATGTGAGCTTCCATTCTTCTATTTCTCTCCTCGGATGTGGTCTTTTACATACTTGAATTTGGCGTCGGGTCCAATCGAATTGAACCTTATGACATTCAAGCCAAGGTAGACCCAAAATGATATCATAGTGTAGAGGTGCCACTACAAACCTCATACACTCCAAATACTCCTTCTCAATCTTGAAGGTAATAGGATGCAAAGTGCGGAATGCAGAACCCTTTCTACCATCCGCCATCATCAAACTACTTCCAATTACTGGCTTGAAAGGAATATCCAATTCCTTTGCTACTTGCATAGACATGCAATTCTCTGAACTTCTAGAATCAACTAAAATTCTACAATCTTGATTAGATATCATACCTTGCAAGTGAAGCAGACTGGCATAGGTCGAGCCTTCAATCCCATTGGAACTAATCAAGCTCCCTGTAGGTGGCTCGAAATCTCCTACTGGGATTCCTCGTTTCCTTGATCATTCCGCTCCACAACCTCCACTTGGGCAACTTGTCGAGGTTGTCTATTCTTGAGTGGACATTCAGCAATGCGATGCCCCAATTGGTGACAATAAAAACAACCACCATTTTGTTGCAATTTCTCTCTGTCCGCCATGCTGAGTGGTCTTCATTGAATTGCATCAATCTCTATTGGTGCTGGCTCCTCTACTTGTGTGTAGTGTATTGGTAGGCTTTGTGGAGGTTGAGGTCAAGACCAAGTTGTTGCCACCAAGGAATCAAAACGTTCAGCCAACCGCATGGCTTCCTCCAAGTGTTGTGGCTCTTGCATGGTTACCTCTAATTTGGTTCTTGCCTTCAAGCCCGTCACAAATTGATCCAGAGCTTCACCTTCCAAAATATCTGGGATCTGCATGATGGTGTTTTAGAACTGCAAGATGTAACTTCTTACAAAGCCAATCTGTTTCAACTCTGCCAACTTATCCCGTGCAGCTCGTGTGGCATTTATAGCTTGGAACCGACTGATTATTGCGCTCTTGAATTCTGCCCATGTCAAGATCCGTGCAACCATTTGTCGTTTGGCTCGCTCTACTTGGAATCTCCACCATAGCTTTGCTACTCCATCCAATTGGCTAGAAGCCAAGAGAATCTGTTTTTGCTCATCTTGTAGATTGGTAGCTTCAAAATAACGTTCACAATCAAACACAAAATTCTCCACTGCACTCGGGAGATTCTTGCCTTCAAATACCTTAGGTTTAGTGAATTGAATGCGATCTTCTCTATCTTGAACTGGCGCTCTATCTATCTGTTCTCGTCATTGTTGGTCTCGTTCATCCAACAATCGAGTAAGATGCTCAATTTGTTGTTGCATTGCAAGGATAACATCCGGTATTGCCGCCATTGCTTCTACTCTATTCCACTACCCTCAATTTATCTAGTTGATTAACACATAGATACAACACGTCCACCGTTCTCCATAAGTTACTACTGGAAGTATCAAGGGTTCCTATGAGAAAGTGATCATATGTAGAAAATCCTGCCCAAAGCGCGAGGTGATGAATTGTGTGAAACGATACTTTGGTAATATCTGGACATGAAAGTCCCAATGGTTTGGTGGAAGTGGATTTAGTGGTCCATAAATTCCATCCATCCCATTCATGCTCTGATACCAATGTAAAAGACCGAAACCAAGGAGAGAAATAGGAGAATGGAAACTCACATTGGGACACTTGAATGAGGGAAAACTCCAAATGCCTAGCATGAGCTTTGGCTTTGGTATTTATAGGTAGCATACAAGACTCATGAAGCTTCTCAAGAAGCTTCCTTGAACCGCTTTCTTGGAGTGCAAGCCAAGTTAACCAAGAAGCTTCTCAAGAAGCTTCCTTCTAGAAGCCGCCTACTTGGAGTGCAAGCTAAGCTAGTTAGAAGTTTCTAGAAGCTTCCTTCTAGAAGCTACCTGCTTAGGGCGCAAGTTGACTAGTTGAGAAGCTTCCCAAGAAGCTTCTTAGATACTTCTAGAATATTCTAGGCTATTTTGTCTTATTCTCTACTTCGTAAACCCAACTAACTTCGTCGCTAAACTCCATATTGTTACATCAAAGCATCTAAATGCCAAATGAGGCCTTTCTTCTTGCCACTTCGAACCCTCTCCAATTCTAGCAAAACTCCTCTAACTCGAGTCATGCCACTTAGAACCCTATCCAAATCTGGCCAAACTCCTCTAAATCTAGCCAAGCTCCTCCAAATTGAGCCATGCCACTTCAAACCCTATCCAAATTTGGCCAAACTCCTCCAAATTTGGCCAAGTTCCTCCAACTTGAGCCAAAATTTGCCACTTCAAACCCTTTCCAAATCTGGAAAAACTCCTCCAAATCTGGCCAAGTTCCTCCAACTTGAGCCAAAATTTGCCACTTCAAACCCTCTCCAAATCTGGCAAAACTCCTCCACATCTAGGAGAACTCCTCCAAATCTGGCCAAAATTTGACATAAACTCCAACAAAAATCTGACATAAATCTCTTAAGTTGGCTGACCACCAAATATTCTACTAACTTTCCACTTGAGCCAAATTGAAACCATAGGGTTCTCGAAAGCACAAATTCACTAGGATGAGTTCTCAATTCCACCTTTGATTTCACTTTCTGAGTTCAACTCACACCAAATTGGTCTTACTTTCACCTCCTAAGGTCAAAATCACAACTACTGTTTGAAAATTACTTCTCTTTGCTCAAAATTTGGCCAATGCTTTTGCACACCATATGCATCACTACCAAATCTACATCAATTTGAAGACCTTTTGCACACGATCACTCTTATGGAAACTCTGGACCACTATCAAGCCACCAACGATCAGCAAGGCTTGGAGATACCACCAACATCTTCATTCCCTGCACCCAATTTCACACTCACCTCACTTCTCTAATATAATCAATTTATTTACACAACTCAAATCACACTCAATCAGATCAATATTTGATATGTCACTATAATCTGCAAATAATTGAGCACGGATTACAATCAAGCCATATCCACTCTAGCTAAGAGAATATAGGTGATGCTCGCTGGCCTCTATACACCATAGCCAAGAACTTGGAAGGCTCAACATCAGAGAAGTCAGCTCTCTAGAGTTGCACTTCAAAAATATACCCCTTAGTCTCCAACCCTAACGGTCCAACTAAAGGCACACTTGATGGTGCAAATGGTGAGCCCCACCATGTTATCAGGACCCTGATCACAAAATGACCATCAACAGATAGTCTATGAGTAATTGCTAAAATACTCCTAACTACAAACACTACTACTCCAAAGTCCGAGCAATCTAGTTGCAAAGCTACAAATTGCATGACAAGTTGATACTCAACAAGATTGATAGATTTGTGATTAGAGAAGTGTTTAATTTGATTTAGGGATTGAGGCTAAGAGATATTATATTTAAATAACTTAGGCTATTTAAAACTATAAAATTTTCTATTATCTTTGACAATTTGGAGCTACTACAAAATGAGTTTTGCTAATTTCAAAGGAAGAAGATAAGGTAGAAAAAGAATTTATGAGTACTTATATTTAGAAGATGAAGGATAGGATCTAAGAGTCTGGATCATAGAGAAAAGAATAGAATATTTTCTTACTTGGAATTCAGTTGGAAAGAAAGCATTTAGTTTAAGATAAGTGTAAGTTCATAAATGCAGAATTCATACTTTCTTAAATACGATAATACAAATTAACAAATGTAAGGAGTATATTCTTCTACGGTATGGTTTGCATATTTAATTTGGCATATTGGGGATTGTAGTTCTAATTTTACGGGTAGTCCATGAAATTTGTCTATAGATAGTCCGTAAAATTTGTATGTGTAGTCAAAATTGATTGTTCTCAAAGTTTTATGGGTATTCGACAGAATTCCATAACTTTTACGGGTCACGATTTTCATGACAGAATTACGGGGTTTACAGGGTGTTAGTAAGCAGGAATTAACTAGTAACTTCCCCATTAAATGAATTTGAATGTAGAT
Organism: Lunularia cruciata; assembly: GCA_948567375.1. Classification (NCBI taxonomy): domain Eukaryota; kingdom Viridiplantae; phylum Streptophyta; class Marchantiopsida; order Lunulariales; family Lunulariaceae; genus Lunularia; species Lunularia cruciata. The sequence goes on along the minus strand of OX419759.1, from coordinate 36,477,331 downwards.
TTCCTTGGTTTGGAATTTAAAATTTACATTGCACAAGACTCGGATTACAAAGGGTGGTGTGGCATTTTCTGCATCCAGTTATTTGAGTTAATCATCTTGACATTCTTCTTCATTGGTATCTACATAAATCCTTGCTTTATTTTAATTTTCAGTCCCTTGATTTGTTCGTGCTTCCTCGTCACATTCTTGGGATTGATAGCCTGATATTTCCCGTGCCCGATCCCAAATTGTTCTTGACCTTTCATCGTGATATTCTCAAGAGTGAGACTTGCAAAAGTATAAGGTCCCAATTGCTCCATTTTTTAGTTGAGATCTGTGTTTAAGGTGTTTCGTATTATTCCTAAGATTTTTTATCCCCGATTGGTGGCTGAAGGTGGTGGTTGGATTGCTCCTCTTTTAGTTGAGATTTGGGTTTTTGGTATCTCAAGTTATTCCAAGATTCAAAATTCTTCAAATGGTTGCATAAGGTGGTAGTGGAAGCATACGGTCCATGATTTGATTCAGGTTTTCTACTCTGTCGTTTTTTTCTCTAGCTCTTTTCTCTTTTGATGTGGAGTAGTGCTAAGGTATCAAAAGTGACTAGATTGAAGGAAATGTTTAATTTAATCCACTTAAGACAAGTAGTGCACTTCCCTTCCGTGAAAATCAAATGCAAGAGATTTATGAAATATGTCAATGTAGGAGATTAGTGCGTGAAAGAGATTTGTGAAATAATTTTGCAGTGTAGAAATTTTAGACAACTCCAGAAAAGAATTGCAAAATCAATCCAATGGAGTATAATAGTTGAACTAGAAATAGACGATTGAAATTCGGATCGGGTAACTGAACATAAGTTTTGATGATAGTGAGAATGAAAATGACACCATGAAGCTTTTGCTAAGTTGATGGGAACTAGTGCATTGTTAGCGATGTCTAGAATCTCAAGTTTCTTTCAACTTTCAAGTTCATCACAAGATGTTTCCGTGAACTTGATATGAAAGCTTTCAGACAACTCACTTGAATGAACGTCGATTCTTTCTATACTCTCGTTGATCTTATCAAAGATCATCATGTATTTAGAAGCAACAATAGGAAAATTTAAATACTAGTGTGTCCAGTGTGTGTCCAATTAGCAACAGTTTGGACAAGTTTGGTCGCAATGGAAATGGGGTATGCATCGTTCGTGGGGTTAAACTTGTGGGGAAAGTGTTGTGTCTACAATTGAATTTACTAACCGAGTGATGAATGCTATCTTACCATTTTGGGTAGGGAGTTGAAATGGGCAGAACGAGAGGAAAGAAGAAGAATATTTTCATTTTTTTTGTTGGGATTGTTGTGTTATACCCTCAATCGGATGATGACATTGGGTTGTCACAATAACCTTAGAGTATTTAATTTAAGATGAGAACTTGGTAGAGAACTCTTTACTTTTTACGGTTAATTAAAGAGACTCTCATGCATATACTTCTAAGAAGATCAAGTACACGTGCACGCTGATGTTGTGTGGAGTATTGACAGTGCATCTCACACTGCAGAATCTGATGTTAACAAAGCTTCTCTATGCTATGCCCTGCTATTACATCATATAACATTTGTCCCATAGCATATTCAGTGTACTTGTATATAGCGTTATGCAGAGGCAGTAATCACCATAGTGTGTATTTACTTCTGATACATGGCCTTTGTGGCTTTTTCCGACTCATGGATTCTTGCCTCGGAAACCCACCTGTTTACTCGAGTTCTTCAAGTACAGTCTTATCTTCGGACTAGAGGCAGTGATAAATATAGTAAAACGGCCTTAAACCGCAGATATTGACTCAATTCCAGCTATAAACTACACGTTTAGTTTGATGTTGCATGTACTATTGACTATCCAATTCATACTCTAGAACCTGATGTGAATTAAGCTCCTCTGTGAACCTTGTGGTGTGTTACCAGAGCAAGCCATAGTTGTGTTATACCGTATACATGGTTTTCATTTGTTTTAGCTTAGAATTCTGCAAAGGCAGGCATTGTGGGTGTGGGTGTCAGTATGTGGCCCACTTGACTTGTTTTGATGCACAAGACTCGAAATAAGTGATTCAATGTTCATAGCGGACCCGCAGGAAATTTTAAGTCTTATGCGGTTATGAACGTTTGTAGCCCTCGAGGCGCTGATGTCCAAGATGTTTTCTCATTTTCTTATCAAATCATTTGACACTGAATTTTGATGCATCTCCATGGGTGCTTCTCCTCTATATTTCACCCATCCTAAGCTGAAGGGGCAGCGACGTAGCTTCCGAAAGCTCAGTTTCCACATTGACCTTCCATACAGTTAACTTAAGGTCGTGAGTCTCACATTTCCGACGTTCCATAGTCCACGTTGATTGGATCAAGTGTAGCCTTTGAACATAATGTTCAAGGTATGTTCTATTTAATGCTGCTACCTGAAATTCGACCCATATCCTCTACTAATGAGAAGCAATATTGCAGTTAGTTAGTTTGGTGCCTTGAAGTCCAGAAGGCTTCCTTCTTGAGCCTCGGTCTACGAAGACCTACGAATCCGGCTAAGTGCTACGTACCAGCCTCTGGCAGCCATTTCGCTGCCAGGAGTAGTGCATTATAATCAGTAAATAAATGGCTTTCAGAAAATAAAGTCATGTTCATACTTCCAATTGAGTTCGCGCATCAGCTATTTGAATTTTGAATATCGTGGGCACACAGCTTTCAAAAGCCATTAGCGTATTTTTTGTAACCCTGAGACAACTAGCTACGCAGGGCTGGGTATCAGTCCGTTGGAAATCTGGAAATCACCCGTTGACATCTGATCAACAAATACACTCTGGAAAGCAAAAATCGGTCTGTCTTTTCCTAGACTCGTGCAACCTTACTCTACTCTTGCGACGCTTCTCTTGCTCTCTCGGCCTTGTGCAAACTTAACACTCTCAAGCAAATCTTGTGACACAACTTTTCCGGTGTCTTAAGAAGTAATATGGATTTCTTTCCAGCAAGTTTCTTCCTGGGGGTTCTATCAATTCTCCATACATTTTTCTACCCAGCAGTAGAATCAATGAAAACGATGTTCTCATTGATTTGAATTTCGATTTACATACTGGCTGTAATGTACATTGCTCTTCTGGGCATGATATATACCAGTATGATGAGTCTTCTTCTCCTTCTCATTGATCAATCTCCTCCTAGGATTTCCCAGGTCTATTCAATCCAAGCTGAGAATATCCAAGTTCAGGGATATAATCATCTTGACAGTCTAGAAGAGCTCGCTATTCTTGAGTTCTGTCGTTGTCCGGAGATTGAAGTTCCAGTACAGTTTCTTGCCACTGGAAATCTCCAAATTCAGGACATAAAACGTTTGGACAACGTAAAAGAGCTGGCTCCTTATCAGTTCCCTCGTCTGGAGACCAACCTCCCTTTGGCCTACATGGTAGACTCTCTCACGCGAAAACCACTGCTCACAATATCATCTCTTTCTGACCTCATGAAGAGGACAGCAGGATGGACCGGGGTGTCCCATAAACACTCTAAGGCTCCTATCGGATGGATAGAGTTCCAACATTGGAACAAGAATCAGTGTGATGCAAAACTACAGCTTCCCCGAAATCTTCAAGAGGTGTCTTCCCATGCTTTGAAGACGTTCACTAAATCCGTGAATCGCATTGAGAGACGCAAAGTGCTCTACATCCGGTGAGTACCAGCCACTAACACTGCTATTGCAAATGTTTAGGGGGAATTGTCGCTTGTTTTTCAACTAAAGTTTCTTTTTTCTTTTTTCACTGATTTTCAGAAATACAGCCCACATTACTCCCGAGTCACAACCAAAGACCCGGAGCTCGACTGTTAAAGCAAGACGGTCGAGTAAGAGGAGACCTTTTCGAGTTTAATCGGAAGAGGTGCAGATTCTGGCCGTGGATTTTCTGAGCCATGCTTCCGAGCTCCACGTTTTCTCTGGATCTCTTCATCAAGTACAGTCTTGTCTTCGAACAAGAGGCAATGTCGAAGTTATTTCTACGGGCTGGAACCGTAGCTTTCACCTTCGTAACTAAATGCTACACGCTGATGTTGTGTAGAGTATTCACAGTGCATCTCATACTGCAGAACATGATGTCCATTAAGCTCCCCTATGCTATCTCCTGCTATTACATCGTGTAATATTTGTGCCATAGCATATCCAGGGTACTTGTGTATAGCTTCTGCAGAGGCAGTAATCACCGTAGTGTGTATTTACATCTGATGTATGGCCTTTGTGGCTTTTGACGACTCATGGATTGTTGCCTCCGAACCCCACCTGTTTACTTGAATTCTTCAAGTACAGTCCTACCTTCGGACAAGAGGCAGTGATAATGGTAGTAAACGGGCTTAAACCGCAGATATTGACTTCAATTCCAGCAATAAATTACACGTTCAGTTTGTTGTTGTGTGTACTATTGACGATCCAATTCATTCTGTAGAACCTGATGTCAACAAAGCTCCTCTGTGGACCTTGTGGTATGTTACCACAGCATGCTATAGTTGTGCCATACAGTATATATAGTTTTCATTTGTTTTAGCTTCGAATTCTGCAAAGGCAGGCATTGTGGGTGTTTGGTGTCAGTTCGTGGTTTTTTTGACTTGTTTTTGTTTTTGACTTGATGCACAAGACTCGTAATAAGGGAGTGAATGTTCAAAGCCGCAGCGCCAGCGGCTTATTTTAAGCCTTATGCAGTCAAGCATTTGTGCACCACTTAAGGGATACATTTCATCAGTAATAGGATAGAAGTCCCCGTCTACACAGCTTAGCATAAGTTCAGAGAACAGGATTCCAAAAGATACTGATATATGAGTTTTATTGTCGAGGGGGGCTCTGCACCCAGCCAAGATAACCGTATTACTTTCCTTCTAGTGGTGCTAGGTGAAAGTTGTTCTCGTATTTCATATAACTCAAAAAACTTTGAAGAATCAGAATACGAAGCCAACAGCAACAAAGTAGGAAGCTCACCAACCGTGAACTATTAACCCTCTCACAAGATAAGAAATGTTAGTTAACATTCGCGAAAGTATTGCTGAAGTGCACCAAGCCTCGGAGTAAAGGCATTCAGGCTAACAACAACAATTGAGATAGCAAGAAAAGTTTATGAAAACTTAAGTGCACGCTTAAATGAGAGATATGTACAACGCATGGGAAAAAACTAAAAGCATCAAGCTCGGAATTGAGGACTAATATATAAGACCCGAGACACTTATGGAAAAGAAAGTACTGCAGCAGCAGTACGTATCCTCATCCCTGGAGACTACACTCAGGTCCAAACTCATTCATAGTGAGATTTCGTGGTCCAAAGAAATTCAATCTCTACTTCCCATTCTAGTGAATCTCTGACAGTGCGTTGGGGACCGTACGCACATGATGGACTTGCACTCCGAGTAGTGCACCTTTCTGGAGACCTTTATCGTCCACCCGTTGATAAAAAGTGAGGCACGCAAGACGCTAAAGAATGATAGTATTTGCGGGTTTCGTAGATCCGGTTTGTCATGCCCAAATTGCTTGTTTAACATCTTCCTCTCACGTATGAGCGGTTACAGGTTCCTAAGTCGTTCTCTTGTGAATACGGTGACAGGTTCTCAATTCGCCATCTTCTCCATGAGAAGAAGTATTCTTGGGTCCCAGGCAGAGCCTCGTTCTCACCTGCAATCGAGCTCGTATGCTGTTATCGGTCCTATGCCTGGAAATGTTTTGTCTCATTAATCATTTAGCGTTAAGTAGGCTCGGTAGTAAAGAGGTATTTTCCATCCTTTACTGTCTAGCATAATTATCATAAGTTCAATAAATTAGAAGAAAAAACTTTAATCTTGTAAAATATTTCTACTAGGATATTTAAGGCATAAGAACTGCATCAAGCAGCAAACATCAAGAGAAAAGAATACAGTGAAAATTTTAAACCTTTCGTTATTCTGAAGTTTTGAAAAAATTAAAATTTAAAATTTTCTCCCATTAATTCACTGACATCGATATCAACAATACTTTGAAATTGCAGTTATCTCAACCCCAACTCTCCATATTGAGTGCAGTTACTAGAAAACAGCAGTTTCTGCCAATGTCAGGAACAGCAAATTTGTAGACATTCAATTTGACATGCAGTTTGCATTCAACTGCACTTTTAAAGAATGAACTCTATGAGGCCGTAACGGAGGCATTGCACTTACCGAGAGTAGACTATAGGAGGGAGGGGTATGGGAAAGACGAGGAAGAAGAGAGGCAAGGCAGCAAAGGGGAAAGAAGATCGTCTTCGCATCGAACGGAACGGTGAAAGTGGGGATTTGAAGCACGCAATGAGTAGAACGGTAACGAATGCAATTGATCACAAATCAGAAGGCTGTGATGACTGCGTGAGTCCGGTTTCATCTTGATGAGTGGATTGATCTGGCAGTTGGGGGCAAGTCTGCTGGGTTGTGTTACGGAGGGGGAAGAGGAGAGCAAGAACCAGAGGTTGATGAATTGGAGAGAATTTATCCCATGGACAAGAGTGGAGAAAAGGTTGTTGTTGTTCTAACTACCCGCAGAAGCTGCCGTTAGGACTGCGAGTGATCCGCACAGATCATGAGATGGCATGCCTGCCTGTGGGTTGTATACATTTCGGTCGTAAATGGCTGGTTGGAACGGAGTCCATCGTCCAGGTTTCAAGACTGGACGGTACCTTGCCTGCCTGCCTGCCTGCCTGCCTGCCGTGCTAGCTACCTGCAGACAGGTCACTTCGGCTACTGCTATTGCTGAATCGACGCTCATTTCATGCAATTGTTCGCTCCAGGTTGAAGACGCCGAACCGGTGGTAGATCTTCGCGATAGAAATTTCACTTGATGCATAGTCGTAGATCTGATCAAGAAGAGAGCAGCAGTTTGAGTTTCGTCGAAGAACAGTTCTGGGGAAACTTGTAGTTTAAACATTCTTGTGAGGAGATAGCGCAGTGAGCACTAAGTAAACCAAGACAGAAACTCGAAGGTGTTCAGATCAATTTGCACGTTGGAATTCCCAATATCTTAGTTCCTCAGTAGCCTGAGGTGATTCTTTCGCACGCAGGTGTCGTAAGTGATCGAGAAGTTTAAGCGCCGACTTTTGCTGCGATGAGTTTGAGAGCCAGGTGAAGCACCGGAAGCTGAAGAAGGGATTGAGAATATAAAGCGGGGGTCATGGAGTCAGTGGGGCTTCTGGTTGTGATGATCTTCACCTCGATATTTTCTCTGAGCGTGGCAGAAATCCCCGTTTTCGGAACTCGAAGTGCGTTCTCGTCAAATGTGTACATCGTGCGTCTCAGAGGAGAGTCCGTAGCTCAACGGGCTGAGGGACTACGTAAAGCCGAAATGTCGAACACGGACAGGTTGATTGGTTACACTCCCGGTCTTCGATCCTTACAGTCGTTCCCCCCAGTACTAACATAACTTTGATCAAAACAACTGAAACGGCTTTGACTCTTTCCGTGGGTCAGCCATATTTGTCTGTTTAGATCCACGCGATGCTATCTTGTCTGTTGACTTGCCACGCCTCAAAATGAATTTTGACAAAGAAGTGCTCTCTGAAATTTGCTTGCGCGCGTGGATATATCAGTTTAATCTTCTGCACAGCCCTAACTCAACGTCTAGATTCATACTCGACTAGGTGCACTCATTCAGAAAGTTATGGTATGTCGAAACGTAGTTATTCACATGTTCGACATATCAGCAAGCACGTAGTCAGATAAATCTCTGAGGGGTGGCAATGACATATACAGAGCTGCAAGTGATACGTCATACACCTATGGTTTTTTTCCTTTCTCGAGAAACTACCATAGACGCATCACCTCAATTTTTAGGCGCATGGATTTATGTCAAAAGTATGAAGTGTACAATTAGGGGAATTTAGTTTGTTTCTCTCGATTTCATCAGAGATAATCACGTCGGATTAAAGTGAAGGCCACCAATTCCGATTCTCCTGATATATGGGTCCACCAAGAAACGTAGTCCGAGTCAGTACTGGTTTTCTGTGAGATCCGTCACGACGCTGAATCCATCTATCTTTCTGCCCATTTGTCTACATAAACATTTATGGGTCAAGGTTTCTAGTGAAGCTAGCAACCAAATCAGAGCATTTGAGGATGTGAACTATGAGATAAAACCATTAGTAGGAAGTAAAACTCGACCATCTCTGAGTATATACCACCTGTGGGGAAGCTTGCAGACTCGAATTTGAGCCCGAAGAGTACGCAAACTATCTCAAATCTTCTCATGACATGTTTCTGGCGGAAGTTCTGGCACCTGACACTTACGAGAAGCTATACAGCTACACTTACCTACTCAATGCTTTATCAGTCAAGCTTGAGAAAGGCAGCCTCCAGGTATGAAAATAGCCAGTCCAGAATGACATCTCCAAGATTCTAACATCAAATGAAACTCAGTCCATCCTCTTACTCTTCTATATTTCCATTTTTAGGCGAATGAAATCAAGAGTCATCCGAATGTGGCTTCCATAGAACAAGAGCGAATGTTCCAGAAAGCGACGACGCATACTCCTGATTTCCTTGGCTTACCGGGCGGGGCTTGGAACTTAACTGGTGGAGCTGATCAAGCTGGTGAGGGCGTAGTTATAGGCATGATGGACACAGGAATCAACCCGAGCCACCCCAGCTTCACTTCGAATCAGTACGGCTCTATCAAGGCGTGGGAGGGGAAATGTGTTGTGGCAGATTCTTTCCCGTATGGATCGTGTAATAACAAGATCGTTGGGGCACAGTATTTCGCCAAGGGAATCCTGGCGGCCAACCTGTTCAATGCAAGTTATGACTTCGCTTCTCCCCTTGATGGGGATGGTCATGGAACGTGAGGATATATCTATGCACTTTCTCATGCATTACGGCCACTAAACTGAAGAAGTTTCTAGAAGAAGTTTCTAAATCTGTATTTCAAACTCATACCGTTCAAGATTAACGGACTAGCCCAATAGTGATTCCCAATTTGGTGCTCAATACATCCTTTGTCAGCAATCCATTATCATGCTGCTGTGAATTCGTGAAGATGGACAATGTCTTGCTTGGATTTGAAGGTTGAAGTAGTCTAAAGCAATCGCTGATATAGAAGGACTAGATATTCGCAGTGCTTACTGTTGTCCAATACATTGAGGCAATCATCATCAACTCACATTCACATAAACTCAGACATACGAGCTCCATAGCAGCAGGCAATCGAGGGGTGCCCGTGATTGTTCGCGACCACAACTACGGCTATGCTAGTGGAGTCGCACCGCGAGCACGGTAAAGTAGCTTTCTAATACGTCAGGAATAATCTCTTCCGTATTCTGCACTGTAATTCTGAACATGTTGTTTCCAGAAGCCTGTGACTGATTTCATGTCTGATTTCAACGACCGACACTTGAGAAGATTCCTACATGTTTCCACTGCAGGCTGGCAGTATACAAAGTGATTTATAGGGATGGAGGGTTTTTATCGGACGTGCTGGCCGGAATTGACCAGGTATTCAGAAGTTGCACCTTTATTACAAATCTGCCACATCAACTGATTAGGGAACTCGCGTTTATAAACACGTTAGCTGGACTCCAGTTTTAATTGCATTCTATCTTAACCCTAAGCAAGAAGTTACGAATTCTTGTTCAATTGTATCTTGATTGTTCTCAAGACTTTCCATGCACTGTCCGATCTCTGCAGGCAGTGCAAGATGGTGTACAAGTTCTGAGCATATCTCTCGGGTCCACTAGTGGAACTTATGGAGTCCCGGCATTGAATACTTTCGAGATTGCGCTCCTTTTCGCTGTTAAAGCGGGAGTTGTTGTAGCTCATGCAGCGGGAAACAATGGCCCATTCCCAATCAGTATGAACTCCTTCGGTCCCTGGGTCATATCTGTTGCTGCAGGAACCAGTGACCGCTCTTACCCGAATCCTGTAATCCTCAGGGGCTCCCCACATTTTCCAGGAGCTGGATTCTCAGGTAACTTCTCTATCAGCTACTGTCCAATTTAATTTCAATCTCAATTTTGCCTAACATGATGAATTAGATATGTGCACATAACTCGTTGTCACTTAGAGCTCAGGAACTTTAGATGTCCTACTTTCTAAGGACACTAAGCATTGGGCAGACATTGACAGAGCTCGACAGCATCTATCACCGCTGAAATTGGTCAATCAGCACCATTGTATATAGACTCTTGTAACTGACTGTGTAACCTGGGATGGCTGCAGCTGGAACACCAGGTGAGAAATGGCATCCGCTGATTTACGCAGAAGACGCATTTTCCAACAGCACAAGTGCATACGACGCCGAATATTTCTCATACTGTCAGGATTCTACTCCTTTCAATGCAAACCTCGTGAAGGGCAAGATATTGATTTGCAACTTTGTCGAGTACTACTCCGGAGGTGCAGTTGCACAGTTTCAAGCTGCTATTGCAACTGCTAAAAACCTCAGCGCCGTTGGGCTTATCATACTCACAGAGCCAACTGATATTGGGCGGGAAAAAGGCAGCAATTTTGATCCTATACCTTTCTCTATTCCTGCGAGCTTCGTAACCGATCCAGAGGCATCAGCGGTATTGATCTTCTCAATGTCCAAAGCCTCCTGTATTCTCATGTCTAGTAATAGTTAATCAAATCGATCACTCAAGCAGCTTCCAACTGGCTCACCTTCCAGTGCCGTCTACAGATCACCTTCTGATTTTCACACGCCCCTTCTACCATGCAGGGAATACTCAATTACTACAGGCAGAAGACTAAGAAAAACAGCGATGGATATATCTATCAATTCGGAGCGTATGCAAAGTTGACAGATTCTCGCGAAGCATCATTCAAACTACAGGCACCCCAAGTGGCCTCTTTCTCAGCAAGGGGCCCCATATACGCGAACACAGTCACATCTGTTGTTGCGGATGTTTTAAAACCAGACATTTTGGCCCCTGGTAATCAAATTTGGGGCGCATGGAGCCCAGCCGGCATTGATATGAACGGGTACAGCGGTAATAGAGAAACTCTCTCCCTTCCATAGTCTAATCCTCAATTTTCGACACAAGATTGTCATGAAGTGAGCATAAGACTACGAAAAGATAAACAAATCAAGTGAGAGTTTGCACGATGGATGCAACTGTGTTCGCTTGAAAATCTAGATGACAATGGATTGCCTTGACGTTGAGATTTTCCTCACGTTTCTAGTGTGGTAGAAGCAACTGTAAGATAGTATAAGGTCCACCAACAATGCATCAACAGCTAAGAGCTCAACCCGGAAATTTGCTATTGCTGTCATTTGCTATCGCTGGAGCTGACGAGGTTGGTCTGCACAATGTAGCAGGTCAAGATTTTGCTCTGCTTTCGGGAACAAGCATGGCCACCCCACATATTGCTGGTGTAGCGGCCCTTGTGAAACAAAAGCATCCAGAATGGGTTGTCTCTGCTATTCAATCAGCAATTCTGACGTCTGCTACCCAGCACGATAACAAGAGAAGACGTCTTCTTGCTCAACAGCCATCTATAAATACTTCACTGAATGTCGGACCAGGATCACATTTTGATTACGGATTTGGCGCAGTCAATGCCACAGCGGCTTTAGACCCAGGTCTTGTTTTCTTAACTGGTAAGTTTCTGGATGCCAGGATGACTTCCGCATTAGCATCTGCGCACTAAGAATTGTTAACTGCGGTCAAGGTCAGTACTTAAAAAAGATTCCTGACTCCATGGTCCTGCGTGTCAGATTTCCAGGATCACATAAATTTTCTGTGCAATTTACCTGGAGCAGATGCAAACACAGTGCAGGATGCAACAGGAGCAACATGTAGGACAGCCCCAGGAGCTCGGTCATCTGACCTCAATATTCCTTCCATCACGATATCAAACCTAATAGGTACGCGAACTGTGAGACGAGTTGTAACCAGTGTTGGTCATGCGGAAGAGACGTACACGGTATCTGTGCATCATCCCGGAGGCGTTGTTGTGGGTGTAAGGCCAGCAGTATTTACAATCAAGCCAACAAGGACTCTGAGCTTCACAGTAACTTTTAGGGCTGCTAGTACAGTACAACAGTTCACATTTGGATCATTGAGTTGGGTTGGAAACTGCGGGCATAGGGTTTATATGCCTCTCTCGGTTTCAGCAAATTCAGTTACTGGTTGAGTGACTAGCCAGCAATCAGCTGCCTGGTGGAAGTAAACCAGTTTGTCTCATGTAACAAGTAGATTAGGAAGCACCGTAAGTTGCAACAGGGAGAAATGCAGCAAGCTTGTATAAAAACCAACAATCAAAGTCCTAGGTCTCTGCCATTGCAGTGGACACAATCTTGATCGTGACCTTCTCAATCCACGGTGTTTACTCCAGAGGGCTATGCTTGCTTTAGTACATACTGTAATTTTGGTGTGAGACCAAGACAATCAGGAACTACTGAACAAAGTTCGACAATTTTACCATCCCTGCTGAAAACTTCTGTTGCTGTCACCCTTCTGTATCTTAACGTTGGGGTCCTGTTGGCATCACTTTTCTACACGTATCTCACCCAAAATACTATCTGCATATCGAAATGATGTCAATTTGGTGTAACTTAGATTCTTTGGAAGAAGAGACTAGGTTCAGTTTGTCAGTGAACCTGATACACAACTTTAGCTTCAAAAGCAGTTTACTTTGTTCAATCTATGCATAAACTGGCTTCACAAAGATTACATAAGGAAACCATCCAGGTCGTCATTTAAGAGAAGTTCAACATCCTCTCCAAAGTCCCATCCAGCTTCTTTGGCCTTCGCAGCCACTACTGCCTCCTGGGTAGCTTTCAGCTTTTCATCAGACTCTTGAGTGTCTTCCATGTCGACAAACGGCATCTGCGATAACGTCTTCGAAACGCTTTCTTTTATGCTCACATTTCCATTTCTTACTGGTAGGTCTCTTATCTGTGAGTCATTCAAAATTCCATGCGGGGTTGCGCTTTTAGCACATTCCTTAGCAGATGTGGGAGACCTTGTCCCGATAGTACGAATTTGTTGTGCATTTTCACTGTCAACATCGTCATGTGAGACTCTCTGCCGCTTCAAATGTGCGGCAGAATTTTTAACTAATTGCGTTTCTTGAGCCCCTTGAGTAGGGTTAACTTCCGTAGGGATGTCCTTCCGTCCAGCAGAAAGGTAATCAGCTCTGGTTTGATCTCCTGCAAAAACGTTGGCAATATACCCGAACAACCAACCCGATGAGAAACAAATGTACGTGGGAGACCCATGATTATCTGCACTGTGTTTGTGTCCAGCAGCAACGGCTTTGCAGTACAATGGGACCTCAAAGTAGGTCTCAAGCGATAAATATATCAGCAGTAAGATGAGGGAATACAACCCCAATAAAAACATCGTACCCTCGTAGTTCTTGCTCGAATTGTCATTCACAACCCTTGCTTGACTTCGAGAAACACCAGCATCGGTAATAAAGACCTACATCACAGAATCGATTCCTAGGTTGTCAGTATAGTTCTGAAAATGGAGGTTTATCATTGGATTGCTTACGAACATCGATGAGTACTGAAAATAGGTATTCAGAATTTTAATCATACTCTGCAGAAGAAAGTACTGACCTTATATATGTTTTCAGCCACGATGTTGAGATAGTGTGCGTAAGGATTAGGACTGAAAACAGTCACCTGTTATAACACGAACATGAAGCAGTTGGTATGCTCAGTTATAATGAAGGGGAGCACGAATCCAAACTCGTGGTTTATAGAATAACTCGTGCGACACAACAATCGGAACACAAGAGTACCTTGCGGAGTATCAACACAGACCCTGGGGAGAATCCATGTCCATACTTTGACTCTGTCAGCACGCTTCTATGGACACACCCATTTATGGTTCCAGTGGGATCCTGAGAGCATGTGGAACAAATTTGTTATTTGCGATATCCTAAGTTTGCTATGCCAACCTCACTTCTAGAGCTCTCTAAAGTCTCGACGTACAGAAGAAACCTTAACAAAGCCTTTGTCAAAAAATAGAACGATAAACACTCCATTTTGCGAAAGAACAGATCTATCCTTTAACTTGCAATTGCACTAGGCTGGACTGGAGAACTATTAACTTCTGGCTAGCTTTGAATTCACACCTTGGCTGGGAACTAGGTGGTTAACCTTGAGAATGACGAACAAGTCACCAAATCCATTGGGTGTGACGGTCTTTATCACGACAACAAGCTGTGAAGAAATGAAAAAGGGTCAGTCCAGGTATGAATGATGTTCTTTACAGGGTTCATTCGTATCTAAATACTGTTGAGCAGCTCGACATTTCTTGACAGAAAATAACATCACAAATGACCTCTCATCATCGGCTTTTCCGTCACATCCACTCGTATCAAGATAGGAATCAACTGGATACCTCAGGAATGTGTTTCAGGTGCTTGTTGAAACTTTTAATAGCGCTAATTGTAGCTTTTGGCAGGTACCTCGCTACTGTAGGCCCAGGAAAGAACAGATCAGGATAATAATTTTACTAAGCTAACGCTACCCATGTCCACCATTCTCGGCAATCTAGTACATAAAAGACAGACTTTGAAAAGATGGCCCTTGCCAAGTCCTCTCGTAGAACGTGTAGGTGCAGGAGAAAATCCACATCAAAAGAAGGGGAATCTTGACTTTCTCAATATGCAACTTACCGCCACAATTCAAGTATTCCATGGCAGTGATCCAAGGCCCTTCCTGGAAGTCGGCAGCACCAGACTGAGAGACCATTTCAAATGACTTACGACCAGATTCGTGAGCGGCCTTGGAGGTTCTTTTCCGAAAGTTCCCTTGAAGGGCTCCGGCTGGACCTGGAATCCTGTATGGGAGTCCCTCGCCACCATCCCATTCGGGAGGTGGAGAATTGCCTCTCTCAGGTGAAGACTCAATTTCCTGGGGTGATTGACCCTTACTTAAGGGGCCACAACCTACTCTGTTTGGAACACAAGGAGACGCCACAGGTAAATCTTGGGCACCTTTTGCTGTGCTTGCCAGCATTCTATCTGCATTATCAGACGAATTCTGTCTCCCCTGCGTCGATATACCATCTCCTGTTTGCCTACTCTCGAATCCTTTTCTTCCAGCTTGATTTGGAACATGACATAGTCTTTTACTAGGTTGATCCACCGATTCATGAGAATCTCTATCAAACACATTTCTTCTTAGATCAGACCCGGACACACTTACTACATCAGCACTATTTGCATGGTCATCTCCTCTATTGGCAAGATGATCACTGCTAAGTGCTTGCTTTGTCGGCGTTACCGAGTTCTGCAACCTCCTGCCTGAAGAAGGTCCTCCATTTCCTACCTTATCTCTTGAAACCTCCATAAACTGTAGGTTTTCTGTGCTCTCCAGAACACCATTTCTTCTCCTCTCTCTATCATTGCTCACTGTCACTTCAGCCCTGTCCTTGGCAGAACCTATGCAAATTGCTTCAGTGCCTGACCGTGCTTCTTCCCTCGTCTGCGCTCCCTCTGGCCTCCTGGAAGACTCCCTTTCAGTCCCAGTCAGACGGGAAGCAAGCTGTGTGCCCCCTTGGGAATATCTAGAGGTTATAAGAGCTGAGTTTGCATCGAACTCTTGCGCCCTTGATCCAAGATCATATCGATCCGGTTCAGAAGCAGGTGCAGATAAGAGTTCAGTGGACTTAACTAGCCCACCAGAATTTTGCCCATCTTCAGTGGCGTGGAGACCTGATGAATAAGAAACTTGGGGTGAACTAATACTCTTTGTTCTCGCCTCACTAGAATTACAGAGAGGATGAATCCTGTCGGACTTCGAAGCTGACGGAATGTTAAGATCGTCAAAATCGAGGAGCTTCTCGAGGTCATCATCGGCCGCATCCCAATCGTCCTCCATCTAATCCCCAATTGTAGTTTTATCTGTGCTGCTAGTTTTCAATTCTCCGCACTAAATTACGCAATGTCATCTCGCTGTCTCTGTTTATCTCTCTCTCGCTAGTCCAAATCGAATTGAGAGAGAATGTTCACCATGTTATGTAGGAACAGAGGCGGCAGTGTCGAGAGTCAGTAAGAAAAACAATCCTCTGTATTGGTGGTAGTAGAGTGCCACTGGAGCGCACAATTCCAAACCTGCAGGCCCGTGCACTGGGCTGCTTCCGTCCTGCAATTGACATGCACTCACACGTGTTAACTCTCTATCATCGTAGCCCATCATATTGCCAAATCTCACAGCTGTCTTCTTTTTTCAAATGGTATTGCAACCCAGAACCTCAAATCTTTAGTCGAGACTGCTGTGTTGAAACACAAATGGATCTACTATTGATGGCACACGACTATTCAACACAGGAAACAGAGGAAACTTCCGATCCATCGCAGAAGTGCATAGAATTTAAGGACCGATGGAAATTCACCCCCTGTCCTGCCAAAATCTTGTCGCTGAATCCGGAAGGCGACCACCGAGAGTTCGAATTTCGAGCTTGATTTCCCGCGGTTGTCACAACAAGTAACTACGGTCGCAACCATGGTTAGTTTCGAGCGGTTTGCGTGGAATATGTCGTTTATTCCTTTATTGCGCATTTCGGTGTGATTTGACTCACAATTTGGACTCGGCAGCTTTATTTGACAAAAACTGCATCTATAAGCTTTTTGTCCTCTCATCTGAAATACCGACAGATACATATGAGATACACAAACTCAGAATCTTTAATGTCAGAAATGTTATTTCACTATTTCGGTACAATACTCTGAATACCAATATTACGAACCGCAAAGTGTGGTATCCAACTCGCCACAACATGTGCTAGATTCGTGTCTAATTGGTTACTATGAGTTGATACTTACCTCATATAGTTTTGGAAAACGAACCGTATATCCTATTAACAAATATATAGAGTGCGGGAGCTGCGGGAGAGGGTGGAGAGGAGAGGGAGAGACGTGAGACAACTTCTATAATTTATGAGGGCTCTCTAGCATGGAGCATTCGAGTGAATAGTCGAATCTTTTTGGGTTTTGAATTTTGGTTCTTTTTGGGTTTTGAATTTTGGTTCCATTGGCAACTAGAATAAAGACTATGGAGAATGGAATAGAAAGCTATTAAAATTTTTAGTTTTTTTAAGTTTAGAGTGATCATTATACATTGAGAGCTATGGGTTAATAATTTTCATTTCCAATTTCTTGGTTTGTATGATTAAGTTTCATGAAAATTTAGTTTGAAAATTTTAGAGATGAAAATTGAAAATTATGAGAACTTATAGATTTTAGGGTATGGAGAGATTGTTTTCTTATGTGAGTTGGGATGTGATGAGATTGTAATTTTGCAGATATGGGGAGATATGGAGAGGAGCAACATATGTTACTATCATTATTCTTGTGCTAGCCATGGCTACACTTTCCCATGTGGGGTCGCCTAGAGCGGATCGGGATACACCATGCCCGGTGTGTCACCAATGCTTTACCTCGCAAGGAGTAAAGACCCATGTGGGAAGGATGTACAAGGAATATGATTGGACCACTTGGGAGGCACACGTGAGACGAGCGACCACATCGACAGCAGTGACACTCGGGATTATGCACGCTTTGTTTATACCTTCGTTGATCGTTCCAGGGATACCGATCGAGTCGTGGGAGTGGTTAGCTTCTTAGGCGGGTTGCATTTTGGGGTTATTTGAGACTAGTTTTCCATATCCACGTCTATTCCATAGGCTACCCCGCACACTCCATGATGAGGCTAGTCAGGTTTTTCGCCTACCACTTGATCCTTTGGCACGTGATCCCTTGGACGAATTAGCATGGTTCCTATTCCTCCTAGTCCCTCGATGGTGTCTTCGTTATGCTAGGGGGGACGTGCGGGGCATAGAGAGGTGGCGGCTAGATTTTGTCGATTCCGAGCGGGGGATTGGGCAGCCCTTTAGGAGGAGTCTGTTAGGGCTACACGATTTAGGAGACAAGCATCGCCACAGGATACCATAGATTCCACTCGAGTACGACGATGTAGGACATTGGGTCAAGCGGGAGAGTTTAGTAGAGCAGCACGAGCGCTACACCCTTTGTCTATAGCGAGTCCTACTGATGAGACCATCTCTTCCCTACGCTCATTGCATCCTATAGCAGTAGAGGGACTACCACTAGATGTCTTAGATTATCAGCCTGAGCAGCCTTTATGTCTTGATAGGTCATTATTTGCACAAGCATTGTGCACTGCCCCTCGCCTTTCCTTGGGAGGCTTGTCAAGGATGGTTTATGAGCACCTTAGAGATTGCTTCCAGGCAGATGATCCTTCTAGTGGTTTTACCAAGTTGTTTCAGGTGGTTGTAGCAGTAGCGAGAGGAGACATTCCTATGTCTGTTAGTCGGGTGTTAGGTGCTAGTCGACTTCTCGTGATGGAGAAGGACACGGGAGGCATTAGACCGATTGCTATTGGAGAGATCTTTTTGCGTTTGGTCAGTTGTACCATTGTCCTTCAGCATCGTTCTCACTTTTGACAGCACCTTAATCCACATCAACTTGGAGTAGCTACACTTGGAGGATGTGAGGCTATATCTCTAGGCATTAGAGCACTCCTAGATATCCATCCGGAGTGGGTCGTCCTACAGGTGGATGTTAAGAACACTTTTAATAGCGTCTCACGTGCATCTATCTTTAGAGAGCTTAGAGAGGCTGGTGGATCCTTGGCAAGTCTCATTCCTTTTGTGTGGTCTTTCTATGGCTCTCTTGCTTCCCTTTACTACCAGCATGGTGGTTCACAGGAGGGAGTCACCATCTTGGAGTCAGCTGTTGGTACATGTCAGGGAGATCCTTTGGGGGTGCCCTTATTTGCCATGGCTCACTTTAGAGCTCTCCTATCTACTACTTTGGCCATGCCAGGTTGTGTATTTCCCTCTTTGGTAGATGATGCACACATCATAGGCCCTGTAGATCAGATTAGGCAAGCCTTTGACTACTTGACTACCGAGCTACATCTAGTAGGCTTGAGAGTCAAGGTGTCAAAGTGTAGGGCATGGTCCCCTTTAGGTATCCCTCCCCACCTTGAGCTTCCAAAGGGGTGTATCACATCCACATATGGACTTTGTGTTCTTGGAGTGCCAGTAGGATCGGAGGATTTTGTCACACGCTTCTTGGACACTGCCCTTGCAGAGGATGTTCTCCATGTGGATGACCTTCCATTACTAGGAGATCTGCAGGTGGCATTTGGTATACTCTCTTCCATTATTGCTCGTCAACCTTCCTACCTCATCCGTACAGTTCCCTCCTCACCGTCCTTCCTATCACGTCTGAGAGCATTTGATAGGAGGATTATGGGAGCCTTTGGTGACATTACTGGACCAGGGACTTTTGAGTGTGCGACAAGGGATTTGGCACGTAGACAGACGGCTCTACCAATCTCATGTGGTGGGGTTGGCTTGCTTTCTTTAGAGGAGATGGCACCTATAGCGTTCTTGGGTAGTTGGGCTCTCTCAGCACCCCTACTTTCCTCTTGTTTTGTGGTTGTTGATAGGCTAGTTTTAGAGACTTATGTGACAGAGGTGGAGGGAGGAGCCTTTTCTCTCCAAGAGTTATTGCGGCAGACGAGAGATAGTCTATCCCCATGAGCACAAGAGGGTTTTCCACCATTTGCTTCACTATCGTCAGATTGGATTAGAGGTTTACAATCTTCCTTGATGGAGCGACAGTGTGAGCATACGCTACATTCTCTCTTAGTTGACTCGTCCATTCCTCAGGCTACTAGAGCACGTCTACGCTCTTGCTCCAGCAAGGGTGTAGGCTCGTGGATCCTAGCTTGACCGTGCATTAGGGCTTTCCGACTCACACCGGCTACTTTCTCTACAGCGATGAGGTTTTGCCTAGGTTTGGTCCACCCATCTACATCTTCACTACTCACTTGTGAGTGTGGTTCTACACTAGATGCAGCGGCGGTCCACATGACACGGTGTCCTTTTGGAGGAAAGAGGATAGCTACCCATGATGCCATTAGAGACATAGTGTTTGCTATGGCGCGAGAGAGTGGATACTTGGCTTGGAGGGAGCGTTCGTATGCTTTGCAGACGACACGTGTTAGGGCAGACTTATACTTGGTCCGAGATGATCAGGTGACAGTAGCGGATGTCGTGGTCACAGACCCTACGCGGGATACAGTTTTGGAGGTAGTGATTACCCATCCCCCTGGATGGGTGGCGAGTGTAGCAGCAGGTCGCAAGGTCTCCAAGTATAGGGGCATGCAGCGAGGTCACCTCTTTGTTCCTCTAGCCTTGGAGTTATATGGAGCGATGGACACAGCATTTGACACATTTGTCAGGGAGTGCGCAAGAACTTATCATGTTAGGCGACAAGGGGTACCACTCTCACTCTCATACTTTGTAGCATATTTTAGACAGCGTGTGTCCATTGCTCTATAGAGGGCAGTGGCTGGTGCAATCTATAGGAGAGCAATCACATTAGGTGATGTTTCTTCGGATGCTCCAGTTGTGTGTAGACCGTACAACTTGCATAGCTTGGATATCTTAGGTGCGGTAGGGTAGATTTCTCATACAGACTCTATTGGGGCTTAGCCCCATGTTACCTTTTTTGTCTCTCCCTTGTACGGCTTGATGGGGTCTTCCCATCCTTCATTTTCCCTACGCGGTCGCCTTTTTCTTAACACATATATTAAAGATCAAACTATCATGAACAAATCAAAAGATCCCGTCACTTAACATTACAACAAATAAACCGTGATTCATTTCATCTCTAAGGCTACGTCACAAATTAAAACTCTCTTGTTCAGAAAAACCTTGCCTGAAGTGGATTGTTGCTAAAAAATAGAGTACGCTTCGGAAAAGGAAGATGCAAATTTAAGAATAAACATGACAAAAGATAAATAATACATCCCATAGTGATTACATTAAAAAAAATAAAAGTGCATAAACATCAATGTATTATTTTCTCCGAATATATGAACTCTTTTTTAATTGCTTCTTTTTATCTCCTGGACTTAGAACTCTCTATTATAGTTCTAAATCAGTATAATCATGATATAAACTCTCTTTTGATTGCTTCTTTCTATCTCTTGGCCTTAGACCTGTCCATTGTAATTATGAAACAGTAGGTTCATCATGATTGTATACTAACATGGGTTGATTATGATCTTGTATGTCATTTTTTTTTTCTTATTCTTGATCTTGAATTGTTTATAGAGTTTAGTGCCTTTCAAAAAATATTCTCCCCAAAGTATCGCTTTGAGTTCTTGGGTCAAATGAAGTACTTGAGGAAAGTAGAGAAGAGAAGCCAAGGGCCCCTCGAGATACTAGTCACTGAGACGCAAAAGAGCAGTTTGGATGGCTCGTTGGAGGAGCAGCAGAGGGGAGCTGACTTCGTTCCTAGATATTTCACAGCCATCACAAGTACATGCCTCTCCATCTCCAGGAACGAAACCTCGATCTTGAGACCCCTAGTCTCATGGCAGCGATGCAAGTCCCGCAGAACTCCCTAGCATCTTGTGGTTGGCAATCACTTTCACGAAGTTCAGAATAGTACTTGATGTTGCTTTAAACCTTTCTAGACGAGAAAACCGGGGTGTTTAAAGAGAAGAAAAAGTGCAGTATGCATGGCTTCTTGGACCAAGTTCCCTGATAGACAGGATATGACGGCGCAGGTTGCTGCCTCCAGTCCTAGGTTCCTCATTGCCATCTTACTCATCTCCTGGAACGGAACTCTCGATCTGCTAACCTCACTCACCTGGAAACTATGCAAGCCCTCAGAGCTCCCAAAGGCACTTGTTTTAGGCAGTAGTTCTGGAACAGAAGCCTGTAGCGCTTCTTGAACCTTTTTGCTGCGGACAACCTTTGTGCTTTGAGAGAGCCAAGGGAGAAGCAAATGTATTGACAGATCGTTGGACACGCTTCCGTGATAGATAGGATGTGACAGCACAGGAAGCTGACATTCGTCCTAAATTCTTCATTGCCACCAAGCTACATCATCACTAGGCACGGAACGTTCGATCTCTTTATCTTCATGTCCTTGCAGCTATGTTAATCGTCATAGCTTACTGGTTTCTTGTAATATAGAGCTTCATTTCGTTGTTCTTTTACAACAGAAACTGATGGCGGTTATTTAGAAATCATAGTTCTTAGGGAGAAGCAAAAGTGCGGCATGGATGGCTCGTTTGACCAATTTCTCTGAAAGAGATGTTGTGACAGCACAGGAGGCTGATTTCGGTCCTAAATTCTTCATTGCCAGCCCTAAGCGTGGATAATTTTGCAATTCTCCAGATATTCGATCCCATGATCCCTTCCCTCTGGATACTTTGCGCTTCCAAGGGACTGGTTGACTGTTGTGCAATACTGCCTTGTTTCATCTAGCTTACCTGAAAGGAAGCTCATGCCACTGTAACGAGATCCCAATAACCAAAAGTGAATGGCTTGCTGGACCCGTATGATTTGACAGCACAGGGGGTTGACTTTGGCCCTTATCCTTCATTGTCATTTTCAACCCGAACTCAGTAACCCAGTCAGGAGCCATGTCATGCTCGACCTCCTCATCTCACTCTCCTGATGAAGGTTTATAGTCACAACTCTCTCTAGTTTCTTGCAGACGTTCCTCGCATTAAAGGACATGTGGGAGAGAAAACCATGGGGTCTTCAGAAACTAGAGGGAGGAAAAATCATAGACGCAGTGTGGATGACTCGTTGGACACAGTTCCCTGATAAGCAGGGTGTGTCAACACAGGAGGCTGACTTTGGTCATAGTTTCTTCATTGTCATCTCGAAAAGGGTACATGCCCTTCTCCAGATATGGAATGCTCGGTCCAGTGACCTCGAACTCTTGGCCGATCTGCGAGTTTCAGAGTTAACCAGTGTTGTTGAGGTTTCCAGCTACTTGTAGAAACCAAAGGCATGGGACCTACGCGAATGTCAGCTGATTTGATTCTAAAAAGAGTTATCATCTGGTTATTAAATCAGATACTCGTAACTTCCTCCGGATGAATAAAAAATCGATCAATATTCGTGTCCTCTTCTGTGGTTCCACTACTAGAAGAAGTGCCCTTGGCCTACCTGCTAGGTTAATGAAAACTCAAGTTCTTGGTTTCAAAACTTGTACGAACTATCGACTAAAATATAGATAAGTGTCCAAATTGGTTCAGAGACAACGTAACGCGATGGGAATAGGCTCCTGACTTTCGTGGATTTTATACGTCAAGTGAGTGTATTTGAGATTTCGACAATTCCTAATATACACCTAAAGAAGTAAACCACAGGTAATCTGACAATTGACAGTGGAGAATCCATGCTTGCATCACTGGATGCATAATGTATAGTGAGCTGGTGGAGATCCTCCAATGTTTCAGAGTTCAGACACTTTCAGATATTTTAGAAGAAATTACCAAATGGAGGACTGCAGTAGCTTTTCTGGCACACGGAGGATGCCTCGAATCAATCCCATAGTCTACTGGGTTCACAAGGCGAGCATGGATCCAGGGCTCTTGCATCACATTTTCAGCAGGTTGCAGCACAAGCAGGAGTGAACGCGGTGAAATCAGAGCATTAGTGTACGTTTGAGCTCACCTCCAAAGCCAAATGAGTCAAATGACTCACTACTATCACAAACAATGAGACACCCGTCACAGAACCGGACGACCCAACTCACGAGTGGCGTTTGAACCACACCAGAATCTCGAATTCTTGATTTCCACATGTTGGTCCAAGAGGGAAAAGTGGTTAATAGCCCGTCGCTTCAGTTCCTTCTAGCATGATGGGAATGATGTCTTGCTTCACGACTTTCTAATATACAGAATTGTGTCCAGCATGGCTATTGATGAATCTGATAGGGTCTCATTGTCACCCCTGATTGCGACGTTCTACGCGACGTTCTACGAGTGGACCAGGCTTATTGTACAGGTGGATTGCATCTTAGCTTAATCTTTCCTCCCCGATGAATGCATTGCACTTTTGAAGTCCTCCGAACAAACACCTACTGCAGTGACTACAGTTAGAATTGAGTGAGCTAGAACAGGTAGCAGAAGATGCGATGCGAAATAACTACTTCCAATTTCAGAGGAGATCATATAATGGTCACTGTTCTGTCAAGAACGGATGCTTCGATTGTACTCTACGAGAGGCGATGCATCGCTCCTGCTTGGAAAGGGTGGGCTCTCTCTCTGTCTAATTTAACAACAAAATTGTTGTTCAATTAGTACAAAGGATGGTGTGCCCTAGTCAAACGCATGCGAGGGAAAACCTGAGCAGGGGAAGATGGATAAAGTATGCACTACTAGAAATGATGTGGAGCTCTTTCTTCCACAATTCAGACCGTGCATTCGCTGATTGGCTTCGTGCCATTAACTGAAGAATAAAATCCTATTCGAAAGCTGTTATTGGATCTCAATCACTAAGGTCACTCATGATGCTCCAAGTCATTAAGACGAGCAGAAGCCAGTTTAAGCCAAAGCCAGAGGAAGATAATTTTACGAACAGAGAAAGAAAGGTTGGAAGTTACCTCTTAAAAAATATCACTATGGTGTTGATCAACACCGTGGCGAACCCTGCTCTCTAGCTACATTAAGTCCAGCTGACGATGTCAGACCTTCCAACACACCAGTGATATCTTCCTCGTCTCTAACTGCTCTTGTTGCAGACACCCTTGTCAAACCATCAATAATACCAGCCGATGTACCATGAACAATGTTCACCGTATCCACAGCATCCCCGACTACTTGCCTAGAAGCTCTCTCAGTTCCTCGCACAGTCATAACAACATCATCAAACATGTCGCCTGCTTCGATGATGTCATCTATCCGATCCAAAACCATCTCCAAACCTTCATGAGCATAGTCCATGACCTCTTCATCTGGGAATATCGTAGCCTCTTCAACCTACGGGCAGTTCGACTCAGTGAGAGGTAGACAAAAAGCTACATGAGAGTGCTCCAGCTATGAAGGAAAGCAAGATAAATGACAAAAACAGGACACCATATCTTCATGATCACAATTGGAGTACCAAGCAGACTAGCATAATCTGTCGCATATGAACGCACTGAGAACAGAACATGCGACTACATCCTTCTAGTTCTATTCCACGATGTAGGGTGCACTGGACATGATCTACTTTGTATCTTTTCTGTATGATTACCATATAGCTCAGGGCAAATCGAGATCTGATGATATCTTCAAGATGGCTAGAGACCCCTTCAAGCATGGATGGTATAAAATGCAGTTCAATCTGCACAGAACGAAGAGAATGTTCAAAACTCGTCTCAGCGATATTAATCCCAGCAGAGGCTTCTAGGACACTTCTTCAGCATACAGAAAACTGTACTGTAGAGTCTGCAAGATTGCATTTATAAAGCTGTAAACTTGAAAGTGTTCACCAAGTGGAACATGGAACAGAGGGTTCTATTTTCTAAACGAATCTTTCTACCAGAAGTGAGACTCCACCCGATCTAGAGTCATATCTTTAGCGATTTCTGATTACCTGATCGCAAAATCATGGGAAGGGAACGATAACACCATGGATCCCGCGGTTCAGACATGAGGGGTGAGAACCAGACCTCTCTTTGTACAGGATCGAAGAAGTAGCCTTCTCTTTGAAGTTTCTTAATCAAATCCTCCTTCATTTCATGGAGATACCATCTTGCACAGCGCTCTGCCTCGACCTGCATTTGGGGAAGCAGCAGAGTCAAATGAAATAAACATAAACATTTAAGAACCTTATCGAACAAGTATGCGACCTTACATGCATAGGCGTCCGGACAACAGTAACAATAGTCTCGAAAGGCATGCAAATAAGTTGTTTCTGCTACGGATGCTTTGGGGGACTCTATACTATGAAGAGTAACTCTTGACTGTAAAGAAAAGAGCAATAAACGAGACCCAATAAATGAATTTAGTATATTATCAATATCGAAAATTTCAAAGGGGATTTCAGACGTCAAGTCTACAGCTTCTCTTCCTGTGACGAACTGTCTTTTCTGGCGAGAACCTGCGAGAGAAACTCGACCTTCATGGAATATGTGTTCAATTTGGATTATCAAACCAAAGTAGTATTTGTTTTCTTTCTAGGCATAGGCTATTAGGAATCAGGAAGTAACGCCAGATATTTACAGGAAAGAATTTACCCTTTCACGCAGTCTCTTCTCTTCTTCCAACCGTTTTCTCTCCTGCTCCCTGCGCCGAGCCGCTTCTTCGAGAGCTCTAATGTGAGCAGCCTCAAGTTTTTCAGCTGCCACCATCTCTGCAATTCGCAGCTGCTCAAATCGATCCTGTTCCAACAAGGCAAATTTTCCATGTTTCTCTGAGTTTTAGTACACGAGGCTTAAGCTGCGAAGACGACATATCTGTACTCTGAACATATTTTGGATGAGCTATTGAGAAACCTTAAGAATGATCATATAAACGAAAGGTTTCATCTAGTTTAAAATCACCAAGCATTCATTTCCAGCATGCCTGGTTTTCTGGCATGTTTAAGGGTAATAAAGATTCCTGTACTTCAAAGCTCTGTAAAGTTCAGGTATACTGAAGTACTCCCTGATGATCGTATGCAGAATGACTAAAGAGTTTGTGAGCAAGACCCAAGGGCTTAGAAGTCACAAAAATTTGATGTAAAAGAGTCTCACCTGGTGCATTCGTATGTGGGCAAGCTGATGGTCTTCCATGACCTCCATTACGGCCTGCTCTATTGATCTTCCCACTAGAACCTCCAATAGCGGCTCAACTTCCATGTCGAAGTTGAAAAGGTCATTTTCATAGATCTACAAAAGTTTCAAGAAACACCATGAACATCTGTAGCGGAAACTCCTTCCACATGAGCATGAGTCACACCATATTTTCACAATCATTGTGACATCTATGGCCAATAAATGTAAACCTTAGATGTTAAGAGAAAAACGTTAAAGTGCAACATGCTTGCGCAAGGGACAACATTACTTGTGTTTCCTTATCTGGTCCTGACTTCCAGGGAATAAACAGAGGCGTCGCTGGACGGTCAAGAAATGGATCCGTTTGGGTGACTGCATTGAAGTCCGGGATGTCATCCGTCAGCTCTTCAAGATATTGGTCCGTCTGCGTGCACCAGAAATCAAATGACATGCTAGAAAGGATGGTCATCAAAAGTTTCTTCGGAATGTCGTTTCCGTTCAGCCAAGAATTCTTCGTCTGCGGTGGAATCAAAACTGTTCTTTTATCAAAATCATTAAGAAAAAACAAAGCCTGTGGAGGATGCCAAGCAAAACGTCTTAACCCTTAATAAACTCAAGTACATTTTCAATCTGTCCCTCATTATCTGTAATGAGTTCTGCACTTTTTACACGCATTTATTTATTTATTTACACGCAGGAGAACATTCACCATCTTTTGAGATCCATTCCAAAATATGAGGAACGAAGTACCTGTATATCACAGTTCTTTCTACCCTTCACTGGCTGTGGTTCATCTGAGACTTTCACTCGTTTCTTCGTCTTTGACCCCATATAGTTCGTTGTTCCCCTTGTATACTTCTTCTTTGGCGGTGGTTCCTCAAACATCTAATGAAATCCTCGACATCCGATATTATCATATCAGAAAGGCATTGACTTTGAAGTGAGGGAGTATGCAATCTCTCTAGTGCAAGAAAGGTGCAGGAAAGGCGCATGACTCTAGTTTGAGTACCATTGTGTTTTGATTACGTCAGCTTCTCATTCAGAAGTATAGAGTTTGACATCAAGCCAAGAGATTACATAGTTTGCCAGGCAAAAGCTCAAAGCATTTCTGCTGTATGCAAACTTTTTTGACTGAGAGAAACTAGCGGGATTCTTTAGAGCTTAATTTGCAGACGTTCGACACTATAGAGGATATGAAAACCAGCAAGAGCATCTCATCTAATCTCACTTCACCCATTTGTCTTTGCTATGATAATAGCTTGCGTAAATTCTAGCTCCAAGTGCTATCTTACAGAGTATACCATACCTGGAATTGCTCCGGGGAGTTATGCAGCTAGGTGGTTGAGTAGGAACCTTTTGAGGTTGTGGGCAGTTCTTTCCACGCACAACTCGTGGATCAAACATGAGATTGCGCATCGGGTCCCGCATCTTGTTGGTTGTATTGGCATTGATATTTTCTTGTTGCAGTAAGACATACCGGTCTTTGAGTGGATCTCTCTTTTCCGTGACTCGATCAAATTTGTTGAACCCCAGACTCCCGATCTGCCTCGTGTAGCCTGACATGATCTCTTCTTTTCACGTGTAAGTCGGATTTATACTCCCTTATTCAATCTACCCTTGTCTTCGAGGTTTCCGGTTCAGATTAAAAGGCTACCTGAACCAGGAAGAAAACCATTGTTGCTCAGTATTCCCTTGCTTGTAATCTGCACACTTGTTCTGGAAGAACGGAACTTGCTGTGCCAAGTCTTTGCAGGAAAGTTTCACACTGTCTGTGAAAAAAACGACTCAGGAATTTCACCGTCCATACATGTGCATCAACTCGAGATGGTGTTTTCCCAGGACTCTATAGACCTGATGACAATCTCTGTGTTGACGTCCTTCACGGACATCAACTGAAGGAAAACTTTATCCGGCTGCTTGAGTTCTTGCGTTGCAGTTTACCGACCTGCATGTGTTGTGGATCATCCACCCGAACTCTTCTGAACATCAGTTTTCTTCACTCTGCCCTTTTCTGTCAAGGTTATAAAACTAGTTTCCAGTACCAAAGACAACGCCGTGGGACACCGGTGATTAGCACCTGGAATTTGGTAGACTCATGCGGCTTTAAATTATATCTATTTAGGCTAAGAAACCATAGAGTTGCGACATGTATATCTATGGGTACACCTCATTCAAACGGGGATTTATTCAAGGGACCTTCTCCAAACAGATTTGCAAGATTCTGATTTCCTCAGGGAATTTCTTACCATGACACACATCCTGGGGAAGGCGAAATCTAACATCATAGAATCGGTTCAATCACTTCTTCAATTGATCAGACCGCAGTAAGCTGCACTCTCTTTCTTGCCAACAGCAGAGATGGAATCCATAATTTTAGGATCTGACTCTGGAAGGGGTGACCCAAATCGTAACTTCTGTTACAGAGCAACTTCTCTCTCTCCGCTGCATCCAACTTCGGACGAGGAAAACATTGACACTCTTCTGACTCTGGCTACACGCTCCTTTGGTACCCAGAAGGTAAATTACTCAAAGTCACAAACTTCGAATGATCATGTTCAAGTCTAGGGAGGAGAGGACTAATTGGACTGTCAGGCTTCTGAGTCGGGTGTACTCCCATTTCATGGAACAGAGCACAAGGTCTTTGATCCGTTGGTTGAAATTTTTGTCAAAGGGCACAAAGGAGTTTCATTCCTAGAAAGAGGGACTTTAGAAACGAAGGGAGAAAGAAAGAAAGAAAGAAATCTCTTCTCTCCGGGTCCGCCGAAGTTTGACATCCGATATGACAGTTACACTCACTCCCTGAAGCCTACCTCAGATCTACTCTGCTCGCTGTCTTAAACCCAACTTTAACCATGCCTGGACAAATCTCTTTCCGAGAACTCATCTACCAGAACAAGCTCAGAAACATGTAGATAATTTCCTTAATCTCTTATTAAGTACAGTAGTAGCAATAGGCTCGAAGCCAGACTGTACCAACCCATATCCTCAAGAAGATCCAAGAGTGTCTTCAGCTATTAGATATGTTCACCAACAACCCCACGTACCTAAGTTTGATCTCCCTAGTTTTCTTCTATTGAATATGTGAAGTATTAATTATTGCAATGTGATTGTCCTCGCTCTCAGGACTTTAATCAGGGCAGAGGTCATGATTCAAATCACCAGGTGTGAATGCACGAGTGAGAGATCTTGGGTTATATATTTCAGTGACACGGTTCATTCGTCTTACAGACTGGCGGTTATTGCAAAGAGCGTTCACACCACAACTTGCAGGAGTTGAAGAGCAATAAATAAGTAGGATAAGGAGATAACAGACAAGCCGCATGTACCCAGTTCAGCTTTGATGTGAAAGTTGGTGAGGATCATGTTTCTCGGGGCGAATCGTTGTTATAGCTCCTTATATATCGAGGTTTCTTTCGTTCCCAAGAACTAGAGCTGCACAGGATGTAAAGAACGGGGAACGAACTTCACGGCAATTGAAGACTGGTATGGGGGTCATTGCACGCTCCTGTGTTGTGTGCGCTTCCTTGAACCTGGGAAGAAGCTACGGTGGCTAGCTCAAGGCTTGCTGAGGCCACTGCGATGTTTTGTGCTAGCTATATTCACTTCTTGCTACGCAGTTGATGCTCAAGGATCAGAGCAGAGAGGAAAGAGAATCATCTTGGAGACATCATCAGACCCATAAGGGCAGAAGTAGAGAATTCTTGAATGCGAGCACGAGCGTTTAGGATATCAGAGCACTGAAATAAAGAATGATGTCTGCTTCTGGACGGCGAGGGTTGCAAGCGGCAGCAGCAGCAGAGGTGTTGATGGCTGCCAGTCCGCAGAGGGCCCACAGTTCGATGTCGTATTACAGGCCATCTTCCGTACATAGCCAGAGCAATGTGTGCCCAGTTTCTGCGAGGAGTGAATTCAATGAACGCCCTCGTACTCCTGGTTAGTAAGAAGCTGCTCTTACTGATGGATCTTGGCATAGGTTGTAGAGTATGCAGTGCCGGTAAGTGGAATTGACTTCCATGTAGAGTTTATTACTGAAACTCAAGGATTTAGGTGATATGTGCAATACCGGTACCTCGTCTACTACACGATTGCTCAGCACGATTTGATCCTCTTTGTTGGGAGCCTACGGAACTCAATGGACATTTCAAGCGCATATCAAGAACTCTGGTTCCAAAACCCCTGTTATTGATCTGTATCGCTAAAATTTCATTTCCGCAGACCGTAGTCATAGAACTGGTGAGACGTCTTGGTACAAATTTGGATATACAGTCAAGTACCTGATCTGCTTCGTGTGCTCTCTGCTCCTGTCCACTTTAGATTCCATTGTTACCTTACTTTAATTCTTCTGCACTGTACTTACTACCTTCCCTTTGAATATGGAGACTGTATCCTCCGCACTTGAGGTTTCTAGCACCTGAAGAAACAAAATGAATCATCTCGAAACTAATGGCAGGTTACATTTCTCTATTTATAAAGAAAGAGATGAACCCGTTCTGTGTTTTATTTCAAAAACTCGGATTATACGGTAAAAAGTTTAGTGCCCTGTTACTTGAACAGGAGGAAGCAGCATTGGGCTTAACACAAGAGTGACTGTCGAAAATCGTCCTGTTACACACCACGGGATGATCAGTATGCGTACCCCTTCTCAAGGTACCTTGTGCACGGTCATTCATTTCTCCTGGTCGTTAAACTATTTCCCTGGTGGTTAAACTCCATGTCTACTATCTATATGAGCTCTTGCCTAAAATCTAGTACTTGAAAGGAGTGTAGTTGGGCTTTGAAGTATGCACGCACACTCTAGGGCACAATTCACTGCTCGCTCCACCTAGAGAACACTGAACACTGGTGACCGCCTCAGTGCTCATGAGGGCGTACGTTGATGATTGCATAGAGAGCCCAAGTGGCTACATCAGTTATCAGGCGTGTTCTCGTGTGTTGGCAGGCCCGGGTCGGAAAGTTCTCGATAAATCTTACTTTCTTGCAAAGCTGAGAAGCAAGAAACAAGAGCTTCAGACAGAGATTGACACAATGACACTAGAAATTGATCGACTTCAAAAGAGAGGTCCGGCCAGCGTTCATCTTGAGCATCAGTGAGGCCAAGCTTTCCCTATGTTTGCGTTCACTTTTCAACTTGCCTCAGCGGAAATGCTACTCAAGATCTCTTCTTAATTCACAGGCTGATGAACTATACTGAGCGCTTCATACGGAGTTTATGTTGCTCGGGAGTCATGCAAGTTACACGATGCCTACCAAGATCAGTTATTCAGTTACATCTATTTTCTATGATTTGTTCCCTTCCGTTATCTATATGCGGACGTAACAGATGTCTTCATCCTTCTGAATGTCGGCAGCCAGGAGTCCTTGGTGGAAGAGGTGAAACTTCTGAGAAGACAACTTGGAGACCACAATATGGTGATGGAAAATGTAAGAGATGGAAATCACTTCTGAAACCACTCTGACGCGTTACTGGAAAAAATAAAAAAGTTTGGCATAAGGAAGGAGCACCTTACAGTGTTTATCACGAAAAAGTGTTGGATTGTTGGGTCGAAGATGTTTTGGCATTTGGGGTAGTCAAAGTTTAGACTAATTGTTCTCCCCTTACACCCTCTTGTATAACGTGGTTGCGGCTTAAGTGATCTATTTCGCCTCGAGCATAAAACTCGTTAGATCGTTTGTGACTTCGACGGTAAGGCGTTCAGTGACTTGAGGGTATAGCAACGGGCATGTTGAGAACAAAAGATATCCATTAAAGTGTCAAAATGGCAGAGTCCATACCAAGCAATTGCGTACAATCATGCCTCAAGTGTTGAACAGGACAAGAAGCACAAGAATTGAAGCGGCTGGGTGCGGTTTAAGGAATCAAGTTTCTCCAATACAGCTTCTGTATATCGAGGGGCTAATTTCAGTGGATCAGGTTGCAGCAGGAGTCGAGCTTGAGCAGTTGAAGAGCAACCTTGAAACCATGAAAGAAAATGTTGACAAAGAAAGACAAACTAGTGTTCAGCTCTTTTCTGAGAAAGCGGAGTTGAGTTCAGCATACTAATCTATAATTTTATTGCTTGCTTGCTGGATTCAGTTGGGATAGTAATCTACCGGTAGTTGATTTTCCTTAGACAGTGAATAGTACTTATATATATCTTGGGGTACGCAGAAAGGGCAAAGAAATACGAGAATTTGAGGACAAAATATGTCTACTCGAATCTGAAATGGAGCGTCGACTGGATAAAGTAAGAGAATTTGCATCTGAGCGGA
Organism: Lunularia cruciata; assembly: GCA_948567375.1. NCBI lineage: Eukaryota > Viridiplantae > Streptophyta > Marchantiopsida > Lunulariales > Lunulariaceae > Lunularia > Lunularia cruciata. Next base: position 36,444,583 of record OX419759.1, on the reverse strand, counting down.
CATAGCTTAGGAATTTTCTCATACTATTAATGTATAGTCGAACGAAGGTGCTAATCAGAGCAGCTCTCAAGTATAGTGGGAAGTCGTAATTCGATCCCCAGCAGGGTTTGAGGGTTGTTCAATTTTTCTGTTGCGTGGTTAACTTCTTCGCTTGGAAGTACTCTTATCACCGGATTCCAATCATTTCTGTCTTTTCATCAGCTACCGTTATGAGAGTTCTTAGAGTTGTTTTTAAAGTAGCTTAGGCTCTTGATTTGATTTAGTATTGTTGATATAGTATAGTTATTTGATTCTTGCAGAATCAGTTGATCAATTGGGAAGAATGGTGTTCATGTCCAACTTGAAATGGCAATAAAATGCTCGTAAACAGCTGCTGTCAAGAATTCAAGATTTCATCGGCTCTGTAGGTTGAATGTACGATGCTCCACTGCAGGCAGTAGACAAAAAGGTCAGATACTTGGAAATAAAGCGCGAGAATCAAGAACTGACAGACGAAATCCAAGAGTTGCGAAATAAGCTGGATAACCTCAATCTCTCTTTGAAACCCCTTGAACAGGTACTTCCACCATGACATACGGCCACGTAAGATAACGATACTGACCCACTTAGAAGCATTATTTCAAATTTTCGACACAAATGCTATATTATTTGACTTATTTGACGGGTGAAGCTGGACAAATGGATTGTGTGCATGGGGATTTTCACTTGTGTGATTGAACTAAGGAGAAAAAAAATTTTAATGAGAACTAAGGAGAAATAATATCTGAAGTTGCATCCTTCTGGCGCAGGACTTGGCTAAGGCATCACCCGCAAAACAGAAGACGGTGGTTCTTGTAGAGCAATGCCTTGCTGGTGAAAGTGAAGTTCGGCGTTTGAAATCAGAAATTACTTCAGTGGCTCAACTCTCCCCTGCAGAGGCTCGTGAGGCGATGTTATCTCAGGTAAACAGAACTGCCCAAATTAAATGAGTTTATGTTCGACCAATATTTCCTTCGTGTTTGCCTCAATTTAAGTACGATAAGCTTTTCAGACTATAACGACTCATGAGTCATGTCCCAACATATTCTGAATCACTTGAGCGGCATTGTTTCGTTCGCAGATAAGACAGGATAATGCAGAGATTGCAAGAGCGGAGGAGAAAAGCTTAACGTTGCAAAGTGACATAAAGCTACTAGAAGAAAAGAATTTGACAGCAGATGCAGTTCTATCTGAGATTAAAGGTTCTACCAAATATTATCATAATTTATTCTTGTTCATCCATGAGGGTAGTATTTCCCTCCAGCGAGACATACATCCAAAAGTAGATTAGTACCTGTGACAGATGTCCCATGATATACATGCAGTTTGTGCTACCACGTACAGCTTATTCCAAGTTCATCAACTTCTGGACAATCCGTTCAAAGCACGTACGCACGTACTAATTGCACCGATACAATTAATTAGTCAATTATCCTTAGCTTCTCTGTGGCTGTTTTGCATAGCTCTCCGACGCAGTGGCAATGGTGCTCCTCTCAGCCGAGACAATGTCCATCTGTCCGGGACTTGATTAAGCATTTCGCTGGGAGGTTTCAGAATCTTGAACATATTTATTAAGAACTGAGCTCATCACTTCCTCTTCTGTGCTCTTGCTTAAGGTGGGAGAGCCGAGAGGTTTCTGGAGATGCAAGAGAAAGATAAGAAAATGCAGTCCTTCATAGATAACTATGAAGCGATGCACCGCGAGCGCAGTGAAGCAGCACGTGTTGTGAAACAGAAAATTGACCTTCTACTTGAACATGTGAGTTAGGTTTCACGGTAATTTGCATTGACCAGTGTACATGCCTTGATTTTCAAATTTGTGGACAAGACTAGCTAGACACACTTCCCGAGTTTGTCATGGGCCTATATGGGCTTCGAGGAGCTGCAGTGTCTTTGGACAGTGGAACTGTGAGGTGATTACAATGGTGTGAACATTCTGCAGGTGGATTGCTCTGATGTGGATGCTTCTTCCACAGACATTTCGAAGGATGTAAAAAGTCTCCAGCAAGGTAACACACGACAGCCGTAAAATGAAAGGAGGCATGATCTTCCCGGGTCTGTGCTTCAGGAACTTCCATTTGCACTTTCTCGAGACTTTGTAAGGTTGAGAGAGTGCCTGAGTTAGAGATTAATCTCGTTAAGCTGAACTTCTGCAAATTGAGCCAGTTGTAGACTGTTGATTGAGCTCATTGAAGCTCTTTTGATATCTCTAAAAGATCTAGAAGAGCGTAAAAGGGAGTTGAAGCAGCTTGAAGAATTGGAGCTTAAAACGAGGAGAGAGATCGCAGCTTGCAGACAGAAAATCACATTCGAGCAAGCCGAGATTGAGAAATTCACACGACTGGATGATGTGAGGGCCGCATCGGAGGCGAAAAGTTCGGTACGTGTGCTAAATTACAAAAAGAAAGAAATCTGATGAAACAACCTGTGGCTTCTTAGTTATGTACTTCCATACTGGAATAATCAAGCCTACGTAATTACAACCTCATGGTATGAAGACAGAGGATGTTGCAAGCTCTTCCCTGCAACTAGGAGTCAAACCCACTTTCAGTGATTATTGCTAGCATATTAACTTACCTAAACTACCTAAAACTTAGTGTTAAGGACTGCCTACTCATGATTACTCTGTCAGAAGTTTATTGGCACGGATAATGTATGCTGCCTTACAAAACTGAGCACTACATCCCCTGAAAGATCGCTATTGTCTGTATGCACTTGTTTCCCGTACATTTCTCTATCAACTTCTAGCTACTGAGCTTTCGGGTTGGACGAGAGTGAGCTCGTCTCATCCTATTCAAATATCCCACTTGAAATCAAAAAAGTCCACTCAATCCAGACAAAGACGAGCCTTAGTAACAGTGGCAGGTCTAAAAATAGTCACGGCTTCCAGACACAATTACAAGTTACCCGGTACTAGCGGCTTTATTGTTAAATTTCTTAACTTAATAGGAGCTTTCCAAAGATATAACTCACGGTTTCGACCATCACCTTGCAGCCCATAAAAACGTATGTTTAGCGTACCCATGATATTAGTACACAATCACATCTATTTCGCTCCTGTTCTACCAAGAAAGTTATGTAGATCTGGAGCAACGTTCTTGTGTCCTGTAACACTAAGGGTCACACTTGCTGTTAGGAAACCCAAGGTGTCCGTTTATGCGATTCGTTTGTTGGCGAATAAAAAGCAATTTCTGACTTGCAAATGTTCATCATCTGCAATTCTCCCAGATGTTGGAACAGGAAAAGAAGACAATAGACGAGAAAATCTTGTCGGTGCAAGCACAGTTGAAAGAACAGACACTAATACTGGAATCGATGCATAAGCAAGTCAATGAGAGCCCCATGCACAAGAATCTGGAAACGTTAAACCAAAAGCTTTTGTCAATCCAACGGAGCATATGCCAAGCCCAAGAAGGTCCTTAATCTACACTCTATTAACCTAAGTTGCGACTAAATCTGACAATATTTTTTTTTCAACTTGATTACATGAGACTAGCAGAGGATCAGTGAGAACCTATTCCGTCCAGTTGCGCATCATCAATCATCAGATGCTGTCAAGTTAAATGTGATTGATAGTGACCAAATAGTGGACCACATCAAACTTTCTCACTCAGAAGGTTGACCAACACTCAACCAGGTCAAGATGGTTCAACTCCTACTTTAGAGATTTAACCATTTCTCCAGCAATCGTGAAGATTGAGTGCTTGAGATCAGGGCGGAGGTGGTTCACTGGCTTCAAGGTAGCCGGAACGTAACGCTTCGTTAAAATTGCTGTGCAGAAATAGAGGCGAAAGAGCGGGACCTCAATTACAAACCCGTGCTTGAGAACGTTCGCTTCATGGTTGCTCAACTGAATGATGAGATCAAGACTAGGGTCATCCATTAGTCTTCTCAAAACTCAGCACTTGAATACTACGGTAGTAGTTAAGCTTAATTTCACTGGGAACATGCACCAGTCCTAAATGTAGAGCAAGTCATTGTGTATAAGCACGAACTAATTCCAAGTCATGAATGAACAAACAAGACCGAATCTGCGTAGGCTTGAGGCTTGGGACCGTTGAGGCTCGTGCTCTCTATCTCCTTAAGCACTGGTATGTGCCTTGTTGTCCTTTCCGTTTTCCTTCTGGTATTTTGTCATATATTTATCGTTTCATCAGGCTTGATAAGGAGTGAACGCTCTCTTGAGATGGTAACTATATTGCGTAAAACTAATCATCAGAAACTCTAGGACTTGGGGAAAGCAACCGACTGGCTGGGTCTCCAGGTCGGAGCGTTGTTCTTCGCCTTCGAAAGTGAATGATTAGCCCCAACTTTTTCCAGTCGCATGGTCACCTAAACCCCGTCGACTTGCATTGTCTCTTCCTGACCGTACTATAACAGTTCATCTAACATCACTTTCTTGCGTAATATTCTAATGAGCAAGTGACCGATCATTAATGTGTGATGATTCCCCGGCTCTAGATACTCAAATCCAGCGATACATCGACTGGGAACTGGAACCTAGCCTCATGTTCGTATGAGTCACTCATTTAACACGAGGAAATAAACTAACTTCTTCTTTCTCGTTTCGGTCGTCGTGAGTCACTCATTGAGTCATTGTGCACGAGGAAACGAAGGGTCTGCTTCCGTGTCGCACCGTATGGGCACTTGACTTCATCATCACATCAATCTTGTCACGGGCAATCACCCTGAACACTTTTCAGCCTCAGTGTTACTCTGCTGGTTAAAACCCGAACGAAAAGCCACATCTTTTCATCGAAGCATGGGATTTGACTAACTAAAAGATCTTAGAACAACAGTATAACAGTTCAATGTACAATTCCAAAAGTCAAATTCAGCTAACCTCTGTTTACTTCGACCTAAGCTATCACCCCAAAGGCGCCATCAACAGAAATTCACAGACCAGTCCAAGAATTGACTTGACTCAATCCCGTAATTCAACAGCCATATCATCAATAGGACGAGCTTTGCAGCCCTCGTAAATACCGAAATCCAACTGGAAAATTCTGAGATCCCTGGCAAACTTCGATGATAAAAGAGTACAGTATTATTCTATGCACATCTGATTTCGAGCTCCATCAATCAGTTGATGTACAAACCCTTCAGCATAGCACGTAGTTCTTTGTAAATCTGCTTTTCGATTTCTACAGCACCCACCTTCTCCTCATGAGGAGGGCTTTTCGAAAATCCCACACGTCCCTCCTTTTTCCTCCTTGAAAAGTGAGCTTTAGGATTTAGAATCGCCGATCGACTGCAAAGCCTAAAGCATTAGCTCCTGAATAAGAAGCACCGCCACCACCAACAAAGGAAGGACGTGATCACATGGACTGCTGCCAAAGCAGCCAACCACGTAGTCAAACAACCATAGTTTATAATTGTTTACCAAGAGCGCACACGTCCTACTGCAGTGATCATGCCACTTTACTGCTGTCAGTTCCACGTTTGCATAATTTATTAACTTCTGTTTCCATGTGGTTCGGACTTTGGCAACCACCACTGTGGTACGCTTTCCCTTCCATCTGAGCTCATTGTACTTGTAGCATTGGGGTTTCTAGTATGCTTATTATGTCAGATTTTACAAGTCAAAACATTCTACTGTGACAAAGTTATTGCGCATTAATCATATATTCCTTTAGAAGGGAATATCTTCCCATTCTTCATGTGTTCTACGGTGGTCGCCTTTCCTCATTCGAAGGGATAACATTGTGAAATATCATGGAGAATATATCGTAACCATATCTTAGGAATTGCCGAGCTGCATGACACCAACTTCAACTGGACGTAGTTCGCTGAAATTTGATGCCTTTTCAAGTAGAACAATAGGCTATAGAAACGAAAATAACACTTCTCATTTGTTATTTAATTTAAAAGATGCTGGTCATAAGGAGACGGATTTCTGTTGTGTAAGAAATCAGTACTAAGATTCTAAAGGAAAGAAAATTGATCTGCCAGAAATATAGCCAGCTTTCTAGCCGAAGTGCAACCGGCGCAGTGGGCGATAAAATAACTATTACGTTGGCGAACCACAGACAAACATCACCTAATATTTTACACAAATACTCACAACATGGTCATGGTCCGTTGAAAATAGAATATAAATATATTTCTTTGCATAATGTTCTTTTTGTCTCTGTCTTCGAGCAGTGCCTTTCTTCCGCATGGCGTATAGATAAACCTGACGTATTATCAGTGTACTTTGTAGAACGACCAGTTCCTGAAAGAGAGAAGCAACCACAAGAAGCATGGGAAACAAGAAGGATGGGAAGACCCCATCAAGCCATACAAGGGAGAGACAAAAGAGGTAGGATGGGGCTAGGCCCCAATAGCCCGGGTATCAGAAATCTGCCCCACCAGAAATCTGCCCACCGCACTTAAGATATTCAAGCTATGCAAATCTTAAGATTTATAAACTATTGGAGCATCTGAAGAACTATCACCTAGAATGATTACTCTCTTATGGATTTCGCCAACCAATGCTCTCAGTAGAGCAATGGACACATGATGTCTATAGTATGCTATAAAGTATGAGAGAGAGAATGGTACCTCTAGCATCTAATATCATAAGTTCTTATGCACTCCCTAGCAAATTTGTAGAACGCCATATCCATCGCTCCATATAACTCCAAGGCTAGAGTGAAGAAAGAGGTGACCCCATTGCATACCCCTATACTTGGAGACCTTGCATCTTGTTGCTCCTCTTGTCGCCCAACTAGGAGGATGAGTAATTACTCCCTCCAAAACTACATCACGCATAAGGGCTATACCACGACATCTGCCATTGTCACTTGATCATCTTGGACCAAGTATAACTCTACTCTGACACGTGTTGTTTGCAAAGAATATGAATGCTCGGTCCAAGCAAGATATCCACTCTCTCATGCCATAGCAAACACTATATCCCTAAGGGCATCATAATTAGTTATACTCTAACCTCCATAAGGACACCATGTCATATGGACCACCACTTCATCTAGTGTAGAACAACACTCACAAGTGAGTAACAAAGATGCAGATGGGTGGACTAAACCTAGGTGGAACCTCATCATTGTAGAGAAAATAGATAGTGCAATTTGGAATGCCCTAATGCATGGTTGAGCTAGGATCCAAGAGCTTGTATCCTTGCCGGAACAAGAGTGAAGATGTGCTCTAGTGGCCCATGGAATGGATGAGTCAACTAAGAGAGAATGTAGCATATGCTTACATTGTCACTCCATCAAGGAAAAATGCAAACCTCTGGTCCAATTTGACAATAATGAAGCAAAGGATAGAAAGTCCTCCCATGCCCATGGAGATAGACCATCTCTTGTTTGTCACAATAACACCTAAAGAGAAAAGGATCCCTCTTCCACCTCAGTCACATATAAGTATCCAAAATTGGTCTATCAATAACCACAAAATGAGAGAAAAGTAAGGGTGTTGAGAGAGCCCAACTACCCTAAAATGCTATATGCGTCATCTCCTCCATAGATAAAAGGCCTACCCCTCCGCACAAGATTGGTAGAGATGTCTATCTATGTGCTAAATCCTTTGTCACACACTCAAATGTCCTTGGTCTGATAATATCACCAAAGACTCCCATAATCCTCTTATAAAAAGCTCTCAAATGTGATAGGAATCAAGGAAGGAGGGACTGTGCAGAGAAGGTAAGTTGGTTAATGGTCAATACTAGAGGAGAGTATACCAAATACCACCTATGGATCTCTTGGTAGAGGAAGGTCATCCACATGGAGAATATCCTCTACAAGGGCAGTGTCTAAGAAGCATGTGACAAAATCCTCAGACCCTGTTGGCACTCCAAGAATATATAGTACATCTATAGATGTGAGACACACCTCTAAAAGCTCAAAGTGAGGAAGGATACCCGAAGGCGACCATGCTCTGCACTTTGATACCTTGACTCTCAAGCCTACAAGATGTAGCTTTGTAGTCAAGTGATCAAAGGCCTGTCTAATCTTATCTATGGGGCCTAGAATGTGTGTATTGTCTGCTAAGGAGTGAAATACACAACTTAGTCAAAAAAAAGGGAAATGTGATTGTATGATGTCTTAAGCTAACACATGGCTGCACAAGTAATGCACGTGCAGGCTGAAGAGTTGAACATCAAACTACAATACAATACATGTACTCTACAAAGTACACCATGACATACATAAGATAGGATAGAAATATATTGTATGCTTATGTTATGCAGTACAATACAACACACATAGGATGGGATAGCAAGATATAGTACATGTATGTTATTGATTACAAGAAATTGAAGATGAATGACCGCATGTGAAAATAAGAAGGATGGGAAAGACATCAAGGAAAAGACATGGGATAAAATGAAGCTAAGCTTTAATAGTACAAGTAAAATAAATCTGCCTTATGTTATCTAAGATATTAGAGCTATGTAACTAAGATATGTGAGCTAGGTAAGAAAGAAAACACATCAAATCCTAGAAAAATAAACTTAGCAATTAAAATAGAACTAAATTTTAACAATGTTAAAAAGAGTAATTTGACTTATTGTATTTGAAATGGTAGAGTTATAAACTTATGTAAGTTAAACTCTCATTACCTATTATGATTGCTCTCCTATAGACAGATCTTATTATCAAGTGATTATTCTTTAAAGAGCGATGGATACATGGAGTCTAAAGTACATTACAAAATAAGAAACAAAAGTGATGTTTGTTGTTGTCTAGTTTAATAAGCTTTGGAACCACTTCTGTCAAATGTGTTTAAATCATATATTTTTCCCTCTATTATCCGATCTAGTTGGGGGATGAGAATTTTATCCTATATTAAAGCATATCATGTTATCTACCATATCCATATATCCTATTTACCTTTGAAAGATAATTGTCACCCTACTATAATAATGTAGGTAAGAGTTTCATTTTTGGCCTTTCTATCAAAGCTTTGGAAAATTTCCGCTAAGGGAGGGAAGAACAATATTGTCTTCAGTACTTTTGTGGTGCTCTAATAGCTTCCGGAAAAGGAGTACATCACAGGCAGTTTGGACTATGATCTCTTTCACTTCCTCAGGTAGTTGTGTGGGGGATATTCCATCAGGGATGGTGAAAGGAACTCCCTCTAAAGACGGGGTTGATGGATGGTATTGCCTTTGGGGATAAGTAGGGATGGGGATGGTGGACAGAATTGTGTATGAGAATGAGGATAATGCACGTCTTCATGGGTTCTTTCTCGCTTATGTATTATGCGCAAGGTTCACCTAATATTACTATTATTATTGAACCTCCAAACAGATGAATATAGAATTAAATCAAATCAATATTCACGTGGATAGGCATACCACATCAAATCTTTCAATTCAATATGAAATATTTTTTCATACAGACATAGTTACCAAACAAGTATGGTAACTCACACAAACAAGACACCAAAAACTGCATACCACTTATTATCTCCAACTAACCTTTTCCTGCATTAGCTCATATGTTGTCAATTTCCTTGGCTCTAGTGCCTTGTGATGTTTGCAATGAAGATATTGTATGAAGCCAAATCACAACATTCAAGAAGTTTTTAATAATAGAATTCTTTTGTATGATATATTATAACCAATATTTGCTAATTTCCTCATCATATAGCATGTATTAAAGAAATTCCATACTCTAATAACCAATTTTGCTGATTTCTTTATAGGATAATAAATACTATAGGTCATTATGTATGAACCATTGAATAGAGTCAATTCCATAGAATGTATCAAATATTAGAGATTATTAAATTTATCTAATATTGAGTATTAGAGAAGCAATTGTATCTATATCTGCATGTAACTCCAAAGCCGTAGAAACAAGATGTAACCTTACTCTAAACTTGGAGACCTTTGCTATTGCTGCTCCACTTGCAATCCAAGATGGTAATCATCTCATTCAAAGTATATCATTTGAAAGATCTTAACCACATCATTTGTTATTATCACTTGACCATCTTAGACTAGATATAGATCTGCAATAAAGTGCATTATTTATAATACATACTAAAGTTTCTTCTAGGTGAAGTACCTAACTTTTTATAGTATTATAAATGTTATATCTCTTTATATGTCTGATTGTATCATGGACAATTATCCTCTATTTTTGAAAAGGGTAATAGATCATATAGACCCTATTACAACTAAGGTAATACCACACTCACTAGTGAGTAATAAAGGTATAGATGGGTGAACCAAACCTAAGTTGAACCTTAATATTATAAAAAAAAGTAGTTGGTACAAATTGAAATACACTAATGCAAGAGTGGAGATATACCCTAATAACAAAGGAATGGATGGGTTAAGTAAAAGAGAAAGTACAGTTTATTTAAATTGTAAGTCCATCAAGGAAGATTGTAAACCTTTGGTCCAATAAAAGCAAAAGATACAAGATCATCTTGTAATTCAAAGAAAAACAATCTATTGTCTTTTGTAATAGTACTTGGACAGAAAAAATTTCATCCTCCACCTACATCAAGTACATCTCTAATATTGACTTATCAAAAACCACAAAACAAAAAGAAAGCAAAGATGCCAAGAGCACTCAATACCAAAAATGACTATAGTAGAGGAGAGTATATGAATTGCAACTTGCAGATCCCTTACTACCAAAAGATCATCCGCATAAATGATATCATTTGCAAAGGTTGCATCTAAAAAAATGTGATAAAATTCTTAGATCTAATTGTCACTCTAATAATACATAAGCCATTTTAAATATAATAGATTGTAAATATAAACTGAAGTTGGTGGTGAGGATGAATACCTAAAGAGTAAATCAAGCTTACAAGAAGTTCGGTAATATTGTGGTCAAAATTTCTATCTGGTTTACAAGGCCCACAATGTGTGTATCTTCCACCAAGGAAGGAAGGACACAACCTAGTATGGTATAGGCAAAGTAGTAGTAGACAAAAGCGTTCAAAGATAAGCCTATGAAAATAAAAGTCCTACTTAAGGATATCCATGTCATGTAGCAATACTAATTGAATAACAATGACTCCTTCCTCTGAGAAGTAGTGTTGGTAATAAAGAGAAGAAGGAGAACAAAAAAAAGAAAATACAAAACAAAGAAGACTCAACAAGGATCTAAGCTTTCAAGAGATGGATGTAGGTGAGATGTTATTACAAGCTTTATCTATATCTACTTGTAGGCCAAACTAATCTAGGTGCATATCTTAAGGAGAAATTCAATGCTAATAGATTTTGTACTCCAATGCTAAAGATTTTGCTTTGCAACCTCCAATGTAACAACTCCAAAATTATATGTACTAAAATGTTGTATGAAGTGAGAAAAATCTTGAAGGACACTTGTATGGTTACCTCTCCACTAGCAATCAGTCTAATATCCCTATGTTTTTCTCTGTAATAAGATTTTGACTAGCACCTATCTCCTAACTTATTAACGCATTGACGTAAGAATCTCCCCCTATTATTATAGTCTCCTAGAGAAATTCCATACAAACAATAGAAGAAGCATCTGTTTGGAAGCAATCTCTAAGATGCTTACAAGACTCTTAAAGAAGAAGAGAACAATGGCACCATACATTATATAATATATGGGTAAAATGTAAATAAAATTACTAATTCAGAGATTAAATTATTACTTTAGAGATAATTCCAACTCAACCGATATATATACTACTTTATCTAATCTAGTAAGTACTCTATTCTCTATTATTCGACTTAATAAAATGACATACCACAATCAAAAGACAACATGTAAAATGATCGGGTTTTCAGTCAGTGTTAATTAAGAAAAAAAAGGCATGGTTAACTTAGTTGTTTTCCGGTTCGACCCTCCCACGGTCCAAAACATCCATTTTCAGCAAAGTAGAGCCTCTTTTTGCATCATAGTCCTCGAGAATTGAAGCCAAGCGGACTGTCGGAATTGTCAAACTTCTCAAGTTGAAGATGATATTCCATGACATGTCCTCCATGTCCACGAACATACTATCAAAATTGACAATGGAATTATAATTTGAAAACATTTGACAAACTTGATAAGCCTGATGTTTTACACTTGATAGTTGAGGAAGGGAAGTTTTGGTTATTATAGACTATACTTTACAAAGACCTTTGCGTGATCTCCAATATTCGTTGTAAAATGTTTCATTTTCCGCTGAAACATTGGTCTCAAAAATATAATCTCCTACCTCAACACCAAACATTTTCCATGTACTAGAAATGGAGATGTTGAGTTGGAAGCGTATCACATATACGATAATTAAAATACATTGCTACATTCATCTCAACTGATGATAAGTGAAGTAATTTCGGTCATTCATATGTCAAGTAACATGGACCTTAGCGATATTCTTATATTTTCTTGCTTCTCCGGAAAAGCTTAACACATCATCACCATCAGCATCTAAAGGTTCAGAATCAACGTTAGCTTAGGACTATATCCGACTACCTATATCCAAGTACTATCCTTCCAACGTAGCACAAAAGTTTCCTTGTTCTTAAACTATTGCTTAAGAATGTTCTAGAGCGGCACCGCTAAGGACCATAGCTACAAGACGTAGAACAATTTGCTAGTTTCGAACATAAAGTGATATTCTTTGCGTGAATCCACTTGACAAGATAGATAGGCATGCTTCTTTTCTGAAATTGTAGAAGTCAATTGGTCACATACTGAGAACCGAAACGGATTGTTACATAAACCCTAAACTTGATGGAACAGAATCCATAAAGGACGAGAAGGAAGGGACGGCCCTATAGTCAACTATTTGGGATAGGTAGATGACATGAATAGCCTCGTGTACGCTAGATTCACAAGACTAACATGGGCCAACTGCTCTTAACTGCTATGAGGTACATGCATACCTTAGATCATCTTAAGTTAGCTCATGCCTACGGTAATCATGAAATTCTTGGCCTAAAGTACTTTGGTTAGGAAAAAAGTAAAACTTACAAAAACGATCACCGATGTTTAATGCTACTTGTAGGTAATATGGCTCATAGGCAGTATCATACGCAAAAGTCGAAGATATTTTATGAGTAGCAAAAGAGATATAGTAGGGGTTTGAAATCTATCAGCATATCATTTCAATTCTAATGAAATGAAATGATACGATAGTGAATTCATTACCCTACAATTGACGGTCTATCTCGAACAAACCACCGGCCTTGAAAATGAACAAGTTCCTTAAACTGGTTACTAATATCCCCGAGAACTCAGGAGATCAATGAACATGAGCACATGACAATATAAAAAATCTGGGGCCCGTGTTAATTTTTTAGTTACCTTATGTGATATCCCTGAAAATGTTATAAAATGATAATGGGTATCTGTAGAAACCCTACTGAAACCTGCCTAGAGCATTGTACAGTGCTTGAGTTGGGGTATTCAGTTCGAAACTTTAATGACAGTGGGTGTTGATCTACTTCTGAATGTCGCTGCAAATGCTAGCATAATAATTTATTCCAAAGTAAGAATAGGAATCAGAAGCACTGAAATGTTTTTAAAACAAAAAATAAGCACCTGATTCGAAGAGACATAGCAGAGCACAATGAGAAATTAGAATGGTCAATGATGATTATTACTAGAAGTAATAATCATCTTAGAAAGTTCATCTTTGAATCGTAGGATAGAAACTCTATAAGAGTATATCGTAGGAAGGGTGGAAGTACTCTGAACTTGAGGACTCTGAACAGTTGTCATTGCTGACCCATGTAAACCCAAACCCAACACCGGGAATCAAAACTTCCTAAAATAATAAGTTATGATTGTTGATTGTTATAATTTTAAACTTTATTATGTCCATGTTTTCCTATAATGTAAATTTTCTATCATGATGAAATAAATGATAAACATATTACAGCAAATCCCTTTAAAAGTATGTGATTATACTATCGTAACCAGTGAATACCTATTTATGATAAAAGGTCACTGAAAAACATTGAAAAGAGTTAGTAACAAATGAATATGATTCTTTATCATACATAATATATCTCAGGAACAGAATTTGATTCTATCTTCTAAAATTCAATTTAGGAGATATACTTTGTGTTCTTATAAAGATATGAAGTAATAGATACTTAATTAGAAAGAAGAAGCAGAATAAATAAATAATAGAGTAATAAAGTTATATCAGGATTCATTTGTTAAGTAATGACGAAGATTGATTGATTGATCAGAAGCCATTATTTAGAACTATGAATTTAGTCAACAAGATAGATTTTATTTGACATGAGTTTGGATCCAAACAATTTGAGTGGGAAGCAATATAAAAGAACACCTTCTCAAGAAAAATTATCGTGACGAACGTTTTCAAGTTACGACTTGAAGTAGTCTTTGATTTCTCTTAACGAGTGATGAGTGATTTGCATGTTATTTTCTTTGGTTCTATGAATACCAAAAATTTTGAGCTAATATTATCTCTGTTCTTTAAATTTAAAACTATGAGTTCTTCTGGGGAGTTTCAGCAGAATATAAAGTCTTTAGATTAATCTCACAATAACTCTTGAACTAACTGTTGCTCTTCAATATTGACCCAGTATCTTATGGTAAATTTTTTTTTTGTAAATATAAATATGGTAATAAATAATCATTTACACATATTACCTCTTTATGTCTTTGTTGTACTATTTTGTAGGATTAACTTCAACCAAGCCATAACTTAGGTTATATGACATAATTTCCTTTCAACTGTACCTAGTTGCAAACTATTAGACATGGTATGGGAAATATACATGCCATATGCAATTCCATGACTATGTTCAGAATTTATCATTCAAAAATTTATAGTATATTCAGATATGTTATTTTAAAATTTATAATAGACCAATTTATATGGAAATAAATCAATATTTAGAAAGTTACCATATGGGGATTTTCAATCTACCAAGCTAGAATGAGATATATATAGGTTTATCGCTCATTTGCACTTTATGAGTTCTGGATAACCCGTTCCCAGAACGGCTTCTGTTCTCATATATATATGGAACTACAAATATTTAGCATGGGGTTTTATTCAGCATATCAATTTAGTAAAAAAATTATTATTTTGGTAAACTCAATTGTGGTGATGAAGTGTTGTAAAAAAAATCTTATATGGTAAACATGAAAAATATCAAATTTTCATTTTGTAATTTTTTCAATTTGTATCTACTACTCTAATATTTATAACCATATAATATAGAAAATTTAGTTGGTTATTACTATGTAGATATGATATAATGAAATAGAAATTCTTTTATTTTTAAAGGAATTTATTGAATAACTTCTCCTGTTTAAAGGGGAAAATTAATTTTAGTTTTGATGGTATTTGATTCAATTCCAATTTTCGAACAGTAATCATATGTAGATAAGTAAAATCTCATAGGTAGTACGATCTTCCCTCCAATGGCAAGGTAAATGGATGAACTTATATATATATCAAACGAACTTACTTCTATCCAGATTCGGATATAATTCAAAGCAGATAAATCACCTCTACACCGACCAAATTCTTATACTTCTGTGTATGGAAAAGTAGGGTAGCTATCGAATACATACTTTCCATTGCATTATGGATCTGGACCTTGACGATAAGTATTCATGGTAAAGGTCATGTACCAATTTCGCGAGAAGGTGCAGGAGATGGGATTATGTATTGTACATTTACAGTATAGTCAGCTGTATTCCCACATAACTTTCGTTTGGATCTTAGTTTCTATCATCTAGTTTCTTGCTGGACATTCAGAGCCAAGGTATTGCCGAGACTTCAATACTCTCTCTTCCAAAGGACTCTCATCTGGACGGTTGACTAGATCGAAGTTCAGATTAAGCAAACCTTGTGGTAGATGCTGGTCTTCTAAGACTTTATCCAGATTGCAAGCCAACCCTTGCGAAAGGCGAATCAGAATGACTGAGTCCAAAAGGCCAAATAGTATACTTTGGAGTACAACGAAAAAGAATGCAAAGCACCAAGAAGTATAGAAGGAGATAACAGCACGAGCCCAAAGGAAAAGGATTAAAATACAAAGCAGAGCTAAAGCCCCCGGCAAATAAGGAGAAAAGAACAAAAGAATTTAATGTTGAACTGTTATGTATAGGTCTTCCAATGACAAGGCTATACACAAATAAATACCCTGAAGGAAAGGGAGTACAAAACACCAAGGGGGTGTCAGAGGGCCCAAACCGAGCAAGGAACCCAATGAAACCTAAGGCTATGGTATATATATATATGGTAAATACCCATCTTCCCATCCTTCGTTTTTCTACGCGGTCGCCTTCTTACTCTATATATGGTAAATAGAGAGGGAGAGTCCTAAACTTTGATAGGAGCTCCTACTGCCACTACCTTGTTACCTATCTATAGAAACCTAAGATTTGAGAGCACTGTAAAGACTAGGACTGAAATATGAGGTCAAATTTGAAGACTAAGATATCACCAAAGCAAAAGTCCAAATTCTCCATCATCTACATGATTGCCTTTTTCCTGGTAGAAAAAGGCTAATATGCTTATGGAAGGCTAATAAATCATATAAACTTTTCTCAAAACATCTTAAAACATTTTCAACAAAACATTTTCTCATTTAGACTCGATTGGGGGCTTAGCCCCATTTTACCTTGTACGGCTTGATGGGGGTCTTCCCATCCTTCGGGTTTTCTACGCGGTCGAATTCTTTCCTTCTTATGGAAGGGTAATAAAACATCTCGCCATTTCCATAACTACTTGCTAGTGGACTAAACACGTCACTCTTCTCTCGCTTAGCTGCAAAATAGTCTATTTACTTTCTATACACCCAGAAAAGATATAAATGTGAAAATAGAACAAAGGTCTCGAGCATTGCTTCTAGCTCTAGCATGGATTAATCATGAATATCGCCATATTGTAATTTCAGTCAATCGTAGTCATGGAATCTAGCCTTTTCATGGAAAATATATTCAAATTTAACCATCATCGAACCCTGGTATTTTCAACGAAAAGACTAGAGCCGTGTAAAACTAGATAAAGCTACTCGTCTGCTACTCTATTTTGATTCGTGCCTCTCCATTGGCTTCTATGACTTGAAGCAGTTATTGCATAAAAACATAATCCATCTGGACACCTCGACGTTGTTGGTGACCATGTCACAAAAGGCACTGTCCTGCTCTAAGTAAAGAGAAAAAAAGCGACTCAAAATATGCTGATTGCCAAAAGACAAATTGCCCCAGCCCTACCTCTTCCATGAGCCGTGCTAGTCGGTGACCGACTGCCGATGATGAGCCGGAGGAAGGTGAGGATGACGTCTAGTCAGCATGCCTCTTACGCCGTGGGCGACACACGTGCTACAATGGCCGGGATAAGCTTCGCGACCTCGCCGGATCGTAGTACTCGCCCGTCAGCTATACGGCGGGTGAACACGTTCCCGAGGCTGGCCATGCCCGAAGGAGACGTATTCCTTTGGTCTCCTCCTTACGCAGTTGGCAGGACATTTCTTTCTATTCTGTTCCTACAAACAGAGGAAAAGATCCTTACCCCAGGACAAGCCTACAGGTATGCGATGCCCTACATACTGCTCTACGAATGGTTTTGGAGGATGTTTATGTTCTATTCTTGTTTCCATTACTAATTCTTGCACGTGTTAGGTACTAAATATTTAACTGTTTCGTTCCGACCGAGATAAAACTCAACAACGCCCCAAATTTGGCACACGGATTTAATGATACCCCAAGTTGGCAGAAAGACTTTAATACCCCTATTATCTTGACGTGGCACTGCATTTTGACACGGATAACTACACTATGTGTTCTTGTTATAGTTCCTTATAGTATACTTGACGGATCCAATTTCATATACAACATGGCCGGTTGTGGATAGCAAGTAACTGGGAAACGGTTTGGAATTCTGTGTAATTGATGACCATGGATTGACTGTCATTTAAATATTTTGGAGTACGAAAATATTCAACGTCACGTGGAGTGGTTTGCCTAGGAACATTATTAGATTATCCATGATCCAGCTTGGTGCGGAATACTATGTCCAGTAGTGTACTACTGGACATGTAAGTTTAAACAAAAGAACATTCTTTGCCATCGCGCGACCAGCTAGTACAGACTATGACAATGGGGAAGACACGTGCGACCACGTGGCATCCGAGGTTACGGTTAAGTTCTCCTGCCCACTTGGGGTACTGTTTGATCACGGTGGTAAGTTTGGGGTACCGTTAAATCCACTTCTGTAGGGTTCCAGCAGCTTATTCTTGCGGCCCTACTCATGCAGCGAATGACAATCACAATCTTTGCAAATTCCTTTCTGTTGTCTTATCAAACACCCGGTTCAATTTTAATCTTCGTGGGTGAGCCATGAACAGGATATTATGTACCAAAATCTGGCAAGGGAGGCACTATGATGTCCAATAAACTAATAAATTGAACTGGGGCCATTCCGAGACGGAACTCCGGACCTCTTGCATCCTAAGCAAGAGAATTGTGCCACTAGAACCAATGCACTTAAGTTTGATCCTGTTACCCAACCTACGATTGTCAAAGTCTTACGTTTTACCCAATTTTTTGCTAAATGTTGTACCTAGAAACTAACATGATTTATGTTTGATTTTTATGCTGCACTATAGGTATTTATTATAAACATTACAAGGAATGTGTTTTAATCATCCATGTTGTACGTATAAAAAGCAAATCTGTACAGAAGTTTTTCCTTGAGAGGAGGTAAAAGAAATTTCAGAATACCTTTTATGATATGAGTATCCATAAGTGATGAAAATAGACATCCCATCATTACTTTTGGAAGAAGCATTGTATTATCTTTGAAATTCCTAGTTTAATTCCTACTGCAGTTGGTGGAAATTTTAAATGACTTAGTAAACATGATGTAAGTAAATCAAATTTCAAATTTTAAGATCAAATTTTTTGACTAATTTCCAACAGAGAACTGGAAAAAAATTATATTTTTCTGTGGATATTTCGTTTTCGACCAATACAAAAGATCCAATCATGCAAAGCTACATTGTTCTAACTTTTGTGATATTGAGTCTATTTGCGATTGTGGTCGGGCTTTGAAAATTCTCAATATTAGTGGTACTTGGTCGAAATGGCCTATTCCATAGGATATCGAGTTACAATACATTTTCTGACTGATCAGATATGCTCGATAAAATGAAATGGGAGCCCCACCAAGACATTCAGAAGTTATAAATTACTCACCTCTTAATGAGAGTCTTAACAGGTCTCCTATTAGAATGTCATAAGTTGATAAGTAGCCGACTGTTGGTCCAAATTTTATACTTACAATTCATATCCGGTAAACAATAGAGCCCGGATAGCAAGGTTGGCAGGTGAAGAAACTGAAGTATCAATAAAGGAACAAAAATTGGCACCGCTAAAAGGATTACGAGTGATCTCCAGGTTCTTGCTTTTAGATAAAAGTCTAAAAAAGTGGTCCAACCCGAAGCCGTGGACTTTACAGTTGATTAAAAAATTATTTTATATCGAGAGATACAGTTGGTGGGATACTTCATGATGAATCTTAAATACAATCAATCTGCTCTACTCTACTCTTTGTCACCGGGTTTCAAGCCGGGTACAGGAACCCACCATAACGAAGACGCGAGAGAAAGGCCAACAGGCCCAATAAAATATTCCGAAGGAAAAGAGGAATACAGGCTTACCAAAAAGTGCAAATAAAGAAGAAGAGTCCAGTATATGTAAAGGGGCAAATAGGCACCGAAAAATAAAGGCTATGCCTTAGAAAAGGTAGCCCATGGCAGGAACCCAAAGGATCTTATGACGTACATTTCTTCTTATATGCAAACTTCAATGAAACCAAAAAAACATTTGGACGACTTGAGAATGGTCATGTGTAAACACCATCGACTTGATGATATATGACCGCATGTGATGCGTTTCGCAAGTGAATAAAACTATCTCCCAGTTCAAGCACAAAAGAAGAGCCAAACCATATTAAAGATATTTTTCTTACCTAGCCGATTTGGTTCTCACGCTTTTCACAGTTTGAGTTTCAAATAATGTAGGTTACGTGCATAGCACCGATTCGTAAAATGTATATCACGGGACAGAAACGAGGTACAGAGTTATCCCTCGATATAGTGACACCTATTGGTGCGGCATCTAGGTGTCACTATGACAAGTCCGACTATGTGAAGTTTTTCTCGATGGAAAACTACGAGGTACAGAGTTATCCCTCGATATAGTGACACCTATTGGTGCGGCATCTAGGTGTCACTATGACAAGTCCGACTATGTGAAGTTTTTCTCGATGGAAAACTACGGTTGGCCTGTTGTGAAGGGATCCCAAGAGAATATACATTTCATAAAGCATTGCGCTCCTATAGTAGAATCAAAATCGATGACTAACACCAATAAGAAGAGCAAAAGCATGGTGAGAATGAGTCTAAGTCAAAAGCTGAATGTGATTAACTTCGTCCAAGCTGGGAAGTCCTAGGTTGAAGCTACCCTTCACTTCAGAGGTCACAGCCTATGGTGAACCGCATCATGAAAAAATCTGAACTAATCAAGGCTGAGATCGAGAAGTCTGTAATCAACAGATCCAAAAAGAACCTGAGGACATTTGGCTCAAAAACTCTCAAAAATATGTTGCATTAGTGGCATGTTCAAGTTGAAATTGACGCACCTAATCTCAACGTCACCGGAGAGGTTCTTCAGGCCAAGGCTCTAGAATTTTGAGATAAAATACTGAGCGAATATGAGGGTGGCCTTACTCTCATACTTAAGGAGTATTTGGTCTCCTTCAAGGCGTCAAATGGATGGCTTCAAAACTTTCTCGCTTGTAAAGGGACTACCAGCAGGCGACGTTGCGGTGAGCATAATTCAACAGACACAACAACAATCGACAGGTGGCTTGCTGATATTCGCCAACGTTTGGAAAATATACCATTGAAGGATATTTGGAATATTGACAAAACCGCTCTCCAGCATCGCACCACGTCTTCACGAACATATGTGACCACTAACAATGATGGTCGGGGAGTAAAGCAATGCAAAGATCACATTATGATCACCCCAATCGTGAGTGCAGCAGGTGAAAAACTAATTGTTCAGGTGATCGGGAGGTCAAAACAGCCTCCGTGCTCTTAAAAGCATAGACATCGATGGAACATTCAACGTTGTTTATGACAGTCAGGCCAAGGGATGGCAAGATGGATCTTCCATGTTGCGCCTCTTCCATAGAATCAATCGGGAAGTATTAAGAAGGTGAACACATTTCTACATTTTACTTGACAATTGCAGCTCACAGATCTTTGTTGCAAAAGTGTTGGACACAACAGGTTCCGTGCAGACATCATTCACCTTCAAAGTGATTACGATCCTATTTTCCCCACCAAACGCGATGAGCAACTACCAACCACTAGATCAAGGGATCATTCGCTCACTAAAGGCAGGGCATCGCGAGGCGATGCTTTGCTCACTACTCAATGAATATGAGCTGTGGCAGTGCTCACGTGATGAGACGCCCATGAATCATTCTAATCACCAACACACACATATGCAAAATGTTCTTCACTGGCTTCAAGAGGCACACGATAACATTTCTGAAAATACCATCCGATGATGCTTCTTAAAGGCGAATGTCCTGCCGTTGGACAGTGCTGCAAATTCCAACAATGATATTGATCGCCTTGCTCCAGCCTTCAGCGAAGACGAGGATGTTGTTGTCGATCTAGTTAATACGATATCATCGGTTCAAATGCATGATGTCTTTGCGGACTTGCTTGGTATCATGGGAGATGTGGCGGAATTGATCGACTTCGACAAGGATGAACCAACAGGCAGTTTGGAAATTGATGAGACTGAGATCATCGAGAGTGTTCTGATCTCGTCTGGTGACCTGATAGCGCCTGCTGATTTTGATGATGATGACATTGCGGATCTGGTGTCAATCTGGACTGCTCTTACAGGAGTCGAAGCAGTGCAAAATTATCTATCCTAATCTGCACCTTCATCATCATACTCATCAAAATTTGCTATCAATAATGATCTGCATCAGGCTCTTTACCAGCTCCAAAAATGTCTTGCGAAGGACCACAACATCACCAAGTTGGAGAGTCTGAAGCAAGCTTCTAGCAAGTCCTTTATCGTGCTTTAGAAACGATCATTTTTAATAAAGTTTGAATGCCAACTTCTTCACCCATGATTTATGTGCATTGTAAACACACTGGAGTGGCCATCATCTATCACTATTGGTAAATAGTGACACCCCCTCACTATTTGCTATCGTCTCCCATACAAATTACAATTGTTTTGGAAATACTGTCACTATATCGAGGAAGTCACTATAACAGAGTGTCACTATATCGAGAGATAACTCTAAATACCCGAAGGAACTTGAAAAAAGAAATGCAAAAGGGATAATGAGCACGAGACCCAACTAATAGGAGAAAGAGACCACACACGAACTGAAGCATCAGCCTTTTCCCGCCGATGACAACAAGAAGAAGAAAAAGATGAAGCAAGAAGAACCTACTGTGGTTAGTCTATGAATAGTCTTTTCGCATGCGTGGGGTTCGGTAAGAAAGCATAGAATAGAAAGCGAACACTGTACAAAACAAGATCCCAATGATATCTCCAGTGGCAGACAGGCCAGTACTTACACGCACATGTTCAATATGTTGATATCTCCTCGATAATAATTTTATTGCTAGCATCGCAGACGTTCATGATTGAGTATCTTTGTTGATGGTCCGTACACGTGAGAAATGCTCATGGCCTCCTAGATCTGCTCTGCTTAAAACAAATTGGACAGCACGGGACAGCCTTTCTTAGTCCAGGCAAAGAGGAGTCTACTAAATGGCGTTCCATTGGTTAACGCGTCCAAGGGACAATGGTAGCTTTTCGTTGTGGGGAGAGCCGAGCAGGAGTTTGTTAATTAAGTCGTCTCAGTTAGAGAGTTCTCGGGTCCCGTTTGAAAACATATGGGGTTCTTGAATTTTTGATGGTCGGTGAAACCGGGTTTATACATTTTGAAATATGGGGTAAGCGTCACATCCCATGATATTCTCGACGGGCGGTAAAAAGCCTGAGCCACCAATTCACTATGGGGTTTTGGGTGTGTATGGGAGATGATAAGCTTTAATTACGGGTAAATCAAGACCTCCTTACTTCCACCGGGTAACTCTTTACAACACCCTGCGTACTAATTAGATTTATTTATCATTTCACACACATGACTCTTAAATCCCCCTTGCCCTTCCTGATTTTACCTCGATACATAATGAGACTTCCAATTTCACCACAGTGTTTTTCTATGGACGGTTTGGGAATGGCAGGCTAGATTTTGTGGGACATGTTATCTCAGGACCAGCCTCACTGCCAAAGCTTTCTCAACCAAGATGCCCTATTGAGGGCCCCTCCCGTTGATCCGTTGCCTTTTCTGACCATTGATGGTCGATGAAAATCCTCACAAGTCCATGAAACTCTCGTGTCCAAGGACGATTTGTAGTTACTCTTCTCCTATAAAAGTTCATACCACGGTAGTAGTTGATGATTGCCCTTATGTTGGATCATTTGTTTGTTGAGACCATTTCAAGTGGTTCTAGCTTATTATGTTTGAGAGTTATGATTTAACAAGAAAGTGTAGTTTTCCTTTATATGTAGATTTCATGCATACAACGAAGATGTAGTTGATTGAACCTAGTGTTGATAGATTGGTCAATGAGGCTATTTAAAGTGGATGAACTAGATTAAAGTATGATTGGATGAACTAGATTAAAATATGAATTCTTGTGACCAAAAATTCTTAATTGATATGCGTATTGATGGTTAAAATGACTACACAAAGTGACTTTGTATCCTAAGACTCTATGAAGAGTCAAGCATATCTTAATGAGAGTATGCACACTTGTACCCTTACTAACATCTTCATTGATGTGTTTGTTCTCGATAGAGTTAGGATTCTCTCATGTGGAGGGAAATGATCCCATGCGTGGCTTTACTCCTCTTCTTTGATAGAGGATTTTTGGTTTACTTTGGAGGAGTTTACCACAACACTCCGATGACGATTACCACATCCAACACTTCTAAGGCTATCAAACCAATGCACATGTGAGGCTACATTGGACACACAAGGCATTCCACATTTTGCATTATGCTATGGGTGGAGAGCCTACCAAAGCTCACTATACCCTCTAGGACATAGTAACACAAATCTTATGATCCACTCATTCTTAGGTTCAGATCGAGCGTTGGTTGGACCTATTGGGACCTCCTTCTCAAAGGGTGAGGGCAAACTTAGTTACATTCATGGATAGCCAATGTACCCTTTATGATGTGTTGATCGTGAATCCTCTTCGGCTAAAGTTCTTGGTTAGAGCAGGCTCACATGCAAGTGTTGCAGCGATCATTGCCACTAGGGGGAAGGAGTACCATTATGCTCCACGGCTTGCCTCCGATATCTTTTTCCTATTGGCAGTGGAGATCTTTGGCCATTTCTATCACCATTTTGACAATCCCTTTGTGATGCAGCATAGGGTTCCCTAAAACAGAGAGGAGTACTAGTTATATTTGCAGCCATGCTCACCTCTTACTATCAATCGTAGGCATCTATCACCTTACATAGCTCATAAGCATTGGATCTTTATTGACAAGCAATGGTAGTAAGAGTTCCCAATGCATTTAGGCCTCTCCCTCTTCGTCTACTAGACATACCTTTAGATCTATATCATACCGTTCAAGAGTAGGTTACCTAGTGGACTGCTTTGGTTATTTTTCCATGTAGTGCTTCGGCTATTATTTCTCAAGCTTTGGACGCTTTTGGCTTGGGTCTTAAGCTCGGTTACTCCATATGCATATCTATATGCTTTTGTACTCTCTTTTTCCTTCATGGTATTCTATTTGGCCCTCTATTCTATCTTGGATTTCCAATACATGAAGAGGCAATGATAAGTTGTTTGCAAGTTGAGGTTTTTGTTTAGTTTTCAGTGCTTTGCTATCCAAAGTTAGCTTCGTCTTCTGTCTATAGGATTGTGAGAATCAAAGCAACTCTATAAACATCTTGGAATAGTGTTTGGGTATAGGCATCTTCATGGTACGGAAAGAGTTTCAAGAAGGAGAAGGACTCAAAGGAGAGAGTTTGCGTATCTATAAATTTCTCTGATCACATATGAACAATAATGTATCACAATTTTAGCTAAAATTTACCAAGGGGATCACTAGGGGGTCTCAATAATAGAAACCAAGTATACTTACAGGTGACATTTGTTTTCCCATGGGTTTCCCGGAAATTAATAGGAGATGAAAGTTTCAAAAGCATTCAATTATCAAAGTTATCTAATTAATATTACAATCTGAAGTCCCGAGAGAATTACTTGGTATATTGAAAAATCGATACTAAAACTGTATCTGAAAGGGGAAAAAGAGACACCAATGATATACATGGACAAGAGAAAGTTCCAATTAAAGCATTCATATACTAGTACAAACTTGTAAATATTTAACGGATCACTATTTTCGTGATCCCTAAATCTTTTACGGTAAGGGGGATTTTAACATAATTTAGCGTAAATTTCCTTGCTGATATTTTACGGGTATCGATTCGGGCACGTCATGTTTTATTTTTATCATATTAATCGCAAAGTGATTTTTGAAACCCCTATTGTTATGATTATCTCGGTATAGTTACACGTTGTATTTAGAAGTAAGCTTTCTGATTTAACTGTTGAAATGAGCATCATTTCTCACCGAAAGGTCACGTGGTCTTCTACGAAATGCTACACAACAAGTCGTATGTGTACGGGAGTCCATATCTCCTTCCACGTCAATTTGTAATGGTAATAATCATTG
Organism: Lunularia cruciata; assembly: GCA_948567375.1. Classification (NCBI taxonomy): domain Eukaryota; kingdom Viridiplantae; phylum Streptophyta; class Marchantiopsida; order Lunulariales; family Lunulariaceae; genus Lunularia; species Lunularia cruciata. The sequence continues at coordinate 36,418,835 of OX419759.1, read as the reverse complement.
TCCATGAACTTCAAATATGATTTCATGTTGCATACCTTCAACGTGTATCAATGAAAATATGCCTACCTGGTTGAACATTTGGATAGGACACTCTGTAGATGCACCAGACGCACCTACCTTCTGGTGTCATGCTTGAGTGTACTCGACTTGCGGTGAAACATCGTCACGATCCACAATATATCCTCCTCCTCTCAACTTGCTTCATATTTTAGATATCTGGTTCAGTCCCTTGGACACCTCCTGCAATTAGCAAGATTTTGAATAACTTTTGACTCCCATAACAATCTGGACAACATGGTTTGTTCCCCACCACACTGTCGACAATAATTAGTTCTATAGAGGATTAACCTTTTCTTGTTTGATACAAGAAGTTTCACCGGAAGTTTCCTGGGAGAAGAAATACTTCAATTTATTCTCGTAGCAACTGCTTTTATACATAGCTACTCCGACAAGCTTCAAAAGCCCTCGAGCAGTACATTCACGAGATTAGAGACAAAACTACACAAGTCACCCGTGGGAATAGAAAAGCAAATGGGACATTCCGGTTTTCATCTAATATCTCTATGCAAATGGGAAGGGGAGATAAGAGTGACCTTACAGAGAAATGTTTATTTAAAAAAAAGAAGTTTTGGTGGTATTGTTATCCAATATGGAGGCTACGAAGATTTCTAAAACCAATACGAGATATAGTTAGACATTTAGTGTTTGGAGATAATTGTTATATGTGAGTGTTTAGGATTCTTTTTGTTTCTAATTTCTTTAATATTTTTTACCTTCATTCTATTGGAATCTAGTTCACAAACTATAGACTGTATATCGTTTTTTGGGTTTTGGAAGTTAGCATATACTCATGTGAAGTGTGATTTTAGTGGGTTATACTCATGTGAGGTGAGATGTGATTTAAGTGTGCTATAGTTTTATAAGTATTAGGAGATATATGATAGAGTATCCCGTGCTATTTATATGCTTTTTTGTGCTATTGCTTCACTTCACATCTTAGACCACCTAGAGAGGCAACAGATACACCATATCAAATATATTATAGATTCTTTATCTCACAAAGGACAAAAAAATATAGTATACAAGATACATCATGCACAAGGATTATGATGAGACCACTTGTAATGTTGATATGAGCCAAGAAACCACATCAAGATTGTTAATATTAAGGATTATAGAAGCTAAATTAATCTTTTTATTTTTCATATACCAATTGAGTCATGAAAGTGATTAGTATTCCCAATAAGTTATATTTTAGTTATATATATTTCCATGCTTATGTTATATATTTCCTTGTGCGTTTAATGATAAAGATAGGCAAGCTTTTTCTTATCAATCAATAGATTGGTACAAGATCTCTTGTATGAGTTAACATGGTTCTCAATTCTCTTACTTCCACAATGACATCTTTTTTATATTAGAGGGATACATGGAAGTAAAGAGAGGATTTTGAATATTACAAGTTACCTTTTAGGAGTGTGCTACCTTTTAGGAGGAGTCTAAATTTTTACATGGTTTAGGAGATACTTTCAATCATAGGATATAATAGATTCTACTTAGTTACAATAATATAGAACCTTGGGTCAGGCTAATGAGTATAACAAAGCTATATAAGCCTACACACTTTGTCTATAAGTAGTCCTACTAAAAAAAATATTTTCCTCCTTTTGAAGAAGGACTACCATAAGAAGTTTTAGAGTATCAACTTGAGATATAGTGCTAATTATTACTTCAATTCTCATTGTGGAGGAAAATATAGATCCACACCCGATTGCTATTAGGAAGATCTTATTACACCCTATCAGCCATACCATTGTCCTTCAACATCATTCTCACTTTTAACACTATCTTAGTATCATCAAATCAGAGTTTTATATTGGCAATTTTAAAGGTGTATCTCTTTGCATTAGAGCATTTTGAAATATCCATCCAAATTGAATGTTTTGTAGGTAAATGTTGAGGAAGCTTGTAAAATCATTCTCATATGCATTTATTCTAGAGTGTTTAAGGAGGCTAGTGGATTCTTTGCAAGTCTTAATAATTTTTTGTGGTCCTTCTATAGTTCTCTTTGTTTCCATTACTACCATCAAAACTTCTCATAAGAAGCCTAAATTTTCTTCAATGAATTACCAATACACATAGAGAGATCCCTAACAAGCTAACAAAGATCTTTGTTTATCATGGCTCATATTTTAGCTCTTTTGTCTATTGCATTGTCCATGCCAAGTTATATCTTTCCCTCCTTGGCATGGCTCATTTTTTAGCTCTTTGTATATGATATTGGCCATGCCAAGTTGTATCTTTCACTACTTGGAAACAAGTACATTTTAGGCTTTGTATACCATATTAGGCAAACCTTTGACCCCTTAACAAGCAAGCTTTATCCTTTAGGCTTGAGAGTCAAGGTATTAAAGGTCTTTGTAAGTATCTCCCCTTAGTTTTCATTTCTAAAGGTGTGTATTGCTTGTATAGATGAATTACACATTCTTTTGAGTGTCAATAGGTTATGAGGATTTTATCACATGCTTTTTAAATTCCACCCTTGTAGATTATATCCTTCATGTGGATAACCTTCTTCTTTTAAAAATCCACTCATAGCAATTTATATACTCCTATACAATATAGCTCATTGATTTACCACTTACCTACTTCACATGGTCCTCCTTATTTTATCTTCCCATCAAATTTGGGAGCTTTGAGAGGAGGATCATTAGACTTAGGACTTTTGAGTGTGTTAAAATGGACTTTGAACACAGACTAAAATTTTTACCAATTTTTCATGGAAGAATAGGCATATTATATATGGAAGAGATGGTATTTCTAGTAACTTTGGGTATTTGGGTACTCTTTGCACCTTTACTTTAATTTTTTTTTGTCAATTCTTGATGAACTAGTCTTAGAGACATACATGATGGAAGTAGAAGAGTGGTCTTATTCTCTATGGATAATATTGTAGTGGATGAGAGATGGTTTGTCTTCTTGAGCCTAAAATAAAATTCCATCCTTTTCCTCTTTGCCTTTTGATTGGACCATAGGTTTGAAGTCTTCTTTGATAGATAGATAATCCTTGTACTGTTTATTCACTTCTTTGTTTTTTTCTTGGCAAGGATGTAAAATCTTGAATCCTAGCTTGACCTTGTATTAGGGAATTTTGACTCACATCTGCTAACTTTTTTATAGTGAGATTTTTCAAAATATTCCTTTTTTTTTTAGTAAACTAGCAAAAGTACAAAGAAGAAAGTGTTATGAGGTTTTGCATACTATAATACCATTAGCTAGTCAAATTATATAGAGATGGAAATTGGCTTGGTAATATCTTTACAAATATTATCTATGACGATCTAAGTAGATCAGATAGAGGTGTCACAAAAAATGTACTTTCTCTAATAGTGCAAAGGCCAAAAACACCCTAAAAACTTTAGAGCCAATTTAAAAGGCCTAAACGGATGAATTAGGCTTCAAAAAATAGAAAATCATTACCCTTGCAAGGGAGAGCATTGCATTATCTTCTCTTTCTTTTGTCTTATTGAGAACTTTCTAAAGATACCTCACCCATGCTTTTCTGAGCTTCCTATAAGAAGTTTCTTCAAAGATTCCCTTTGGTCAAACTTGTTTGACCAACCAAATAGCACAAGGATCAACATGCATCCATCCATGCATCTAATCTAAGAGTGGAGCTTGCTAACATATCACCAATCCATATATTTGATCCAAGGGTGTAGCTCCCTTTGAATAGATCCTCTTTGCTATATAATAAAGACAAGGTGCTCCTTTGGAGCATCGGAGTATTGAGGAAGGAAACCTTATGTGTTTCTTATGTTTCTTTGGGTGTTTCTCTTCTCTTTAGAAAATCACAATGGTATCAAAGCAGGTGTTTTAATCCAAGTAATTGGATCACTCCTCCTAGAGGGACATAAAATTTGAGATAGAGTAATTTTGAAGGGAGAAAAAGTAGTGCACTTAATAGATTGGAGGTGTTTTAGAGAAAAATGAGATAGATATTCTGGGAGGACAATTTCATGCACCTTGCTTTCTGTTTTTGAGTCCATTTCACATCAAGACTATGTACATCTAGTGCAAACAAGTGAGAATATATATCATTAACCATTTTGGAGTGGAGTTCATGGACATAGTGATGAATTTGCTAAACTTGGTGATTCTGCCTATAATGATATATGATAGAGAGTTGAATTTGATAATTTAAATTTTGTTATGATGTAATGGATCTGAAGATACCAAGTCCTCTCCTTTTCAACACTCAAGTAGAATTTCATTATATAGTTAGGTAGAAAGTGATGTTTAGGGATTTCATAGTCCACAATTTTGGTGAGAATATTATCAATGAGTGATAGCCTTTGAGGTCTTAATGGTAGTCCCAGTTTTCCATGCCCCCTCTTGAGTGATGATATTAACCCTTTATTGAAGTAAGAAGTATTGATTGAGCATTTTCCGTGTTTACAAATCATGGTATCACAATTGTAGGATTTGATGCAAGGAATGTAAGGAATGTTGAACAAGTTTTGGGAGATCAAGATGACAATAGATGCATTACAAAGGCAAGCATGTACCTTCAAGAAAAATCATATAATGCAAGAAAGAGAATCATCCCAAAACTGAATAAAAATAGCCAAAGTACTTAGAGAGTCATTCATGCCAATTACACCGACCTTGATCAACAATGAAGCCACATTGTTACTATAGATGAAGAAGATGTGCAAAATCAAGCCTTACAAGGGATAATGTTTCATGGGAGAAGCAAAAAATTGGATCTTTAGAATGAATCAATACTTTTGATTATTCACAACTAAGATCATTAATTATTCTACATGCATGTTTGCATGTAGACACCTCACCAATAAAAAGAGTTCACATGCTTGGAGCAATTGGGAACAATCGTTATTGGTAAAAAAAAGAGAAATCACTTGGATGGTGATGCAAGAAGAGCTACTGAAGAATTTCTACTCCGTGGTTTCCATACAAATAGCTCAAACTTGACTATAGGAGTTGAAGCATACAAACAACATACAAGAATATGTAGAGGCATTTCTTGATCTATAGGTTGCAATAATTTATATGAGTCTAGCAAAAGCTCTTGACAATTTCAAATAGGGGTTAAAAGAGCAAATTCACCAAAAGGTAATGGTACAAAACTCTCGTACCATTTTTGGAGCCATTGTGTATGCTTAAAGAATAACAAGAGCTTGTAGGAGGTGAAGTGGTAGTCAACACTATTGGGCTAAAACATCACACCTTTGTAGACCAATCCTTTTGGAATTAGGTAACATCTATTTTTGAGCACAAGGAGCACAACTCCTCCAAGGAGAATGGAGATACGGTCAAAGAAAGGAGAGATGGAGTCCCATGAGAGGAAGGGGCTCAAGTATGACAATGACATTGTTACAATTACGGTAGAGTTGGGCACATAGCCATCAATCATCATGTCCGCCTTCCTAGATGCCTTTGATCTCCATACAAGAAACTTTTGAACAACTTGGAGAGATGAATCAAAGAACATGATGTTGAAATCACATTTAAAAACAAAATTGCTAGTAAATGTACCTCGTGGCCTTATTGGCACAATAGAGAGGAGTAAAGGTAGGGAGAGGAAGACAATGAGTGCACAAAAGTTGAGGAAGACAAACACACAATTGATTTTTGTGAATGGAATTCTAGAAGGCAATATTGCAAAAGATCAAGATCAAGGAGAGAAATAGACAATGGAAGATCAAAATGAAAAATTATATTGGGACTCTTGAATGAGGAAAACTCGGAATGCCTAAAATGAACATAAGCTTTGGTATTTATAAGGAAATATACAAGGCTCTTGAGAAGCTTCTCAAGAAGCCGACTACTTGGAGTGCAAGCCAAGTTAACCGAGAAGCGTCTCAAGAAGCTTCCTTCTAGAAGCTGCTTACTTGTCAAGCAAGTTGTAAAAGACCCAATCCGAGGAAAGAAATAGGAGAATGGAAACTCACATTGGGACACTTGAATGAGGGAAAACTCCAAATGCCTAGCATCAGCTTCGGTTTTGGTATTTATAGGTCGCATACAAGGTCCTTGAGAAGCTTCTCAACAAGCTTCCTTGAGTTGCTTTCTTAGAATGCAAGCCAAGTTAACTAGGAAGCTTCTCAAGAAACTTCCTTCTAGAAGTTGTCTCCTTGGCATGCAAGCTAAGCTACTTAGAAGCTTCTAGAAGCTTCCTTCTAGAAGCTACCTGCTTGGAGCACAAGTTAACTAGTCGGGAAGCTTCCCAAGAAGCTTCTTAGATGCTTTTGGAATATTCTAGGCTAATTTAGCTTATTCTTGACTTTGTTAGCCTTACTAATTATGTCGCTAAACTCCATAATGTTACATATTCTCCCACCCCTAGTTGGTGACGTCCTCGTAACCATTGAAACTTCAAACTTCTAGATTGCTATTTGTGTATTTTGTATTCCCATGTGGCATCATGAAGGGTGTACCCTTTCCAAAGGACCTTGTAGTCCGTATGGTGGCGGCGTCCTCATTGCATGTGGTGATGTGCAAGGATACGATCAACTTCATACTCCTCATGATCATTGATAGGGAGAGAGGGAGGGGAGGTTGGACTCAAGAGGAGAAAGAAGAAGGGTTAGGAACAAAAGGTTTCTTTCAATTTGGAAATATGAAAGACTGGATGGATGCGCATATGACAAGGCAAGGCAAGTTGATAGGCAACAAGAGAGACAATTTGGGTGATATTAAAAGGTCCTATCCAATTAGGGGCAAGTTTACGAACTTGGGTATCAAGTAGGAGGGTTAGATTACTAGAGGATAACATAACTTTATCACCAACTTTAAAGGTGAGATGACGATGATGATTGTCCGCATATTGTTTTTGATGATTTTGAGCAATAAGGAGGTGAGATTTGGCTTGTTGGAGAGATTCGGAGATGGTGGTCAAGAAGGTTGAAGTATGGGGGGCTTGAGACAGAGGAGGAGCAAGAAGAGAATCTACGACAAGCGGATCTTGGCCAAAATTGAGAAAGAAAGGAGAGAATCCAATGCTTGCCTGTTTAGAATTATTGTATGCAAACTCCACAGCTGCAAGACATTGATCCCGATTGGTATGGTGAATGTTGACAAAGGCACAAAGCATATCTTCCATGTGCAATTTGCACGTTCTGTGAGCCGGCCTGTCTCTCACTCAGGATGAACCTCTGATGGCTATTATGGTAGCGCACCATGGACTAAGAAGGCAAGGAACCCGAACTCCATCATAGTTTCCAAGGCTAACACTCCAAGACTCAAGACATTGCTCACTAGAGAACTCAATGAGAGAGAGATAGTTGCAAATGAAAGGATGATGAGTATCTCCTCACCCCTTGTTTATATACTTGTGAAATAATTACGTACCAAAGTTACTAATTACCGTAGTAACTCAAGTTACTAGACTAAAAGTCAAGTAAAGTCAAAAAGTAGAAAGGAATATCCATTCACATGGGCATATTCCCCTAAGCATGTGGTCTTATCTTGACCCAACCACTAAGTCAAGGATTCCTTCACATGGGCTATCCTTGGACTAAAGAAGAATCCAAAACAAAAAGGCTTGCGGGCCCAAGAGTTCTCAACTCTTTCCTCAAAGCCAAACACCTAGGATAATACCAAGTCAACACACTAAAATCCAAAATAGTGGTGCTCATCTTTTCTACTTCCTCTAAAGTAAGGTCCCTTCTATCTTAGCTATGACTAACTTTAGCTAACCATGACTAATATAGAACCATCCTTTATCTCTATATAAATAAAATCTCTTAAGTACTTGTAATACCAAGCTAAATATCACAATACCACACACATGCACAAATGGGTGTTACAGTTCAGTTTGTCCATGAGTTTGAGGATGATAGGATGTGGACAAAGCAAGCTTGGTGCCAAGTAGCTAGAAGAGTGCTTGCCAAAACTTTTTGGTGAAGCAAGGATCACGGTTGGAGATGAGTACACATGGCATCCCATGATGCCACGTGTAGAGTAGAGTTGCACCAAGGTTGGAGCATCCACAGTATCAACCGTTGGTGCCAAATGGATTTGCTTACTAAGCTTATCCCCAAACATCACAATTGTTGTGTGACCTTGTTGTGTCTTGGGTAAGGAGGTGATGAGATCTAAGCTCACATGTTCCAAATGAGTAGCTGGAATGGGAAGTGGCTGAAGGAGTCCACTCGGCATTTGGTTAGTGGCCTTGTTATGTTGACAACTCTCACACGATTGAACAAAGTCCTAAACATCTCGTGTTATGTTGGGCCACCACCATTGGTGTTGGAGGGTGCCCAAGGTCTTGTCCACTCCCATGTAACTAGCTATTGGTAAATCATGGGCTTCTTGAAGGCACACAAGTCGAAGATCACCTTTGGCTGGAACATAGATCTGGTCCGCATGGAATGGAAAGCCTCTCTTGAAGGAGAAGGTGTTGTACTCCTTGTCGCATGCTATCAGACAACCATGTACCATTTGGAAGAAGGGATCTTGTTGTAGAGCTGATTGAAACTCATTACGGCCCTTTGAGTCAATTAGCATCGTTGTAATTGCCATCGTGGTGAGTGGAAGAGCCTTCAAATCAGGTCATCATGATAAAGCATCAGAGATGACATGGAACCAACCTGGTTTGTACTCAAGTTTGATATCAAACAATTGGAGTTGCTCTTCCCATCGATGATGTTGACTCTTCATCTGCTCCAAGTATGGCATCCTTGAATTTTTTCCATGTCAAGATTGGTACAACAATTTGTCATTTAGTTTGCTCCACTCCGAATCGCCACCAAAGTTTTGCCACACCATCCGATTGGCTTGAAGCCAAGAGAATTTGTTTCTGTTCATCTTGAAGATTGGTGGCTTCGAAGTAATGTTTGCAATTAAACATAAAATTCTCCATTGTGCTTGGAAGATTCTTGCCTTCAAACACCTTGGGTTTTGGAAATTAAATATGATCTTCTCCATCTCAAACTGGCACACTCTCTATATGTTCTTGTTTTTGTTGGTCTCATTCATCCAACAATCGAGTAAGGTGCTTGATTTGTTGATGCATCACAAGGATAATGTCCGATATTGCCACCATAGCTACTACTCCATCCTACTACTCCCAATTTATCTAATTGATTAACACATAGATACAACACGTCCACCTTTCTCCATAAGTGACAATCGGAAATATCAAGGGTTCCTCAAACACGGTGATCATATGTAGAAAATCTTGCCCAAAGCGTGAGGTGATGAATTGTGTGAAGCAGTGCTTGGTTAATATTTGGACATGAAAATCCCAATGGTTTGGCGGAAGTGGATTTGGTGGTTTATAAATTCCATCCATTCCATTCTTGCTCTGATACCAATGTAAATAAAGAAATAGGAGAATGTAAACTCACATTGGGACACTTGAATGTGGGAAAACTTCAAATACCTAGCTTGAGCTTTGGCTTTGGTATTTATAGGTAGCATACAAGGCCCTTGAGAAGCTTCCTCAAGCCGCTTTCTTAGAGTGCAAGCGAAGTTAACTAGGAAGCTTCTCAAGAAGCTTCCTTCTAGAAGTTGTCTACTTGACGTGCAAGCTAAGCTAGTTGGAAGCTTCTAAAAGCTACTTACTTGAGGTGCAAGCTAAGCTAGCCAAGAAGCTCCCCAAGAAGCTTCCAGAATATTCTAAGCTAATTTGTCTTATGTGCTACTTTGTAAGCCCGACTAACTTCATGGCTTAACTCCATATTATTATAACTACTCTATCAAGCTACTTATAGTTGATCTAAGTTAACACATAGATACAACACGTCCATCATTCTCTATAAGTTACAATCAAAACTATCAAGGGCTCATCAGACAGATGATCACATTCAAAAAAATTTGCCCAAAACTTGAGATGATGAATTGAGTGAAATGATACTTGGGTAGAACATGGACATAAAAATTACAATGGTTTGGCAAAAATGGATTTGGTGGTCCATAAATTCTATCTATCTCAGTCTTGCTCTAATACAAATGTAAAAGACCAAGACCAAGGAAAGAAATAGAAGAATGGAAGATCAAAGTGAAAGATCACATTGACACTCTTTAAAATGCTTAACATGAGCAGAATCTTTGGTATTTATAAAAATTATACAAATTTCTTGAGAAGCTTCTCAAGAAGTCACCTGCTTGGAGTGCAAACAAAGTCAACCAAAAAGCTTCTCAACAAGCTTTCTTTTAGAAGTTGCTTACTTGGCATGCAAGCTAAGCTAACCAAGAAGATTCCTAAGAAGCTTTGTTCTAAAAGCCATTTACTTGGCATGCAAGCTAAGTTAGCCAAGAAGCTTCCTTCTAGAAGCCACTTACTTGGCGTACAAGCTAAGCTAGTCAAGAAACTTTTCAAGAAACTTCCTCCTTGGCATGCATATTATCCAACACTTGAAAAGTTCCAAGTAGCTTCCTAGATGCTTCTAGAATATTCTTAGCTCATTTGGTATATTTTCTACTTTGTTCGTCTCAACTAATTCATCGATAAGTTTCATATGGTTACAAATTAGTTGAAAGTATTGATAAAAAAATAGAGTTATCTAATAGTCAATTAGAGAGAATTGAATCATTACTTAGAAAGATAACACTTCCTATAGGAGAGTATTAAGAAGAAATTGAGTGGCAAGTGATATGGTTAGTTGACTATGAGGTGATCTTAAGCATGTTGTGGATTGAGCACTACAATCCCATGGTAGATTGGAGAAAGAAAATAGTGAGAACTAGCCAATGGAAGATCATTGGAGATAGCAAAAGATTAGAAAGGTAATAATTGCCTCTCTATCTCATAAGGACAACAACTATAGGTAAGATAGATAGATGTTTCATAGGTCTAATAAGAGAAGTCCAAAGTGCACAACTTGATGGACAGATTCTTGAAAATTTGAAAGATATGGTCAATGAGTTTCAAGGTATCTTTCTTGATGATTTACCCACAAGACTACTACCAAAAAGGAGAGTAGATCATAAAATCAAGATACTTCTTGGGAAGACACTTCCTTGTGAGGCCCCATATTGACTATCAACTCATAAGTTGGAGGAATGCAAGTCTTAGATAAAAGATATGCTATAGAAAGGGTTTATCCAACCCAATGAATCACCATATAGAACTCTTGTCTTGTTTGTGAAGAAGAAAGATAGTACAACATGCATGTGCATTGACTATCGAGGCCTAAGTCAACAAACAATGAAGAATAAATACCAATTATCTCAAATGAGTGACTTGATTGATCAGCTCAATTGGGCAAAACACTTCACCAAACTTGATCTATGGAGAAATTATAACCAAATAAAGATTGTGGAGGAAGATATACACAAAATTGCCTTTCAAACAAGGTATGGTCACTTTGAGTATTTAGTGATATCGTTTAGCCCCACCAATGCACTAGCCACTTTCATGAATTTGATGAATGATATATTTTCATCCATACTTGGATAAATCTTTTATCATTTTCCTTGATGATATTTTAGTCTATAGTAGGACAATGAACGAGCACAAGCAACATCTACAAGAAGTCATCCAAATTCTCTGACAAAACAATTGTATGCCAAAGTCTCAAAGTGAGAGTTTGGCAAGTCTGAAGTAGATTACTTGATGCATAGAGTAAATGCAAAAGGTATCAAAGTGTTCATATATAAAATAGATGTCATTCAGAAATAGAGTGCTCTAGAAGATCAAACTCAACTCAAGAGTTTTTGGGATTGCTTGGGTTGTATTGTCAATTTTTCAAGGACTTCTCCAAGGTCACACAACCCGTAATAGCACTACTTAGCAAAGGAAAGAAATGGATGTAGAGAACAACATATGAATTGGCTTTTCAAGAATAAAAAGATGCATTACTACATGCACAATCTTGAAATGGTATAGCCCAACACATTTAATCAAGTTGGCTATATATGCATCAAGTGTTGCAATAAGAGTTGTCCTACAATGAGAATGGAGTGATGGATGGCACCTAATTGCATATTTCTCTCAAAATTTGTTATCGATAGAGTGCAACTATCATACCACCAAATACAAAAGAGTTGGCTATTGTCCTTGCAACCAAGTATTGAAAGCACTATCTTGGTGAGAAAGAATTTGTAATGGAGACGTACCACAAACCACTAGTCTACCTCAAGACACAAAAAGATCTATTGCATCAATAGTTTCATTGAGTAGAGAAGAGACAAAGGTTCAACATGAAGATCATATATGTGGAAGGCAAGAAGCAACTTGTAGATGCATTCACTCAAATACTTATGGTGAACAATCTGGTTGTAGAGGTCAAGATGAACCTAGATTTCTAGCCAAGGATTCTTATTACTACAAAGGTTGATCGACATATTGTAGGAGCTCAATCATCAAAAGGCGTAACCAATACCCAAGGACTCACCTTTAGTGATGGTAAGTTATAGATCCAAGATGATCCAAACCTTAGAACTACTATCCTAATAGAATGTCATGATCCTACCATTACAGGTCATGTGGGAGTGGACAAGACCTTAGATACAATCAAATGCCAGCTTTATTGGCCCAAGATGAGCAACAATGTGATAAAGTATGTTCAAAGTTGCCAACTCCATTAACAAAATAAAGCCTATAATCATGCTCCCTAAGGACTCCTTTAAACCCTCCCTACTCCTACATAACATTGGGAGCAAGTTAACATAGATATGGTTTTTGAATTGCCCAAGACTACCTCAGCTTTTGACTCCATTGTAGTCTTAATGGACCGACTCAACAAAATTATTTTTGTATGTCCTACAACCAAGGACATGACCGCTCTACATTTAACTCAATTGTATTAAGCTATGGTCTTTTCTCACCATGGCTTGTCTCAAGTGCTCATCACATATCGGGGCACTCCATTCACTAGTTTGTTTTAGAGGACACTCTTTGACATCTTCAAAACCAAACTTCCATGTGCACAACATACCATCCACAAACCAATGGACAAATAGAGAGTGCCAATTGCACTTTCAAGGAAATGCTTTGGGGCTTCACCTTAGTGGAGCAAGAAAGGTGGGACACCTTATTTTCACTGGTGGAATTTACTTACAACAATTCAATGAATCCATTTACTCAGGTCATACAATTCTTCCTCATATATGTAGAACACATTTTCATACCTTCTAGGTTGGTAAAGATCTGCACAATGGTTGTAAAAGTTGATGTTATCAAAACTTTTGTTTTTAGAATCCAAGAAGGTGTAGAGAATGCCATGCATAGGTTGTAGATAATCCAAAATTGATAGAAACAATATATATGCATATTGCATGCACATGGAGTTCAATGTTGGATCAAGTATGGCTATCCACAACCAACCTCACATTAGTTGGCCCTTGTAAGCTCAGACCTCACTTTATTGGCTCTTTTCCCATCATCCATCAAATTGGTACAATGACCTCTGACCTCAAACTACCACCACATATGAAGATCCATCTAGTGTTCCATATTTCCATACTACATAGATATGCACCCCAATCGCCCCACTTTCCTTCCACATAAGAAGTTAGACCTTGTCCAACACTCATTGATGGCACAGAGGAATAGAAAGTCAAACACATTTTCTAGAAATGCATCTTCAAGAAATGCATCTATGGTATCTGCCATCCATGTGTGGAATATCTCATCTATTGGAAAGGATCCCCATTGTATTTAGGCAACATGGGAACCCATAGCTAACTTGACCAATGCAATGGTATTAGTGCAATCTTTTGAGCACCAGCTTTGCAATGAGGACATTGTATTTTAAAAGGGAGAGGTTTATAATAGCGCTAGCTAGACAAAATCATCTAGAGGTGAAAATTGAGTTGGTAATATCCTTAGGGATGTTATATATGATAGTCACAGTAGATCAAATAGTGATTTCACCAAAAAGAGTTCTTTCATTAATAGGGCAGAGGTCAAAAACACCCTACAAACTTTAGAGCCAATTTCAAATGCCTAAATGGATGAATTAGATATCAAAAAATGGAAGAATTATTCCCCAATGGAAGAGAAAGCATTGCCTTCTCCACTCGTTGTTTGTTTCATTGAAGGCTTTCTAACAGTACTTCATCTATGATATTTTGAGCTCCCCATAAGAAGATTCCTCAAAGATTCCCTTTGCTCAAACTTGTTTTACCAACCAAATAGGACAAAGATGAACATGTCACCAATCCATACAACTAATCTAAGGGTGAAGCTCACTAGCATATCACCAATCCATATATTTGATCCAAGGGTGTAACTTTCTTTGAGTAGATCCTCTTTGCTATATAATAAAGACAAGATGCTCCTTTGGGGCATCGGAGTATTGAGGAAGGAAACTTTGTGTTTCTCTTGTGTCTCTCTAGTGTGTTTCTCCTGTCCTTGCAACATTACATTTAGGTTCTATCCACACATTTACACCTTCATTACTTGCTTGTAAATATGGTATTACCTTAGATGCAATAAGATCCATATGACTTGTCATTCTTTTGTAGTATAACATATAGCTCCCCATAGTATCATGAAGGATAGAATATTTTCACTAGCACAAGAAAGTAGATACTTCACTTTGGAAGAAGTTTAGGTATCTATTATAAATAACTCAGGTTAGGGTACGTATATATGCTCAAGGCAACCAAGTGATAATATTAGATGTTATGGTTTACAAGGATGATTACCCATCTCCTTGGATGGGCTACAAGTGGAGTGGAAACAGCTAAGGTTTTTTTTTAATAGGAGCTATGTAGTGAGATCACCACTTTATTCATCTAGGCTTAGAGTTATATAGAGTTATAGATATGGTGATATGTTTATCAAGGACTGTGCAAGAGTTTATCATATTAGATAAACAAAAGAGGGTAAATAATAGGTGTTCATTGCTGTATGGAGAGCACTAGCTAACTGGGAATCCATAAGAAAAAAATCATACTATGATATTTTCTTTGGATACTCCATGATATGAAGACCATTTGATTTATATAGCTTTGAGATTCTAGGTGTATTAAAATAACACCTTATTTGGATAATATTGTGGCTTAGCTATATTTACCTCTTAAATTTTATCCTTGCAAGGCTTGATAAAGTCTTATCAATCTTCTTGTTATCATACCTCATCTTAACTTTGACACTCTACTTATATTTGGATGATTCCACATTCATTTTACTATTGAGAAGTCTAGACTCACCTATTGTGGCTGCCCATCTTTAAAGACCTAAGACTCAAGAGTAGTATAAGGTGATCAAACTCTCTATGAAAAGTAGAAGGTAAGCATGGCAAAAGGGATATCCATAGCACTATCCTATCTTAGGAATATTACGCTACATCTCAAAGGATTTTGTCAAAGTGGTGATGAACATGCACAAAAATCTCAATAGCCAAGGGAACAATGGTATAAAGAATTGAGGACAGAAGCCGTTCATTGAACAGGAGACCTAGAACCCATTGAATGCAAATGCCAAAGGAACAAGAGCATGAGAGGAAAGTTGTGTTGCATAATGATCCTCTTTTCACCAAGTGGCAGTTATCCCATCTACTCTTACATGAATACAAATTGATGCTAGAGTCTTTGCTAGTAGGAAGACTAAATAGCTCCACTCATATAGGATCAGTCATAGAGTTATCCTATGAGCTATTTTAAAAGCCTATTGAAAACACATCCATGTCTGTTCATGACTTGTTTAAAACCATACACAAAATAATGATGGTGCCAATTTGCATCAAACACAATAAAATAATGCAAGGTTTTTTTGGTTGTATGCAATGAGCTTTCCTTAGGAAACATAGATATAGTACATCAATGGCTGATAGAGGTAAGAAGCAACTTTTAAGAAATACTAGAGACAAGAGTGGTAGTGTAGGATAAAAGAAAGAAGGAAAGACCCATCAAGCCATACAAGACTTGTGGTGAGGCATTTCAAATATGGACAATAGTGGTTTCATATTTGTGATTGATGAATTTAACAGATTTTTGTGAGATCTGTAAATATTTTATGGATATCCATAGAGAGAATTTGATTAGAAATAGAAATATCTCATAAAAATATAAATTTTAAATTTTTATAAGTAAATTAGGGTTTTAAATTTTGAATTTAAATTATAGATGTTTACAAATAATTTGATAAAATATTATTGATCATATTTTAGATTATCCATAAAGTTATCTACTCCTACCAACTTTTAACCATAACAACTTAGTGGGAGATTCAAACAAGGGCTTTTGAGTGTCACACAAATGATCTAAAGCTTTCTTTTACAATAAGTGGAATAAAAATTTAGGGTAGATCTAGGACACATATGCATGAAATTTTACAGTAGTTGGACCCCAATACTCACACCACATGCCATAGAAAATCCTACCAAGCAAGAAAAAGTTGATCTGTTTTAGTTTATGGTAATTGAAGGCTTATTGTAATGTTCCTAGTAAACCTTAAAAGAAACACACATGAAGAAACACAAGAAAAACACAATTCATAAACTCTTTGATGCCCCAAATGAGCACCTTGTCTCCCCAAAGGAGTACCTTGTCCTTATTATATAGCAAGAAGATCCGCTCAAAGGGAGCTACACCTTTAGATCAAATACATGGATTGGTGATATGTCCACAAGTTGCACCCTTAGATTAGTTGCATGGATAGGTGACATGTTGATCCTTGTCCCATTTGGCTGGTTAAATAATTTGACCAAAGGGAATCTTTGGGAAATCTTTGGGTAGGAAGCTCAAAACAATATGGGTGAGGTACCATTGGAAAGATCCCTAGCTAATGATATTACACTTACATATGGATCTAAAAGTATTAATTAGGGTAATGAAAGTTATTACTTTTCCACATAGCATAAGTAGATTGCATCAACTAATTTAACCCTTGAATTTCTACAATGTCCACTTGACATTGAAATTGAAATGTTTGCCTATAATTGCACTCCCAATAGCATAAAACTATAAAAACTTTTATGGACTATTCATTAGGGTGTTTCAAATTCAGAAGGTATAAGAAAATTGCAACACTTTTTATTTCTTGTTAAGGTTTATTTGGGTACCCATTGAAGCTTATCATTCCTTAAAGTGAAATGTATGTAAAAAATATTACGGATAGGGTGTTGATTTATAGGACACACCAAGCTTCACACTCAATACTTCAATGCCCCAAAGAAGCACCTTGGCTTTATTATATAGCAAAGAGGATTCCCTTAGGGGAAGCTCTATCCTTGGATCAGATACATGGATAGGTGACATGTCATCAAGCTCTACCCTTAGATTAGTTGCATGCATGGGTGACATATCTATTCAGATCCTATTTGGTTGGTCAAACAATCTTTGACCAAAGAAAATCTTTAGAGAATCTTCTTGTATAAATCTCAAAATTGTATGCATGACGTACCATTTGAAAGCTCTCAATGAGACAAACAATGGGGGAGGATAGCCTAGCCTTCTCTTCTTTTTGGGATATTTTGCACATTTTTAAGGCCTAATTCATCCATTTAGACCCCCAAAATTAGCTCTAAATTTTGTAGGCTATTTTTGGCTCCCTATTAGTAGAATTATTGTTTTGGTAACACCTCTATCTGATCTACCAAGCCCATCAATACATAACATCCTTCCAGATATTACAAAGCCAATTTTCACCTCTAGGTAATATGTCTAACTATTGGTATTACATCAACTATCATCAATCAATGCAATATAGAATAAGAGTGAGTATGGAGGAAACAAGTGCACACATTGAGGTTGAGGTGGAACAACTAGTATGCACCAAGTGATTTCTCCTTGGCCCCATACAGGTATAGATTCATCAAAGAGTTTTAGTTGTCAAGATTTGTTGGAGATGGTTTCCTCTATACTAAAGATAGTGACAAGAGGAAAAGAAGATGTGAGTACCAAAGGGAAAGGAGTTGACAAACAAGCTCTCTCCATTATGCTCAAACCTTAGATAATCCTGAACATTTCAAGTAGATTCATGGAGGTAATAGCAAGAGGCAATTGCAAAAGTGCACCGTCTTCAACTACATGGCCACTTATCTTGTGATATTTAGGAGAGGTTTCCTTGAGTTGATGATGGTGACAGATTATTCAAGAAATAGGCTAGGTACATGAGTTCATATAAGAATGCTTGAGCTTGGAAAGACAAGTGTAGAATGGAAGGTTTGAAAGAAGGAGAGCTGAAACAAGGACTAAGAACTATCAATGATAAAATGAATCATATGTGTCTGCATTATGGGAGAATGGATGTGATGTTTGGAGGTGGAGCTAATATAACTCTCCTAGCCTTGTAAGCATGGAAGTGGGAGTGGAAAGTCCCATGAATATTTGTGTAGCACCTTGCTCTAAGCAAGAAATAAGCAGTTTATTTCCCAAAGATGAGTATTGCACAAAGTGAGCTTTACCATTCTCCAATATTATTACCTTATGATTTTTATTCCTCAAGTAGTTCCATGCACCCAACCATACTTGCAAGAAGAAAATGGTGGAGGAGATTTTCTTGAGGATGAGAGTAGCTCCCATGCTGCCATTTCTATCCCTTCACAAGAATAGTATTTCTGTCCACACTCCCAAGCATTTAACCCCACACCATCCCATCCCAATCACATTCTAATTATATTCATGCTTATTATAGTCATTCTAATCATTTTCCACCATCATTTTTGAATAAGTAGAATGCATATTTACATGCTCCTACTCTAAATGAAGAGACTATGCAAGATGAGGAGTTGGGTGCAAGAGAAGGAGGAGGCAAGTAACAAAGAGCAAGAGGGAGAATTGAGGAGGAAAAACAAGTTTGTACCTAGAAATCAAACCCCACACTCTAAACACTCTCTCCATATATCAAATCAACCAAAGCTTTGGAGTGAGTCACTTGAAGCTAGAGAGAGATGCATGTTAAGCTAAAATAGAAGCAAAAATACTATGGAAGATGGAAAAGCTTTGAGTGAATGTAGATCCTTTAGAGGAAGTTCACTCAAAGAAGATAAGATCAAAGGTGGACATGTTAAGAATACAAAAGAGAAGTTCAAAATCTAAGCAATTGCAGTTGATGACTTTAGAATTAGCCCAAGCAAGGAAATCACCATATGAAATTAAGACCATTATGAATATGCTTGGGGAATTAGACAACTCTCCTTATGGGACTTATAGAAGCTACATACATGACCTAAAATTTCCAATTCCAAATTACTCCACCGCATAGGATTCAAATGATACCAATTACCTTTTTGGTTTTTGATTCCCATTCAAGACACCTAAACAATTTGTGTTTTTGAATGATTAATTGCACCTTGTTTCAAGAGGAATAAAATTGTGATAAACTCTTTTGATGGTCCAAATAAGATATATGTTTTCAGCTTTTTGTTTACACCTATGATATGTTTTGAACTCTATTATATGTTTACACCATTGGATATGGAATACGAAACAAATGTTGAATAACATGAAAACTCTAGGTTATAAATAAATCCTTTGATATTCCAACCATGAGATAAACCAATTGTGAAATAAATTTTGTTGAGTTCATGTGGAATGTTTGTATATTGGGGTGTAGTTGGTTTGAGAAGGTTTGAATTAGGGTCCAATGTCCAACGGTTGAATCAACTTTTGTTGTATTTAGTGGGGTGCTTCCATAATGGAGCATTTAACAAGTATTGGTGGTTTTGGTGGAGTGTTTATCCTGTTTATTGGGTTTGGCATGGGTTTGGTTTGGATTATGGAGTTTATAAGCAAAAAAATTGGTGGTTCAGCCAAGAGATTTAGCAGAACTTGTGTTAAGTGTGTTGGGCAAGGGTTTGTTTAGACTTGGAAGAGTTGATTGTGCTTCTTGAGATTGGTAGGTTCATCTAGGACGGAGTATGGGTTAGGATGGGATAGTGTTTGGTTGGTTTAGGTAGATTCTTTTGGGGCCTTGGTGCATTTTGGTGGGGTTTTTTTAGGTTGTGGTTGGGTTGCACTTCCATAGGGTTTTTTGGTCAGATAGGTTAAGTGCACCTGATTTAAGTCAAATTTATATTTAGTGATAAAATATTTATAATATATAAATGGTATGATATATCAGGGTACACAACAGAATGTCTAAATTATATTTGAATAAATGATATATTATCATGTATTCAGATAATATAAAATATCAAGGTATATATCAAAGGGTGATTATAATATTCAAAGGTTATATTCATTTTTTGATGATTAAGCAATGTTCCATACTCTTGGTACTTGGAAAGCAAAGTTTTGATATATTTTCTTGTGAGGAGCAGCAGTTTGACCTTCACAAACTAGAGAAGAGGGACTCAAGATGTTAATCAAAGATGTTTTAAACATTTGGTGATAGGGAGTGAAGGATGAACAAACAATTGGTATGGGTGTTCTTTCTATGACTTTACTAGAGTTAGGATAAGCCTTATTTTCTCTTTCTCTCAATAAATTTATAGTTTCATTAGATGTCCATCAACACAATGTAATGTTCCAAGGACAAGGAAACTCCCAATAGAAATACAAGGCTTCATCCCTCAATACTCCAATGCCCCAAAGGAGCACCTTGTCTTTATTATATAGCAAAGAGGATCCACTCAAAGGGAGCTCCACCCTTGGATCAGATATATGGATAGGTTACATGTCAACAAGTTTTACCCTAAGATTAGTTGCATGGATTGGTGACATGTCAATCCTTGTGCTATTTGGTTGGTCAAACAACTTTGATTGGAAGGAATCTTTGGGGAATCTTCATGCTTAGAAAAAAATGGGTGAGGTATTGTTGGAAAGCTCTCAATGAGACAAACAAGGGTGGGAGAAGGCAACACCTTTCATCTTGGAGGGTAGGGAATCTTTCATTTTTCTTGAGGCTTAATTTATCCATTTAGCCCTTTAATTAGTTTTGAGTTTTTTGGGGTGTTTTTGACCTCAATCTTATTGTAAGAGTACTCTTTTATTACATCTCTATCTGATCTACTTAGACTATCATATATAAAATCCTTCCAGATATTACCAAACCAATTTTTACCTCTAGGTAATATGTCTAGCCCTCGTTTTTTAAGACGTAATGTCTTCATTGCAAAGCTATTGCTCAAAATATTGCACTAATACTAGTGCATGGATCAAGTTAGCTATTGGCTACCATCTTGCCTCATACAATGGGCACACTTTCAAATATACAAGATATTTCACACACGGATGGCAGGTATCATGGATGCATTTTTGGAGAATGCATTTGACATCATATTCCTCCGTGCCATCAATGAGTGTTGGACAATGTTAACTTCTTGTATGGAAGGAAAGTGGGGCAATTGGAGTGCATATTTGCAAGGTAAGGAACAAAGAACACTAGATGGATTTTCATATGTGGTGATAGCTCAAGTTCATAGGCCACTCTATTGATTTTATGGAGAATGGGAAAAGGCCCAATAAAATGAGGTTTAAGCTTACAAGGACCAACTAACATGAGGTTGGTTGTGGACAGCCAGACTAATCCCCAATGCTAAACTCTATATGCATGTGATGTGCATTTACATATTTTTTTTAATTGATTTTGGGTGATTTACAATCTGAGCTTGGCATTTGCCATACATGAAGAAGAATGGTGTGACATGTGTAGATGCTTTCATTGAATTATTGTAGGTAAATTCCACCAATGGAGGTAAGTGTCCCACCTTTCTTGCTCCTCTAAAGTGAAGCCTTGGAGCATGTTCTCAATAGTGCAATTAGCTTGCTTTGTTTGTCCATCAGTTTTTGGATGGTATGCCATGGACATGGCTAGTTTGGTTTTGAAGGGGCCAAAGAGTGTTCTCCAAAACAAACTAGTGAATTGAGTGCTTCAATCAATGATGAGCACTCAAGATAGGCCATGGTGAGAAAAGCCTATAGTTAAGTATGCTTGAGCTAATTGTGGAGCAATCATTTCCTTGGTTGTATGATACACATGAATCATTTAGTTGAGTAAATCTACAAAGACTACAATGGAGTCAAACCTTGAGGTAGTCTTGGGCAATTTAGAAACCAGATCTACGTTGACATGTTCCAAACATTATTTAGGAATCAGGAGTGGTTGAAGGAGTCACATGGTAGCCTCATTAGAGTGTTTATTTTGTTGATAGAGTAGGCAGCTTCAAACATACTCCATCACATTGTTGCTCATCTTGAGCCAATAGTAATGGCATTTGACTGTATCTAAGGTCTTGTCCACTCCAACATGACTTGCAATGGTAGAATAATGACATTCTGCTAGGATGGTTGTTCTTAGGTTTGAGGCATCTAGAATCAATAACTTTTTGTCACAAAAGGTGAGTCCTTGGGTATTTGTTATGCCTTTGGATGATTGAGCTCTTATAATTTGTGGGTTAGTCTTCATAAAGAATCCTTGGCCAAAATCTTGGTTCATCTTGACCTCTACCACTAGATCTTTTGCCATAAGCATTTGGGTGAATGCATCTACAAGTTGCTTCTTTCTTTCCACATATGTGATTGTCATATTGAACCATTGTCTCCACTTGGTGTGCAAAGTGGAGACAATGGTTTGTTGATGAGATAGATCTTTTTGTGTCTCAAGGTAGACTAGAGGTTTGTGGTTTGTCTCCACTACAAGTGCCGTCTTGCTAAGATAATGCTTCCATGCTTGGTTACAAGGACAATGGCCAACTCTTTGTAATTTGTGGTGTGATAGTTGCATTTTCTTGGTAACAACTTTGAGAGAATATGCAATTGGGTACCATCTATCATTCCATTCATGTTGTAGGATTGCTCTTATTGCAAAACTTAATGCATCTATAGCCAACTTGATTGGACATTTTGGGTCAAACCATTTCAAGATTGGTGCATGTAGTAATGCATCTTTCAATTCTTGGGCAATTCTTATGCGGTTCTTCACATCCACTTCTTTCCCTTGCCAAGTAGTGTAGTTAGAAGTTATGTGACATGGAGAAGTTCTTATTGAATTGATGATAAAACCCCATCAATCCCAAGAAACTCTTGAGTTGAGTTTGATCTTCTAGAGTACCTCATTTTTTAATGAACTCTATTTTATCTATTAACACTTGGATACCTTTGACACATACTCTATGCCCCAAGTATATCTACTTTAGACTTTCCAAACTTGCACTTTGAGTTTTGGCATACAATTGATTTTGTACTAGAATCTGGAGGACTGCTTGTAGATGTTGCTTGTGTTGTATCATTGTAATACTCTACACTAAGATGTCATCATCAAACTCATGAAAGTGGCTAGTGCATTTGTGAGGCCAAGCGGTATCACCAAGTACATAAAGTGATCACACCTTGTTTGAAAGGTAGTTTTGTGTATGTTTTCATCTATGATCCTGATTTGGTTGTAACCGCTCTATAGATCAAGTTTGGTGAAGTGATTTGCCACATTGTGTTGATCAAACAGGTCATCCATGCAAGATAATAGGTATTTTTTCTTCACTGTTTGTTGATTTAGGCCTTGTTAGTCAATGCATATGCATATTGTATCATCCTTCTTCTTCACAAACAAGACAAGAGCCCCATATGGTGATATGTTGGGTTGGATAAACCCTTTCTACATCATGCTCAATTTGAGCCTTACACTCCTCCAATTCCTAAAGTGATAGTCAATATGAGGCCTTATAAGGAGGTGGCTTCCAAGGAAGTATCTCAATTTTATGATGTACTCTCCTTTTTGGTGGTAATCCTAAGGGTAGATCATCATGAAAGACATCTTGAAACTTCTTGACCACATCTTTTAAATTTCCAAGAATTTGAAAATTGAGTTGTGCACTTTGGACTTCTCTTATTAGACTTATGAAACATCTATCTATCTTATGAATGTTGCCCAATTCCATAAGAATTGGTTCACCAAAGTTTGGTGTTTCAGCCCAATAGTGTTGATTTGAGTCTAATCCTTCACCTCCTCTAGGAGCCCTTGCTATTCCTTGAGCATATGCAATGGCTTCAAAACCAATGTGAGAATTTTGTACCATTACATCTTGGCAAATTTTCTCTTTTAGTTCTTGTTTGGAGTTATCAAGAGCTTTCATTAGACTCATATTGTTATCTCAACATGTAGATTGAGAAATACTTCTATGTACTCTTGTATGTTGTTTTTATGCTTCAACCTCCATAGTCAAGTTTGAGCCATTTGCACAAAATCTCACGGATTAGAAATTCTTCAATGGCACTTCTTGCATTGCCATCCAAATAATCTTTCTTCCTTTTGTCAACTTTGATAGTTACCAAGCATTGTACCATGTGAGGGCTTTATTGGTCAATTACCTACATGTAACATGCCTATATAATGATCAATGATCTCAATTGTGAATAATTGAAAATATCAATTCATTTTTGAAATCCAATTTTAGGGTTAATATAATCACCCAAGAGGGGACATAAAAATTAGAACTACCATTGGGACCTCAAAGGCTATCACTTGTTAATTATATTTCTCATTGAAATTGTAGACTACGAAATCCCTAAACATCACTTTTGTTCTAACTACATAACAAACTTCTACTTGAGTGTTTAAAGGAAGAGGATTTGATATATTCAAATCCATTGCATCATAACATAATGTAGATTGTCAAAATCCTACTCTCTTTTATATGTCACTACCAATAGACCGGGTTTGGCAACTTCATCACTTTATTTATGAACTCTGCTCCATAATGGTAATAAGATATATTCTCACTTGCTCACATTGGATGTACATAATATTGATGTGGAGTAAATTCAAGAATAAATAGTGAGGTTCAAGAAATTGTCCTCTAGGAGCCTCTATCCTATCCTCCCAATAAAACATCCCCAATCTATTGATTGCACTACATTTTCTCCCTTGGAAATTACTTAGTCTTAGTAGCCTATGTTCCCCAAGAAGGGTTATCCACTTTCTTGGATTAAAACACCTGCTTTGATACAATTGTAATGTTCCAAGGACAAGAGAACTCCCAAAAAGAAAAACACAAGGCTTCATCCATCAATAGTTAGATGCCCCAAAGGAGCACCTTGAATTTTATTATATAGCAAAGAGGATCCACTCAAAGGGAGCTCCACCCTTGGATTGGTGGTATTTAGATTAATTGTATGGATTGGTGACATGTTGATCCTTGTTTGATCTAATAAGTCAAACAAGTTTGATCAAAAGGAAATTTTGGAGAATTTCCTTGCATGAAGCTAAAAATAGCATGGATGAGGTACCATTGGAAAGCTCTCAATGACATGAACAAGGGGGGAGAAGGCAGCACTTCACCCTTGGAAGGGAAGGAATTTTGTCCATTTTTTGAAGCCTAATTCATCTATTTAGGCCTTTGAAATTAGCTTTGAAGTTTTCAATGTGTTTTCAACCTCTACTCTACTAGTAGAAGTATACTTTTGGTGACACTTCTACCTAATCTACTTAGACTATTATATATAATATCCTTTCAGATATTTCTAGGCCAATTGTCACCTCCAAATAATATTTTTAGCTAATGGTATTACACACAACTTCTTTGAATATATGCAACAAAGGTGAGAAATTGCAATGCCATCCACAAATTAATGATTATTGTAAAAGCTCTCTTTGATATTCATCTTGTTATCAAATTGAGTGCACTATCTCTCTTGTAATCTCTTTAGTTGTTTTGAGGTAGTTTCTAGCCTTATTGCATTGGGTCTTGGTACTAGGGATGCTAATTCTTAGTCATTGATATGATCAAATTGTAGCACTCATCTGTCAAATTTTAGATAGATGCCCAACACCAAGTAAAAACTTTCATGCAAATAGTCTATGAAATGAACATAAAAGTTCTTAGTCAAGTATTGTCATGGAAATGATATACTTTTTATTCTTTGCTATTGGAAACATGTCTTTGACCAGAAATTGATAGATGAGGTTTGTTTAGAACATCTTTTTGGACAAATGGGTTTGTTGGTAGAAGAGGTTGTTGGTGAAAGCTATTTAAGGTTTGTTCAACCACTTGTCAAGATCTAAAATATAAAAGTTCTTAGTCAAGTATTGTCATGGAGATGATACACCTTTTATTCTTTGTTATTATTGAAACATAGGGTTTGTTCAACTCTTTGTCAAGGAATTGGAGGTTTGCTTGGCTAGATGTTGGGTTTGTTCAAGAAATTTGTGTTCAACCAAGGATAGAGGTTGTTTGCAACAATTAGGGGTTGGTTGGTGGAGAAATTAGGAAACAAGTGGTTTATTAGGCTTTATAGATAAGGACAAAAAATAACAGTTTCATTCCAAGATTTGTTGGGAGGTTTCTTTAATTAGGGTTTTGGTAATATTTCCATTGGACCCAATGTTTAAGGTTTGGGAGTGGGTGCAAGATGGGGTCAGGAAGGAACAAGGACATCCAAAAGACAAAATTGCACAAATTTTCCTAGAGCATAAATTGCAACAACTAATTGTAACAAAGAGCAAAGGTTGAATGAATAAAATTGAATAATTGAATAATAGTCAACAATAAAATAGAAATTAGAAACATAAGGAGAATGAATGAACAAAAATCTTATAGCTAGTGTATGGTATTCTATCCCAAGAGTGAATTTAAGCCCTAGCACATCAAGGTCCACTTTGTAGATCATTTCCACCGCATTCTTCACTTAATGCTTATCTAGCCAGCTCTATTTTATCTAAATATATATTAATCAACTTCAAAATGGAAATCTATTTTCCAATTTAGTTCATTGAAATCCTCCATGTTGTGCATTGAAATCCCCCATGGTTTCTCATAATCTAGAATTTCATCAGCCATGCCTCTCTTTGCTCTAGTCCACTCTCCCTCATGTTCTTTGAAACAATCCTCTCTCATTCAAAATGGTCCTCTTGTTTTCATTGAGCTCTTTGCTCTTCACCCTTCTAATGTCATAATCTTGTTTATAGACCCTTCTTATCCCAATTTACTGATGGTAGGTCCTCTTAAATGTTTATGGTCAAGTGTGCTCTTCTTATCCTATCTCTCTGAATGTGTGTTATGTGCTCAAGTCCTCTCCTTCTCAAAAGAATGTCCCTTGTAACTCCATCTTTCCCTCTTCCCCAATTTTTTGTTTGTTGAGGTGCTTTATTCTTCTTTGTTTGAATGTGCCTCCCTCCTTCCTTTTCTCTTGAATTTCACTCAAATCCTTGTAAACTCTACACTTTGCACTCGTTCCCTTTCCTTCTATATCCCTTCAAAGTCCTAGATTTTGGTCTTGATTCTTGCTCCCCCACTTCTTGTTTTCTTGCAATTTCTTGCTCTCTCTAACTTCCTTTAAATGAGCTAATTCCCTCAAAATTTAGGAGTTTACAAATTCACTTCCTTCAATTGTACTTCTCTTTGAGCTCTCTCTTGCTTTTGAAATGAATATAGAATAATCACTCACTCAAAAATTCTTGCTCTCTCCCAACTTCTTGTTTTCTAAGGATTTCTTGCGCCCCATGACTTCCTTTAAAGAAGATGATTCTCTCAACCTTCAGCAGTTTGCAAATTCACTTCTCTCAAATTTTATTTCTCTCAAGCCTCTCTTGCTTTTGAATTGAACAAAGAATGATCACTCACTCAAAAATATGAATACGTTTACACTCATTCATAAAATCTATCTAGGATGTATACCATTAAATTTGAAGTGATATACATGTAAATCCCACAAGGATTGGTCTATTTAAACCACTATTCCAACATAAACATTACAAAAAATGAGCTATCCACCATGAAATTTATAGATATTCATGAATTGAGCTATCCACCATGAAAATTATAGATATTCATAAATTGAGCTATCCACCATGAAATTTACAAATATTCATGAATTGAACTATCTACCATGAAATTTAAAATTTTTGTGAATTGAACTATCCATTTATACAAACCAACACTCCAACAACCATACATAAAATTCATCATCTCTCATTCAATTGTTGAACTTAAGTCCCATTCACATCATCCCAGTATAAAATTTACACTAATTAAGAAGAGACCATTCAAACCACCTCCACACCTCTTGACATGCACTTTAGAGAAAAGAGACCATCCAAAACACATAGAGTTTAAAGTTTCGGATATGGATCGGATGGGATTCTAAATCCTCTCCTAAGTAGGATTTTATAAATCCTCATACAAATAAATTCCATTCCAGAGACCATTCCAATTTAACATATTGAGTTTTAAAATCCTCATCCAGCAACATACAAGATGTAATACTTTGAGGACAAGAGAACTCTTCAAGATATACAAGACATAAGACACAGATTTCACACTTCAATCCTCTAAAGCCCCAAAGAAGCACCTTCTCTTTATTATATAGCCAATGAGGATCTCCCCCAAGGAAGCTCCACCATAGGATTAGGTACATGGATAGGTGAACTTTCAGCAAGCTCCTCCCTTATATTACTTGCTTGGATGGGTGATATGTTGGTCTTGGTACCATCTGGTTGGTCAAACAGCTTTGATTGATAGGAATCTTCTTGTAGGAATCCCATAATCATGTGGGTGAGGTATCATTGGAAAGCTCTCAGTGAGACAAACCAGGGGGGAGGGAAGACCAGCCATTTCTTGATAGAAGGTGGGGGAGTCTACATAATTTTTAGGCCTAATTCATCCGTTTAGGCCTCCAAAATTGCCTCTAAAGTTTTTAGGCATATTTTTGCTTCTACCCTATTAGTAGAAGTTCTCTTTTGGTGATACCTCTATCTGATCTATGTTCTCCATCATGTCAACATCCTTCTAGATATTACCACCCAAGTTTCACCTCTAGATCATATGCCTAGCTATTGATTCTAAAGTTTCCAAGCATGTTTTGATTTTTGGCTTACTAGTAGAAGTACTCTTTTGGTCATACCTCTAGCTTATCTACTTAGTCCATCATGTATAAAATCATTGTAGATGTCACCAAACCAAATTTCATCTCTAGATCATATCTAGCTATTGATATTACACAAGACTTCCAAATAACAATGATTTATTGGGTGTTCATACATTCTTATTTCATTGAGAGAATGCTACATACATCTGCATAATTGTGGATCTTGTTTCTTCCCGTAGTGCAATCTTTATGGATCTGGATAATCTTATGCATCTTGATGATTATCTACAATCTTTGATCAATTAATGAGAAAATTATGGAGAATTATGGAGATATGCAAGTGCTAATCCACTTCAATAGAAAGCTATTTATGTTCTTGGTCTTCAAATGAATTCTTACTTTGTATAGAGAATTCCATCTTGCCCTCAACATGCCTATGCAATGCTCATTCCTTACACGGGCTCTTGCAATCCATTTGTTAACTTCTATTCCCTCCTTGATGCATGGATGTCTAAACCAAGGGACTTATAGGAACATACCCCAAGTTTCATAGCAAATACTATTGATGATAAAAGAAAATTCCCTCACAACTCAATATTGGTCCATAGTTAAGACTTTTTTATGCAAAGTATGTCAAGACACAAACCAAACATCCTTGTCAAATAACAATGAAAAAATGTGAGAGATTTTCAACCCACTTTAAATGACTCAACATGCGTTTAATTTGTATAATCTCAATGACCATAGTGAGACCAAACTATTATGACGAGACCAAATATCAAGCACAAATCAAACTCTTTGAACCACACGACAAGGATTGATGAGACAAAATTTCAAGTGCAAATCAAACTATGAGTATCACATGATAGGGAGCACAGTCAAGCACAAAACAAACTCCAAATCACAATGGAGATGAATAATTCTTATCATGTCATCACATGCAACTTGGTCATTGATAGAATATGAGCCTTTCTTACTAAAATAAATCTCTCCATTAACATTTGGTCTTTGTGCCAAGGAGAATAATATCCCAATCAACAATCCCACACATCCTTTAAATCCCTTCATGCAACAACTTTGGAAATTTTGGAGCTTTCTTACAATAAGGCTATACTCCTCCTTCTCAAGCATAGACATGATGACAATCACAAATCTTTTTGTATAATTGATGGTTGAACCAATGTTGATGCTCTATAAAATGTGCCCTTAGCTACACATGCTCCATTTCCCTTGTGTAAAAATATGGAGTTAGTAGACAAATTAGTAGAGGGTAATAAGTTAGCAAATAGGCCAAATTAGCCAAGCTATCCAAGAATGTTCTAAAAGTGTCTAGGAAACTTCTTGGTACCTTCCATGTATTGAGTAATGTGTATGCCAAGTAGGTAGCTTCTAGGAGTAAGCTTCTTAGGAAGCTTCCCAATTAGCTTAGCTTCCACGCCAAGTAGGTGGTTCCTAGGAAGAAAAGAAGTTTCTTTGGAAGCTTTCTGATTGGCTTGGCTTGCACTACAAGAGGATGGCTTTTAGAAGTAAGTTTCCTTGGGAGCTTCCTAAGAGCCTTGTATTTTTCTTATAAATACCAAAACCCAAGCTCATGCTAGACATTCAAATTTTCCTTCATTTGAGAGATCTAATGTGATCTTCCACTCCAATCTTCCATTCTCCTATTTCTCTCCTTGGTCTTTTACATTATTATCAAAGTAAGAATAGGATGGATGGAATTTATGGACCACCAAATCAATTTTCTCCAAACTTTCAGGATTTATGTGTCCATGTACTACCCAAGCATCATTTCATATAGTTCATCATTTCACACTTTGGGTAAAATTTTCTAAATGTGATCACCGTGTTTGATAACCATTGATGCTTTTGATTGTAACTTATAGAGAGAGAGATGGATGTGTTGTAACTACATGTTAATTTAGAAAATTATAAGTAGTTTGATAGAGTAATAGTGATGAACAGAAATGCCTAAAATTTATCATTGCTATGCAACAAAAAATTGAGCATCTTACATGATTGTTGGAGAAGAGAGATCATCTGTAACAATATAGAGTTTAGCGACAAAGTTAGTCGGGTTTATGAAGTAGCACATAAGACAAATTAGCCTAGAATATTCCAACAATATTTAGGAAGCTTCTTGGGAAGCTTCCTGGCTAGCTTAGCTTGCACCTCAAGTAAGTAACTTCTAGAAGGAAGCTTCTGCAAGCTTCCAACTAGCTTAGCTTGCACGTCAAGTAGGCGGCTTCTAGAAGGAAGCTTCTAGAGAAACTTCTTAGTTAACTTGGCTTGCACTCTAAGAAAGTGGCTTGAGGAAGCTTCTTGAGAAGCTTCTCTAAGGCCTTGTATGCTACCTATAAATACCAAAGCCAAAGCTCATGTTAGGCATTCAGAGTTTTCTCTCATTCAAGTGTCCCAATGTGAGTTTCCATTCTCTTATTTCTCTCCTTGGATTCGGTCTTTTACATTGGTATAAGAGCAGGAATGGGATGGATGGAATTTATGGACCACCAAATCCACTTCCACCAAACCATTGGTATTTTTGCATCCAAATACTATCCAAGCATTGTTTCACACAATTCATCAACTCGCACTTTGGACAAGATTTTCTGCATATGATCACCATATCTGAGGAACCCTTGGTGCTTCTGGTTGTAACTTATGGAGAATGGTGGACATGTTGTTTCTATGTGTTAATAAATTAGATAGATTGGGAGTGGTGTGATAGAGGAGCAACCATGGTGGCAATACCTGATGTTATCCTTGCTATGCAACAACAAATGGAACACCTTACTTGATTGTTGGATGAACAAGATCTTTGACGACAAGAGCAAGTAGAGAGAGTACCAATTTGAGAAGGAGAAGATCGGATCAAATTCCCTAAACCCAAGGTATTTGAAGGAAAGAATCTCTTGAGTGCAGTGGAGAATTTTATGTTTGATTGTGAACGTTATTTTGAAGCTACCAATCTACAAGACGAGCAAAAATAGATTCTCTTGGCTTCTAGCCAATTGGATGGAGTAGCAAAGCTATGGTGGAGATGTTGAGTGGAGCGAGCCAAACGACAAATGGTTGCACCAATCTTGACATGGGCAGAATTCAAGAGTGCAATAATTAGTCGGTTCCAAGCTATAAATGCCACACGAGCTACATGAGATAAGTTGGTAGAGTTGAAATAGATTGGCTCTCTAAGAAGTTACATCACGCAGTTCCAAAACACCATCATGCAAATTCTAGATATATTGGAAGGTGAAGCTCTGGTTTGATTTGTGAGGGGCTTGAAGGTGAGAACCAAATTAGAGGTAACCATGTGAGAGCCACAACACTTGGAGGAAGCCATGCGGTTGGCCGAACGTTTTGATTCCTTGGTGGCAACAACTTGGTCTAGACCTCAACCTCCACAAAGCCTACCAATACACTACACACAAGTGGAAGAGCCAACACCAATGGAGATTGATGCAATTCAATGAAGACCACTTTGCACGGCAGATAGGGAGAAATTGCAACAAAATGGTGGTTGTTTTTATTGTCGCCAGTTGGGGCATCGCATTGCTGAATGCCCACTCAAGAATGGATGACCTTGACAAGTTGCCCAAGTAGAGGTTGTGGAGCAGAATGATCAGGGAAACAAGGAATCCTAGTAGGAGATTTTGAGCCACCTACAAGGAGCTTGATTAGTTCCAATGGGATTGAAAGGTCGACCTATGCAAGTTTGCTTCACTTGCAAGGTATGATATCTAATCGAGGTTGTAGGATTTTGGTTGATTTTGGAAGTTTAGAGAATTACATGTCTATGCAAGTAGCAAAGGAATCGGGTATTCCTATCATGCCAATGATATGAAATAGTTTGATGATGGCAGATGGTAGAAAGGGTTCTACATTCTGCACCTCGCATCTTGTTACTTTCAAGATTGGGAAGGAGTATTTGGAGTGTATGAGGTTTGTAGTGGCACCTCTACACTATGATATCATTCTGGCTCTACCTTGGCTTGAGCGTCATAAGGTTCAATTTGATTGGACCCGACGCCAAATTCAAGTACAACACCAAGGTAGGAATTTCCGATTAGGTTGTCTGGCACCTCTGAGTAAGACACCTAAGAATAGTCAGTCCCAAGATGAGAAGTTTGTCAAGAAGGTAGCCATAGAGCAAACCTTGAAGGAAGTGGAGTCCCAAGATGGGAAGTTTGCCAAGAAGGTAACCATGGAGCAAGCTTGGAATAGAGATGAGTCCCTAGAAGGGAAGTTTGTTAGTAAAGCAGCCATAGAGCAAGCTTTGGAGGAAGATAAGTCTGTATTTGTGGTGTGGATCAAGCCGATTGCACAAGACCAATCTGTAGAGGACTAAGAGCCTTATCAAGCAATTGTTGATCGGATAGTGAAGGAGTTTGCGGGTGTGTTTCCGGATGATCTGCCAAAGGGATTACCCTCTGATTGAGGTATGCCCTTCAAGATTGAGTTATTGCCAGGGAGTATTTTAGTGAGTAGACCAATCTATTGGCTCTCACCAAAGGAGTTGGAGGAGTTGCGAACAACACTTACAAAGTTGTTGGAGAATGACTTCATATGACATAGTACCTCTCCTTGGGGAGCACCGGTGCTATTTGTTCCAAAGAAGGATGGAGGACTTTGTTTTTGTATTGATTATCATGGGCTTAATAAGCAAACCGTGAAGAATGCATACCCCTTGCCTTGGATCGATGACTTGCTTGATCAACTAAGTGGAGCACACTAATTTTCCAAGTTGGATCTTTGCAGCGGCTATTGGCAAATTCCTATTGAGAGAGAGGATGTGCAAAAGACTACCTTTTGTACAAGGTATGGGTATTTTGAGTGGAGAGTTCTACCTTTCAGACTCACTAATGCTCCTACAGTCTTCATGGATCAGATGCATCAAGTGTTGGATGGACTATTGGATCAATCCGTGGTGGTGTTCTTGGATGATATCTTAATTTATTGTAAGATAGAAGTGGAACATGTGAATCATGTGCAAGAAGTCCTAAGACGACTATGACTGGAAATTTTACTTCAAGAAGTCAAAGTGTACCTTTTGGCAGAAGGAGGTTAGCTTCTTGGGTCTTAAGATCTCATCAGAGGGGATCAAGATGGAAGAAGAGAAGATCAAGGCCATTACTGATTGGCCTACCCCAAAGGATGCTACAAAGTACGAGCATTCAATGGATTGGCCAGTTTTACCGACGGTTCATCCATTATTATGCTCATGTGGCTACACCATTGATTGACCTCTTGGGAAAGAACTCAAGCTTCCAGTGGACCACCAAGCATGAAGAAGCATTCTAGAGGTTAAAGCATATGGTGTCTTCAAGACCCATTCTTCAACCATATGATCCTGAACTACCCTGCGTGGTTGATTTTGATGCTTCTAACTTTGCAATTGGAGCCGTGCTGCAACAAAAATTCCTAGATGGACTCCATCCCATTGCTTTTGTGTCTTGCTGACTCAATATGGCCAAACAAAACTACTCTGCTTGAGATCAAGAACAACTTGCAATGGTATATGCCACCAAGGTATGGAGGCATTACCTCTTGGGAAAACAAGTGATCAGGCAAACTGATCACAAACCATTGTTGCAGACCTTACACTTGGAACACATGAAGAGTTGACATAATCGATGGGAAGAACAACTCCAACTATATGACATCAAACTTGAGTACAAACCAGGTTGGTTCCATGTCATCCCTGATGCTTTATCATGACGACCTGATTTGAAGTCTCTTCCTCTCATCATAACGGCAATTTCAATGGTGTTAGTTGACTCCAAGTTCCAAAACAAGTTTCAGTTAGCTCTACACCAAGATCCCTTCTTCCAAATGGTACAGGATTGCCTTACGGCATGCAATAAGGAGTACAACACCTTCTCCATCAAGGAGGGCCTTTTATTTCATGAGGATTGGATCTATGTTCCAGATAAAGGTGAACTTTGACTTGTGCGCCTTCAAGAAGCCCATGATTTACCAATCACGGGTCACATGGGTGTGGACAAGACCTTGAGTACCCTCCAACATTAATGGTGGTGGCCCAACATGACACGAGATGTTCAAGAATTTGTCTGATCGTGTGAGAGCTGCCAACGTAACAAGGCCAGCAACAAAAGCCGAGTGGACTCCTTCAACCACTCGCCATTCCATCCGCTTGTTGGGAGCATGTGAGCTTAGATCTCATCACATCCTTGCCCAAGACAAAACAAGGACACACCGCAATCGTGGTGTTTGTGGATAAGCTTAGTAAGCAAATCCACTTGGCACCAACTTGTGATATTGTGGATGCTCCAACCTTAGCGCAAATCTACTTCAACAATGTCTTCAAGCATCATGGGATGCCACGTGTACTCATCTCCGACCGTGATCCTTGATTTACCAAGAAGTTTTGGCAAGCACTCTTCTAGATACGCGGCACCAAGCTTGCTTGGTCCACGGCCTATCATCCTCAAACTGATGGACAAACCAAACGTGCAAATCATACATTGGAGGATATGTTGCATACCTTTGTCAATGTCCACCATACCAATTGGGATGAATGTCTTGCAGCTATAGAATTTGCCTACAACAATTCCAAACAGGCAAGAACCAGATTTTCTTCTTTCTTTCTCAATTTTGGCCAAGATTTGCTTGTTCCAAATTCTCTTCTTGCTCTCCCTCCATCTCAGGTTCCTCATACTTCCACATTCTTGACCACAATATCCCAATCTCTCCAACAAGCCAAGTCTCACCTCCTTGTTGCTCAAAACCGCCAAAAACGATATGCGGACCACCATCGTCTCACCTTTGAAATTGATGATAAAGTCATGCTATCCTCTAGTAATCTCTCTCTCCCACTTGATACCCAAGTTCATAAACTTGCCCCTAATTGGATAGGACCCTTTGATATCACCCAAATTGTCTCTCATGTTACTTATTGACTTGCCTTGCCTTGTCACATGCGTATCCATCTTGTCTTTCATGTTTCCAAGTTGAAACCCTTTGTTCCTAACCCCTCTTCCTTTTCCTCTTGAGTCCAACCTCCCCCTCTTCCTTTTCCTATCAATGATCATGAGGAGTACGAAGTTGATTGTATCCTCGCGCGTCACCATATTCCACAAGGCCGTCGCCCACATACGGAGTACAAGGTCCTTTGGAAAGGGTATCCGCTTCATGATGCCACATGGGAATGTAGCATCATGAAGCATCATCTCTTTCTCACCTCCAGAATGCACAAACGGCCATCCAGGAATTTGAAGCTTCACTGGCAACAAGGACATCACCAACTAGCGGTAGGGGAATATGTAACAATATGGAGTTTAGTGGCAAAGTTAGTTGGG
This sequence comes from Lunularia cruciata, assembly GCA_948567375.1. NCBI lineage: Eukaryota > Viridiplantae > Streptophyta > Marchantiopsida > Lunulariales > Lunulariaceae > Lunularia > Lunularia cruciata. The sequence goes on along the minus strand of OX419759.1, from coordinate 36,382,860 downwards.
CTTATGAAGTAGCACATAAGACAAATTAGCCTAGAATATTCTAAAATATGTAGGAAGCTTCTTGGGAAGCTTTCCGGCTAGCTTAGCTTGCACCTCAAGTAAGTAGCTTCTACAAGGAAGCTTCTACAAGCTTCCAACTAGCTTAGCTTGCACGCCAAGTAGGCGGCTTCTAGTAGAAGCTTCTAGAGAAGCTTCCTAGTTAACTTGGCTTGCACTTTGAGAAAGCGGCTTGAGGAAGTTTCTTGAGAAGCTTCTCCAAGGCTTTGTATGCTACCTATAAATACCAAAGCCAAAGCTCATGCTAGGCATTCGGAGTTTTCCCTCATTCAAGTGTCCCAATGTGAGTTTCCATTCTCCTATTTCTCTCCTCGGATTTGGTCTTTTATATCATCAACAACAAGAGCATGTAGAAAGAGCATTATTTGAAGAAGGAGAAGAGTTAATCCAATTTCCAAAGCCCAAGGTATTTGAAGGCAAGTATCTCTTAGGTAGTGGAGATTTTCTATTTTATTTTGCATATTATTTTTTAGTTGCAAATCTTCAAGATGAACAGACATAGATTCTCTTGTTATCAAGCTAATTGGATGGAGTGGCAAAGCTATGGTGATGATTTCAAGTAGAGCAAGCTCAAAAATAATTTGTTGCACCAATCTTAACATGGTATGAATTCAAGAACACAATAATTGGGAGATTTTAAGCCATAAATGTTGCACAAACCGCATGAGATAGATAGATAGATTTGAAGTAAATTGGTTTTGTGAGGAGCTACATCACTAAATTCCATAATACCATAACGCAAATTCTATATATACTAAAAGCTGAAGCTCTATATCAATTTGTATGGGGCTTGAAGTCACACACTAAATTAGAAGTGATCATGCGGGAGCCCAAACACTTGGAGTGTAAAAGACCAAATATGAAAGAGAGAAATAGGAGAATGGAAACTCACATTGGGACACTTGAATGAGGAAAAACTCCAAATGTCTAGCATGAGCTTTGGCTTTTGTATTTATAGGTAGCATACAAGGCCCTTGAGAAGTTTCTGAAGAAGCTTCCTTGATCCACTTTCTTAGAGTGCAAGCCAAGTTAATTAGGAAGCTTCTCAAGAAGCTTCTTTCTAGAAGCCATCTACTTGGCGTGCAAGCTAAGCTAGTTAGAAGCTTCTAGAAGCTACATGCTTGGGGTGCAAGTTAACTAGTTGAGAAGCTTTCCAAGAAGCTTCTTAGATGCTTTTGGAATATTATAGGCTAATTTGGCTTATTCACTACTTCATTAGCCTAATAGCTACGTCGCTAAACTCCATACTATTACATGGAGGAAGCCATGAAGTTGGTTGAGCATTTTGATTCCTTGATTGCCATAACTTGGTCTTGACCTTGACCTTCATAAAACCTACCAACACACTACATATGGGTAGAGGAGCTAGCATTAATGGAGATTGGTATCATCCAATGAGAGACACTTGACACTTCAAACAAAGAAAGATTATAACAAAATGGTGATTGTTTTTATTATTGCCAAATTGGACATCACATTAGTAAATATCTATTGGAATGGATGACCTCAAAAAATCACCCATATGGATGATCAAGGAAATGAAGAATCCCAATAGGAGATATTGAGTCACCTAATGAGAATTTGATTATTTTCAATAGGTTGAAGGTTCAACCTATGAAGTTTACTTCACTTGCAAGGTATGATATTTGATTGTAGTTGTAGGATTTAAGTTGTAGGATTTAAGTTGGTTCTAGAAGTTCAAAGAATTGCATGTCCATGAAATTAGCAGAGGAATTATGTATTCTTATCAAACCAATATTTTAAATTATACTAATGATGGTGGATGGTCAAAGGTTTTCTATTTTGTACCTCACATCCCTTTACATCCAAGATTAGAAAGGAGCATTTGGAGTGTTGAGGTTTGAGGTAATACATCTACACTATGATATCATTCTAGGTCTACCTTGACTTTTGAATGTCATAAAGATAAATTTGATTGGACCCAATAATAAATTCAATTACAACACCAAGATAAAAATTACCGATTAGGTTGTTTGGCACCTTTGAGTTAGAACCCAAGATCAGAAGTTTTTTGATAAAACAATTGTAGAGCAAGCTTTGGAGGAAGATATTCTTATTTTTGTGATGTGGATCAAGCCAATTGTGCATAGAAAATCTGATGAGGGCCATAAGTCTCATCAAGCAATGATTAGATAGTTCAAGAGTTTACATATGTGTTCTAGTATGATTTGCCAAAGGGTTTACCATCTTATCATGCTATCCCTTTCAAGATCAAGTAATTGCCAAGAAATACTCCAATGAGTAGACCAATTTATTAGCTCTCACAAAGAAGTTGGAAGAGCTTCAAACAACATTAATTAAGTTGTTGGAGAAAGATTTCATATGACTAAGTATATTTCTTTGCAAAGCAAAAAAATGATTTATCCTAAAGAAGGATTGAGAACTTTGCTTTTGTATTGACTATCATAGTCCCAATAAACAAATTGTGAAGAATGCATATCCTTTTCCTCAAATTGATAACTTGTTATAGCAATTGACTGGAGCACACTACGTTTCCAATATGGATTTTTGAAGTAGCTATTGGTAGATTCTCATTGATAAATGTGCAAAAAAGATTACTTTTGGCACAAGGTATAGGCATTTTGAATGGAGAGTTTTACCTTTTGGGTTCATTAATGCTCCAACAATCTTCATGTAAAAAATGAACTAGGTGTGGATGGGTTGTTGGATAGATATGTGGTGATGTTTTTGGATGATATTTTAATCTATTTTATTGCAAGAAGTCAAAGTGTGCCTTTTGGCAGAAGGAAGTTACCTTCTTGGGTCATAAGGTCCCATTGGAGGAGATCAAAATGGAAGAGGAGAAAATCAAAGCCATTATTGATTGGCCTTCTCCAAATGATACCACAAAACTATAAGAATTTAATGGATTTGTAAATTTTTATGGACAGTTCATCCACTATTATGCTCATGTGGCCACACCATTGACCAATCTCCTAGGGAAGACCTCAAGCTTTCAATGGACCACCAAGCACAAATAAGCCTTCAAGAAACTAAAGCATATGGTTCACAACCCATCCTTCAACCATATGATCCTCAAATACTTTATGTGATTGATATTTTCTTCTAACTTTGCCATTGGAGCTATGTTACAATAGGAATTTTTAGATAGGTTACATCCCATTACCTTTATATCTTGCCACCTAAACACCACAAAAAGGAATTAATTTACTTGGGATTAAGAACAACTAGCAATGGTATATGCCACTAACGTATGTCGACCTTATCTCTTATAGAAACAAGTAATCATGCAAATGTATCACAAAACTTTGTTGCACATTATATTTGGAGCACATGTAAACATCATTGATGGGAGGAACAACTCAAATTTTTTGAAATCAAGCTTGAGTACAAGCCCAAAAAGTTTCTTGTCATTCCAATGCACTATCACAATGTTATGATTAGAAGACTCTTCTTATATCTATCATCACAACAGCAATTATGATAATATCAATCAACTCAAAGGCCCAACTCAAGTTTAGAACCACTTTACAACAAGCTTCTTTCTTTCAATTGGTATAAGGTCATCTTGCGGCACATGACAAGGAGTACAATACCCTTTCACTCAAAGATGGACTTTTATATTGCAAGAACCACATCTATGTTCCAACTATGGGTGATCTATGCTTGGCATGACTTCAAGAGGTGCATGACTGACCAATTGTAAAACACATGGGGATAGATAAGACCTTGAGTACTCTATAATGACAAGGGTGGTGGCCAAACATGACACTTAAAGGTCAAGACTTTGTTTGATCTTGTGAGAGTTGCTAGCACACCAAGCTAGCAACCAAAAATCAAATGGACTACTCTAACCACTTCCCATCACATCTGCTAGATAGGAACACGTGAGCTTAGATCTCATCACATCCTTTCCAAGGATGAACTAAGGTCATACAACAATAATGGTGTTTGTTGATAAGCTTAGTAAGCAAATTCATTTGACACCAACCTTTTATACAATAGATGTTCCAATGTTGGCTTAGATCTACTTTAACAATTTCTTCAAGCATCATGGGATGCCTTGTGTCATCATCTCCAACTCTAATCCTTGATTCACAAGTAAATTTTGGCAAGCACTCTTCAAGCCACTTAGCACAAAACTTCCTTTGTCTAAGTCCTATCATCCAAGAATTGATAGGCAAACCAAATGTACAAATCACACCTTGGAAGATTTGTGCCTTTGACATTGTACCAATTGCGATGCTTACCTTATAGTTATTTAGTTTGCCCACAATAACTCCAAGAATACAAGTACCAGATTGTCTTTGTTCTTCCTTAATTTTAGCCATGATCCACTAAATCCCTTTCTTGCTCCCCACCATCTCACATTCCTCATACTTCCACCTTCTTGTCCACTCCTTATAGCAAGCCAAATCTCATCTCCTTATTGCTCAAAATTGGCAAAAGTAGTACACAAATAATAATCATTGTGATCTCACTTTTCAATTTGTTGATAATGTCATGTTTTCTAGTAACCTACTCCTCCCACTTGATACCCAAGTTTGTAAAGTTACTCCTAATTGGATAGATTCATTTAATGTTATCCAAATCATTTCTCTTGTTGCTTATTGATTTACCTTACCTCATAATGAACATCCACCATGTCTTTCATCTTTCAAAGTTGAAACTTTCTATTTCTAATCCATCTTTTGTTTCCATTTTGTGTCCAACCGCCTCCTCCTCCCATCCTTGTCAACAATCATGAGGAGTATGAAGTTGATTGTATCCTTGCGCAATTGCAACATCCAACATGGCTATCAACAACACATTGAATAAAAACTCCTTTGGAAAGTATATCTCTTTCATGATGCCACATGGGAGCCTCTTGCTCATCTCCACAATAAACAAATGGCCTCCAAGAGTTCAAGGATTTCATGGTGATGAGGACTTTACCAACTAATGGTGGGGAGATATGTAAACATATGGAGTTAGTAGAGGCTAACAAGTTAGACCAAATTAGCCAAGTAGTCTAAGAATATTCTAGAAGCATCTAGAAAACTTTTTGGTACCTCCAGTGTATCAAGTAATGTGTTTGCCAAGTAGGTAGCTTCTAAAGAAGTTTCCTGGCTAACTTAGCTTGGATGCCAAGTAGGTGGCTCCTAGGAAGAAGCTTCTTTGGAGGCTTCTCAGCCAGCTTAGCTTGCACTCCAAGAAGGTGGTTTCTAGTAGGAAGCTTCCTTGGGAACTTCCCAAGAGCTTTGTATGTTTCCTACTAATACCAAAGTCCAAGCTCATGCTTAGCATTTGGAGTTTCACTCATTCAAGAGTCCCAATGTGATCTTCCACTCTAGTCTTCCATTCTCTTATTTCTCTCCTTGGTCTTTTACATATTATGTCCAAACTTGTCAAGCGCTATTGCAAGTTGTAGCCAGACTTTGTTTGAATCATGTGAGAGTCATTTCTAACTACATTTTGGTCTTTAATCAACTCAAGCAATTAATGAAAGGATTGCAAGTCCATCCAAACTAATTGTTTGAAAGCGGAAGTATCAAGATGTCCATAGAAATAATGTACAATTTTTTACTATCAATAGTTAAACTCCTTGTGGAAAAATATTATCAGGAGTATAAGAAATCACATTGTTTCATTATTATCTCATCTTCATCAAGTGCAAATTGATCATCGCTCCAACTTGTGTCCAATTAAATTTGTCGCATTCCCATTCTAGTATATTTCTTCCATGTTCTCTTCCATCTCTTAAATCCTTTTTGTCATATATAATTTTATTTCCTGTCTCACAACTATCCAACAATATAAACAACTACCCATCGATTTAAACTCTCCAACATTTTGTTAATGCTTATTGCCCATGAAACTGTCATATTTTTTGATAATGCTTATTGGCTTAGATAACTGTACACATTAACCCTAAATCACGGTCCCATGGGGAGGCATCAAAGGAGGAAACTCCTTCGCTCACTGCACAATACTTTTTCAGCTTGAAGATTACATCCCAAGTCCAAAGAATACATCACAATAATCCCAATAGCGTACCGTACCGTCAAAACTCCTCCTCCTTCAGTCATTGCACGAGCTTCGGGTTCTAAGATGGTCAAAAGTTGTTAAAAAATTGTGAGCACAAATTCATCTCAACCTTTCCTTGGAAGGAAATGTGTACCATCTCAAATTCAATTGAGTCTATTTAATTCTCATTAAGAATTACAAGAAACCCCATTGAAATTATGGGTCACGAATATCGTGACACGATAAGAATGTTACGAGGTTTTTGGATTCCCCGTAAACTATCAAGGTACCCTCGCTCTTGTAGCCGTAAAACAATTTCATAGGTACCCCTATGATGTCTTGCCGGAATGCTAGGGGAGTGAAAATCATGAATTTGGATCGCGGTATTTTACGAAAACTTTTTTTACCCTACCATGTTAACATTTTGCTTCGCCCCATGACAAAAATCGTAAATTCTCCATTAGAACCCCAACTCGTGCATGTTACCCGTAAAATGTATACGTACAACCCACAAATTCGAACTTCTAGGGTCTAGAGAAAATCATCGAACTTCTAGGGTCTAGAAAGCTAAATCTGAAATCCCCGAATGCAGTTCATCTGATCACCCACTTCTTAGGATGAAGGTGAAACGAATCCTTTGGAACTTTGTTGGGATCCATAGGCTTTACTTCAAACGTAGAAACAGAATTGACAACATGTAGCCGATATGCGCGGATTGCGCCTCCCACAGTGAAGTAAGTCTTGAACGTACAGGTATACTCTCGAAAGAGTGTAATTCAAGATCAACCAAAACGTGGAGAAACAGGAAATGCCGCTCGTCCTCTCCGTTTTAGCACTACTTTTTCTATTTAGGACCATGAAAAGCATAAAATAACACGAAGAACAGACAAGGAATAACAACGAAGAGTTTAGTTAATGAGCACTTTCAGACATCTCAATGAAGAAGTAACTGTCCATGGGCGTTGGAGAATCAGTATTACAAGCTTCTCAAATTTGAGTTGTTCAGTTATAGAGGTGTGGTCGAGATGCAGTGTAGAATAGGAGCATAAAAAGATCTTGGGGAAAGAAAATTCCATGCGGGGAGGAGGGTCTGTCGGAACCGATAAGGATAAACAGGTGAGAAACTTCCCACGTGATGCATGAGCCATGTGCTCAGGGGGAGACGTCTACGAGAGTCGGATAACGGAAAGGCACCGAGCAGGGCGGGAGAGACATATTGGGAAGCGGATGGGACGGGTACGGGAATCACGGGGTTACATATTGCCGGCCCAAAATGTCGATTGGGACAGGATTCGAACCGTCAGTCATTCTTTACTCAACCAGAGTTTCCAGAACCCGGCCTTAAGTTTGCAGTCAATCAAACTCTAGAACAGCGGTACCCCATGCGACCCCTACGGACTCCTAACAGGAACAAACAAACAAAATTTCACCGACATAGTGGCAATTTTTACTCCTTGAAGGTTAGGTTACTATACTGCTGAAAGTCCCCAATGAACCTGGCGGGGTCCCGTTTGTGTGAATGCATTGGGCTTCATCTCCGTTTCATTCGATCAACATTGTGGGGTCTCACGGTATAACACAGAGGACAATCTACTGATTATGTACCTATCTCTAATCTGTAATCTAATACGTATCAATTCAATCAACACAGAGGACAATCTACAGATTACGTACCTATCTCGAATTTGTAATCTAATACGTATCTATTATGTATGATATGTAATCTTTAAGGGGAAAAAATGTACATACGGGTGCAGCGACGACTAGCAGTAGAAGGGTAGGCAAGGTTGGCAAACAGTACCCGCAACCAGCCGGTGCGCCTGCAATTTTAGCGGATCGCAGTGGGACGTTAGTTGGTGAGCAGGGGGAGGTGGTGGGATGTGAGTGTGGATCCCTGTTGATAGACACACAGTCTTGTAGCGGTACTGTTCCGTAGGTTACAGTACAGTCGGGGAACTGTGCGTAACGTATGCACTAACGATAAGGAGGACAGGGAGGACATTGTCTATGGCGGCGGGCAAGAGGAGGACGGGGGACAACACAGATTAAAACGCACGTGACTCACGTGTAGCCCGACAGACCTTACTGAGTCCAGGAGTTCTTCAACCGTACCGTCTTAACTGCCGAGCTCCCGAAGCTGCGCGCATGGTTTCGGTAAAGCTAGAGGAATGATTCTCCTGACCATGCCACCATGGATCTCTCTATTGTCTACTCCCACTTTGGGAACAGCACTAATCTGTTTAATAATAAAACATCAAATATGCTTAACATGAGTACGAAATGACTAAAATATATTAACGACTTGTCTTGAAGTATTTATCCGTGTGCAAAATTAATTCAAGCTACACGGATGGATCTATCGCTGGGCATCATTTAGAGTCCTGCTTGGATGTGATAGGCTTATAGTCAATTAGATCATCATAGGACTTGGCAATCGTGACGTGAAAATTCAGGTCAGAGCCGGTATATCTTGTGGGGCTGGTAGGTCACATGTGCTATTCTTCTCACCATGTTTATAAACATAGAGATAAAGGCGACCACATAGAACACAGGAAGGAAGACCCGTCAAGCCGTACGAGCGAGAGAGAGAGACAAAAGAGATAAAACCCATAGTATTGACAACAGAAATCATATCGCTATGAGAAATCATACTATTGGGGCTAGTCCCCAATAGTATCGATACGAGAAGCATAGAGAGGATTCCCTTTACTACAGTTACATAGCGCAACATTGGTTTTAAAATGCAGAGCTCTTATATTGATATCAAAGTGAATTCTCAGACATGCAGATTTACTACTTTTGATGAATTACATCGAAAATCACTCTCGTGAAAGACAAAGGACTAGATATAAGATTCTTAGATTACAAGTAGTATTATTGAACTCACCGATTCCTGATGTCAATATCAAAATATGGGGCCTTGTGCTTTATGATCTTTTGTGTAACAATATCTTAACAGACAGGGTAAGTTGGTATATAGTAGATAAGTGTTCATGTTTTCAGATCAGGTCATCTGCTATTGATTGATTCTCACGCCGAGTTCCAGCAGGCTTTCTTCTCGAATGATTCGTTAATTCTTATTCAGACCTCACATCAGGATCCATGTAAAACTGAAATATAAATATGTCGATGACAGATCCAGTTGCATTGTTCACCAAATGACGTGCTATTGTTACATGACAATAAACACGTCACGAGAAGGATTGGATTCGTCCATTGGTAATCCACAACAATTCAAGTTTCAAGCTTTGATCCAAAAAGCTCGAAGGGCTTTTTGGAAATATACATATATATCAAACTGTCAAACTTCATGCCTAATCGTCCAGGCTCTTTCTCATAATTCGCACTTGAGATTTTACATTTGTAAATTGGGTTCATATTTCGACACTAAACTCTTGGAGAGCTTAAAAGTGCACATTTCCAGGATTTAAGTCTGATTTAGTGAAACATACGTAAACTTGAATATTGCACTCGAAGAATTATGCGGAGACCTATATCGTCAATAAGCATGGTTTAAGTTACTCATACTACTCACCTGGAGAAATTGCCTGTGTTGGGTACTGAATTCAGATCAAGAGTAGCATATGTACTGTCATGCTATCTTGATGTACTATGATGAAAAGGATTTCGTCAAGATAGAGACGATTTAGGACTTTCCAGTTTTTGTTTCGGTTTTTAGCCCCTTTGTTTCATTCGGCCTGTGCTCTCTATCCCCTCTTGGTGGCTTGTACTCCTGTTTTGTTTTCCTGCGCGTTGTATATATCTTTGTCGGTCTGATGGCCAAGTGTGTTAATAAATCGAAAAGAAAGGAGGTCAAATCCGGTTGTAAACTTGAAGATCCATTTACGGGTTCCAGGACTTCCAAAGGTTTCCATACAAATTGCTTTGGGAACTATAGAACTTCTTCTTACACCTTGTCAAATGATCAAACAAAACAGTACTAGCATTAAAAGCCAGCACTGGAAAGCTGTATTGCGCTCCAAGTGGAGATAAAGTTGACTCAAATGAAAATATTGAGCGCAAGTGTTCGTTCGATCTCACTTTTCTGTTCCAAAATCAGATCCAGGACGTGATACTGCACTATGATTGTAAAGTAAAAAGGCGACCGCTTTGAAAAAATGAAGGATGGGAAGACCCCATCAAGCCGTACAAGGGAGAGACAAAAATGGTAACATGGGGCTAAGCCCCAATAGAGTCTGTATGAGAAATCTGCCCTACCGCACCTAAGATATCCGAGCTATGCAAGTCGTACGGTCTACACACAGCTGGAGCATCCGAAGAAACATCACCTAATGTGATTGCTCTCCTATGGATTGCACCAGCCACTGCACTCTGTAGAGCAATGGACACACGCTGTCTAAAATATGCTACAAAGTATGAGAGTGAGAGTGGTACCCCCTGACGCCTAACATGATAAGCTCTTGCACACTCCCTGACAAATGTGTCAAATGCCGTGTCCATAGCTCCATATAACTCCAAGGCTCGAGGAACAAAGAGGTGACCTTGCTGCATGCCCCTATACTTGGAGACCTTGCGACCTGCTGCTGCACTCGCCGCCCATCCAGGGGGATGGGTAATCACTCCCTCTGAAACTGTATCCAGCGTAGGGTCCGTGACCACGACATCCGCTACTGTCACCTGATCATCTCGGACCAAGTATAAGTCTGCCCTGACACGTGTCGTCTGCAATGCATACGAACGCTCCCTCCAAGCCAAGTATCCACTCTCTTGCGCCATAGCAAACACTATGTCTCTAATGGCATCATGGGTAGCTATCCTCTGTCCTCCAAAAGGACACCGTGTCATGTGGACCGCCGCTGCATCTAGTGTAGAACAACACTCACAAGTGAGTAGTGAAGATGCAGATGGGTGGACCAAACCTAGGCAAAACCTCACCGCTGTAGAGAAAGTAGCCGGTGCGAGTCGGAAAGCCCTAATGCATGGTTGAGCTAGGATCCACGAGCCTGCACCCTTGCCGGAGCAAGAGCGTAGACGTGCTCTAGTAGCCTGAGGAATGGACAAGTCATCTAAGAGAGAATGTAGTGTATGCTCACACTGTTGCTCCATCAAGGAAGACTGTAGACCTCTAGTCCAATTTGACGATAGTGAAGCAAACGGTGGAAAACCCTCGTGTGCTCGTGGGGATAGACTATCTCTCGTCTACCGCAATAGCACCTGGAGAGAAAAGGATCCTCCCTCCATCTCTGTCACATAAGTCTCCAAAACCGGCCTATCAACAACCACAAAACGAGAGGAAAGTAGGGGTGCCGAGAGAGCCCAACTACCCAAAAACGCTATAGGTGCCATCTCCTCCATAGAAAGCAAGCCAACCCCACCACATGAGATCGGTAGAGCCATCTGTCTACGTGCCAAATCCCATGTCACACACTCAAAAGTCCTTGGTCCAATAATATCACCAAAGACTCCCATAATCCTCCTATCAAATGCTCTCAGACGTGATAGGAAGGACGGTGAGGGAGGAACTATACGGATGAGGTAGGATGGTCGACGAGCAATATTGAAAGAGAGTATACCAAATGCCACCTGCGGATCTCCTAGTAATGGAAGGTCATCCACATGGAGAACATCCTTTGCAAGGGCAACATCAAAGAAGCGTGTGACAAAATCCTCCAATCCTACTGGCACTCCAAGAACACAAATTCCATCTGTGGATGTGGTACACCCCTCTGGAAACTCAAGGTGAGGAGGGATACCTAAAGGGGACCATGCCCTACACTTTGACACCTTGACTCTCAAGCCTACTAGATGTAGGTCAGTAGTCAAGTAGTCAAAGGCCTGCCTAATCTGATCTACATGGCCTACAATGTGTGTATCATCTACCAAGGAGGGAAATACACAACCTGGCATGGCCAAAGTAGTAGATAGGAGAGCTCTAAAGTGAGCCATGGCAAATAAGGCCCCCCCCCAAAGGATCTCTCTGACGTGTACCAACAATTGACTCCAAGACGGTGACTCCCTCCTGTGAACCACCATGTTGGTAGTAAAGGGAAGCAAGAGAGCCATAAAAAGACCGCACAAAAGGAATGAGACTCGCCAAGGATCCACCAGCCTCCCTAAGCTCTCTAAAGATAGATGCGCGTGAGATGCTATTAAAAGTGTTCTCAACATCCACCTGTAGGACAACCCACTCCGGATGGATATCTAGGAGTGCTCTAATGCCTAGAGATATAGCCTCACATCCTCCATGTGTAGCTACTCCAAACTGATGTGGACTAAGGTGCTATCAAAAGTGAGAACGATGCTGAAGGACAATGGTACGACTGACCAAACACAAAAAGATCTCTCCAATAGCAATCGGTCTAATGCCTCCCGTGTCCTTCTCGATTGCAAGAAGTCGACTAGCACCTAAGACCCGACTAACAGACATAGGAATGTCTCCTCTCGCTATTGTTGCAGCCACCTGAAACAACTCGGTAAAACCACTAGAAGGATCATCTGCCTAGAAGCAATCTCTAAGGTGCTCATAAACCATCCTTGACAAGCCTCGTGAGGAAAGGCAAGGGGCAGTGCACAATGCTTGTGCAAATAGCAACCTATCAAGACATAAAGGTTGCTCATGCTGATAATCTAAGAACTCTAGTGGTAGTCCCTCTACTGCTATAGGATGCAATGACCGTAGGGAAGAGATGGTCTCATTAGTAGGACTCGCTATAGACAAAGGGTGTAGCGCTTGTGCTGCTCTACTAAACTCTCCCGCCTGACCCAATGTCCTACATCGTCGTAATCAAGTGGAATCTATGGTATCCTGTGGCAATGCCTTTCTCCTAAATTGTGTAGCCCTAACAGACTCCTCTTGAAGGGCTGCCCAATCCCTTGCTCAAAATCAACAAAATCTAGCCGCCACCTCTCTATCCCCCGCACATCCCCCTCTAGCATAACAAAGACACCATCGAGGGAGTAGGAGGAATAGGAACCACGCTAACTCGTCCAAGGGATCACGTGCCAAACAATCCAATGGTAGACGAAAAGCTTGTCTAGCCTCATCATGGAGTGTGCGGGGTAGCCTATGGAATAGACGTGGACATGGAAAACTAGTCTCAAATAATCCCAAAATGCAACCCGCCTGAAAAGCTAACCACTCTCACGACTCGATCGGGATACCTGGAATGATCAACGAAGGTATAGACAAAGCGTGCATAATCCCGAGTGTCACTACTGTCGATGTGGTCGCTCGTCTCACGGGAGCCTCCCAAGTGGTCCAATCATAGTCCTTGTGCATCCTTCCCACATGGATCTTTATTCCTTGCGAGGTAAAGCGTTGATGACACACCGGGCATGGTGTATCCCGACCCGCTCTAAGCGACCCCACATGGGAAGGTGTAGCCATGGCTAGGACAAGCATAGTGATAGTAACACATGTTGCTCCTTTCCATATCTCTCCATATCTGCAAAACCACAACCCCTCACCTCCCAACTCACATAAGAAAACAATCTCTCCAAACCCTAAATCTATAAGCTCTCATAACTTTCAATTTCCATCTCCAAAATTTTCAAATTAAATTCTCATAGAACTTAATCATGAAAACCAAAAGATTGGAAATAAAAATTCCCAATCCATCACTCTCAATATATAAGGATCACTCTCAACCCTAAAAAAACTAAATCTTCATAACTTTCTACTCCATTCTCCGTAGTCTTCAATCTAGATGCCAATAGAACCTAAATTGAAAAATGAAGAGAATTGACTATTCACTCAAATGCTACATGCTAGAGAGCCCTCAGAAATTATCAAAATTGTCTCCCGTCTCCCCCTCTCTTCTCCCGTGTCCACACTCTCCCGCCGCTTCCCCCTAATCCCTCATTGTAAAGATTGTAAAGTCAGTTATTTTATTCCTAATGCTTTATTAACACGTGATCGATATCTTAATTTGAGATTCATTTTCCAGGAATATTTTGAAATGACTTCAAATGTGTTCGAATGATCAATTAAAGTCCACAGCCTTCCAGTGCAGACCGCGCGTAATCCCTCATCTTAAAGATTGTAAAGTCAGTTATTTTATTCCTAATGCTTTATTATCAAGTGATCGATATCTTAATTGAGATTCATTTTCCAGGAATATATTGAAATGACTTCAAATGTGTTTGAATGATCAATTAAAGTCCACAGCCTTCCAGTGCAGACTGTTGTAAACTAGAAATAGTAGTAGTGGAAGTACAAAGCTTACGGGCCACGGATGGAGATCGCGACGTCAACCGCAACGTCGTGGTGACGATTTGCCCGTCGGTAAGAATCTCAAATTTCGTCCACCATAGCGGCGAGCTCGCTGCAGCCGGTGCCGTCGTGATTCCAGTAACGCCTAGCTACAGTTACGATTGGCACCAAAGCCGCGACTCGCAGTTCTGGACAAGCTGCGGAGTTCAGTCCCAGATAGTGTAACTGGAAGAACGTCGTTGCCATGTCAAGTCATGCGTTTCCACATCCGAGTTGGCGAGGTTCCATTGGCTGGGGGCGGACCCGGGCATTGTCAGTACAGTATTGAAGTGCATGGAACCTCGCACGAGAAAGTCTGCTCACATGTGGCCCACAGACGGCTCGAGCTCTCGAGACGGAGAGGAGTTGAGCAGGGGAGGGACTAATATGAGTCGCTATTTATTGACCTTCACCCCTGATCTAATTGCAACACTCCCTATCGGGTGCCTGGTGGAATTGCAAAAGAGAGAGAGACGGGAGGAGGAGCTCGACTGGAGTTCCGAAGAGAAGCTGGGCTCCATTCTCGTTCCGTTGTTGGGGAGGCGTAGACTCAGTGCCCAATTCAAGCAGCGGACGAGTGCCGAGGAGAGGACTGACCCAAGTGGCGCAAGGTTAAACGACTGGAAATAATACTTTGTCGAATTCTAGAAGGTGGTTTGGCAGTCGATGGCTGTGATAGGGGAGCAAATGTGGAAGAGGGAAGAACAGAAATTTAAGAAGGAAGGAGGGTGCAGGACGAAGGCGGAGGCTGAGAGTTTAGTGGAGTTGATGGAGAAGGAAACGGAGGACAAGAACGTGATGGTTTCCGGTGAGGACCCGGTGGTTTGCAAAGAGAAGGAGTTAACGAAGATGCCGCAAGGAGAGGTGGTGGTGGTGGTGGAGGAGGAGGAGCCCGAGGAGTTCAAGGAATGGAGAGAGAGGGAGAGGAAGTGCCTGGAGTACTTGGAGGACGTGACGAGTAATCCTCGCCGTGAGCAAGAAAAACTACTGGCTCATATATTGAAGAAAAATGCAGATACTGCTTACTTGAAGCAGTTTAAGTTGAACGGCGCAACTGATGTTGAATCCTTTAAGAAGCATGTGCCCGTTTCTAATTACGACGATATCCACTCGCTGGTCGACCGCATCAAGAATGGGGATAAATCTCCTCTCTTATCTGCTGATCCTGCTATTGAACTTATGGCCAGGTAACAAACGAGGAAGCGAGCACCTCAATTTGACTCAATCTTGTCAGCTTTTGCTCTGATATATTACTGACGAAAGGGAAATTTGAGAGTCGTGTAAGGAGTTAAACTGATGAAGATACTCTGGGGGTGTTGATTTATACAGTTCAGGGACCACGAATGGAACCCCCAAACTCTTCACGATCACCAAGGAGGACAAAGAACTCCGAGGTCTTATTTGGAACTTGACGAGACCAGTCTTGAACAAGTAAGTATTTCGGACTTCTATTTCTCTCAGGCCGAATTGTAGACTTCCATGTTTATTCCCTTGAACACACACGTATAATCAGTTGCTCTTGAAGGTTATGCACAAGTCCAAGTCGCACAGAGTTGGTTAACACCTGAGAGATGAAACTGTATTGTCCTCCTCATCATCGTACTGTTCCGGCGGTGGTGCAGGCAATTTCCAGGTCTGGAAAAGGGGAAGTGTCTGTTTTTCTACTTCGTTTTGCCGGAAGAAAGAAGTCCCGGGGGTGTACTTATAAAGTCTGCGGTAACTAGTTTTATCAAGTCCAACTTTTTCCAGGAAAGGCCTTTCGATCCTTCCTACAATTTGGTCAGCCCGGACGCCGTGATCCTCGCCAAGACGTATGAGGAGTCCATGTACTGCCATCTTGTGTGCGCTTTGCTGGATCCCGGTTCAGTTCTGCGAATAGGAGCTATATTTATCTCCGCAATCGTGAGAGTCCTGCGCTTGCTGGAAGACTGGTGGCCGGAGCTATGCGACGACATAGAAAACGGAACTCTCAGCACAAAAAGGGTACCGACTTCTCATGTGAGAAAGGCCATGCTTCCTCTGTTAAAACCCAACCCCGAGCTTGCCGAGTCTATTCGAGCTGTGTGCTCCCCGAGAAAGTGGCAAGGGATCGTTAAACGGCTGTGGCCTAATGTGAAGCTCATCGACTCGATTTGCACCGGGTCAATGGAGGCGTATACGCCCCTGCTGTCTCATTACTGTGACAATCTCCCTATCATCTGCACCCAGCTGTATGCAGCCACAGAAGGCTACTTTGGCCTCAACATGAACACCATGGACCCTCCTGAGAACATAAACTACACGTTGCTTCCCAGCATGGCGTACTACGAATTTATTCCTGTAGAGGAGGGATCCAATCAGGAGGAGATTTTGGACCTCGAGAGCCTGGAAGTAGGGAAGGAGTATGAGATTCTTGTCACCACAGTATCCGGTAATTAACTAGATCCTAAAGCTATGGCAGATGATTTTTCTTTTGTTTGCTATTGAATGTCTGATGTAGCACCAGAATGAAGAACTTATGTAAATTTTGGCCTTGGTTATGGACAGGGCTGTGTCGATACAGAGTGGGGGATATCCTTCAACTGGTTGGGTATTATAACAAGGCACCCTACATGCAGTTCAAGAGACGACAAAGCTGTGTGCTTGCAGTTGACACGGAAAAGACGGACGAAAATGACCTCCACGTGAGTGTGACCAAAGGGGCAAAATTGCTGCAGCAGAACTTGGGATTGCGATTAGTGGACTTCACCAGCACCGCGGACTACTCGTCAACTCCAGGACACTACGTGATCTTCCTGGAGCTGGAAGCAGACGGCCAGACGACGGGGGACATCCCAGTGGACTTACTGGAACAATGCTGTTCGTCGTTGGAGGCGTCATTGGGATCAGTCTATCGGAAGAACAGGACGTTCGTCCGCTCCATTGGTCCATTGGAACTGCGACTTGTCAAATCTGAAACTTTTGAGCAGCTTGCCAGATTCGCCTACAGGCGAGGAGCATCACAAATGCAGTATAAAACCCCCAGAGGTTTTGGAGCTAAGCACTTGGAGCAACTTGAGATCCTGAACTCCAGAGTTCGCCAACGATATGTGACTCGAAGCTTTCCTCCTTATAAACCTGCACACGAACGGGAATCTGCCTCTGCCGCAATACCAGTTTAATCACCCTTACTTAATTGAAGCACTCTTTACTCGCTGCTACATCCTGCACTGCCCAGCCCAGCTCAGCACATCGTCCAGAGTGGTACTATGGTCCAGAGCTGCCATGACAACCTGAGCATTGATCACAGTCAAGGACGAGAGGGCGGACGAAGGAAATTGTAGAACAGCAGTTATTCTAGTTCCCGCACTGCACCATGGGCATGATGTAGAACACAGGAACCTATAAGCAGATAGAACTTACGTCTTGCACTCACATGTTCACGCAGCCACGTCAATGTTAAAAGAACGTGTCAATGTAATAGCCTGGTCGATGGAGGAGGGTTGGATCTGTTCTACATCAACCTTTGAGTATTGCCATCTAGATGCAATGTCCTCTGTTAAATAGTTTTGATTCGGTGGACAGTCTTCCATCTGCATATAACCTACTAGAACCCACATACTCGACTAGAAGAGTTCTAATTCAGTACCTTGCATTCGTTCAGGGACTACGCTGCCAACCTGATACTGTAGTGGGTTCATGTACCTGACTTAGGACAGGATGGGGCGCCCACTGGCTTTGTGGACTCTTATTGGGGTGTTGTACACATTGTTACTCTACAGGATACCTTGTCGGACCAACTTATATATCTGTCAAGACGGAGCGTCAGTTGATACAGGTCGAGAAGTTGCAATGCCGACTACCATCAACTGTGGTCTAGTTCAAGCAAGGATCCCATGGAGTGACTCACAAGCTGTGAACTCCTAACGGGAACCGACATCAGCACTCGAGTGGAATACCAAAACATGCCTAAGAAGCATTTACCCCGTGGAGGTATGGATGGGGTTTTGGCCGTTTGCGATCTCTGTAATCACGAGAGGAACTGTTTTGAATCACACTGTGTTCCAACCGCGCCTCGGTGTGGGAAGGGTCCTTCCACTTGATAGTACTCACAATGGATTGTAACGTAATAATGTCACTCCCGATGTGTACATGTAATAAAAGCTTCCGAGATGCTCTTATCGTCAAGTGTTTGTAGATAATGATTGAGAAGATGTAATGTGTCTTTCTCCTTCAAGATTTCGGTCGCTTGAAGGAAGCAAAACCTCAGTCAGACAACTTTCTTGGTGGATGCACCTTAGTTTTGCTGGCACTCATAGACAAGATGGAGCCAACCAGACAATGAGTTCTGCATTCTCACCTAACAATGTCCAGTGTCCAACCTGTTTCTGGCCTGAAGCAGAATCAACAGGTCAAAATAAAGTGTGGGGTTCAGAACCAAATCTTCTGCATTTAAAGCTCCGTTGAAAGATATATTTCTCTCTGCTTCTACTCCACATGAACCAAAAGCATGTGAGGATCTCCACCGCATTTAAAGTGGGCAGTAAATCCCGAGCCAAACCAGAAATACGTTAACTGCTGTAGAGAACTTGTTCTCATGTTGGATTGGACTGTTTTGACATTGGCTCTTTACCTCGCAGCAGATCCAAGCTCACTTTCATGAGAATAAAAGCGTTGAACATGACAACCTATCCAACCGCAGACGAAAGAGCTTGATTGACAGTCCTCTCCGCCTACCTCTGCACACATATCAAGAAATATGAAAAGATTCGACTCTCTTGGCCGAGTCCCTTAGACTCTAGCTGTAGCTGCTCCTCTTCGAGTTCAAGGACAGATCACCACTCTGGATATCCCATCCATTTCCCATACAGCAAGCCCGACACGACACCGAGCAACACGTATCAAATTCTTGGGATGCATGTTGTCATAATTAATATAGTCTAACCTTAAACGAGAAGCTGGCAAGTGAAAGTGAAATCCGTCAGTGTCACATCATGAAACACACATGACCTAATTTCTGCACTACATTGGTACGTAATCAAAACTTTATTCTGTCACTTTTAGACCTGTGCCCACCTCTTTTACAAACTTCCATACTTCTAGCTGTAGTATGCCTTGCTTAAAGGACAACTCTCCTTTACCAGGAAATGACAAGAACTAAACATCAACTTGAACAGGAATCATCATCATCATAATCGAACTACCTAGTGGTAGAATGTTAGTGCTGAATCGGACAGGGCCTCCTTCCAAGAGATCACAGCAGCGGACGAAGAAGATTAATGAACGGATAGACAGACAGATAGATGAATAGCCCTCTCTCTTTTGTTTTCCTGCTCATCTTCACACCATCCTAGGGACATGTGCAGCTGGACGCTCCAGACTCCTAAACTTTTCGACCAAAACAACGTACGACCTGGCATCAGCGGAAACTGAGACTCATGGGCGGCCGTGGCGCAGAGAAAGCAAGGAAGCCATGGGACACGACAAATTTGTGTTGGATCCTTATCTTGCTTGACTTGGCCTCTATACTGCTGCTTCTGCTGAGCACATTGCTGGTGTCAAAATCAGCAGACGGATTCATCTGCCATCCATCCTCCCCAACCTTCATCGTTTTATCGATCGATCGACACTGGATGGGATTCTGTCGGATGTGTTGGGAACCATCCGTCTCTTCCTGCCGTCCGTCTGTGGTCACCAACCTGTCTCCAACGTACTGCACCAAGTCAAATTACTGTGCCATGTACTGCGGGCCTGCTCGCCCGTGCGTCGTCCTTGACCGAGAAACTACTTTCGGCATCTTTAACAATTTTCAAGAATATCCCACATAACACGCGCAGCTACACAAAAGTTACCGGCAGAAATTACACTGTTTCCGCAGTTCTCCCGACACTGCGTAAGGTAGACAACATTAGTAAATTCTTTCAATGCCCTTTGAGGTACACAGAAACGGACGGCCGCACGCAGGAACCGGCGAGCTCCGTTCCTACCTCCGTTGCAGTCTGTATCTTACTGGTCCTCACAACTTCGTACGGTTCAAAGAAACGGAAACGCGCGAGCATTAAGCAAATTGCAAGGGCCTTCCCTCTCACGAAAGTTTCAATAGAGAAAACTCTCGAAATTTGGGGAAGAAAGTTTGCAAGTCGAGAAAGTCCAAACATTGCAGTTGTAGGGTTCTAAATTTTCCATAGTTACCAAGATTGCAAATGGTTTGGACTTTGTTGTAAAAGTTGCATGTGAATGAATTTCTTGACAGGGGGCCTATATTTGAGAGTTTGGATCTTCATTATCTAGAGTCCAAATGGAGTGATTTTTGTAGCATTAAATGCGCCTTGGTAAGCTCTTTCTATTGATACTAAGTACATTGATACATCACATCCATGCGCAAAGTTAAGATGATTCAAACTTTGTCATCTTTGGCAGATTTTAGGAGTGGAGTTGTAGTTTTGAAACTTTGAAACGTTTTGGTTCTATGTCCAAATGTTTGAATCTTAAGGCTCATGAGGAGCCCTTGTGAAAGAGATTTGTATTGAATCATTGATTTGTGAAGTTGGAGTTGTATGGAGTAAGTTCTGAATTTCATCAATTTGTGATCATGTGCGCTTAATGGTGCTCACATCTGCAATTTTCAAAGGGTTGAACTTTGGACTCCCATCTTCAAACGAGGTGACACTGGTCTCAATAGAAGCATCTTATCAAGGGATTTTGATTGAAATTGTTATCATGCAATTTGAAGATTTGTGCTTGAATTTATAAGCATTTAAACTTTGTGGCTCTATGAGGTCTAGAAGTTAACCATAGCAAACTCTAGAGGTCCTAAATTTGTACTTATTTGCTCAAATGAGTTGATGTTTGATTCATTTGAAAGTGTTCTTCAAGGGCTTTTGATTGAGACAATAGTTGTAGAATTTGAAGCTCTGTGGTGAAGGTTGTGAGATTTCAAAATCTGTATGATCTCAAAACCTCTTATGTCAAAAAGTGCAAATTCAAAAGCTTGTAACTTTTGATATATATGTCCAAATGAGTAGATCTTTGAATCAATAAAACAAAAATATTTAAATTTATTGCTTGATATAGATATTATGGGGTTTCATTTAGTATAGTAGAAACCTGGGAACTTGAAATCTGTAAAATTCTCCTAGATTTTGCAAACCAAGTTCTCAAGAGCTTTCTCTAAATTCATAGATCCGGAGGGAAGGTAGAGGATATATTTTCATAGTAGTACTTTGGAGCTTCTAAAATGGAATTCTCCAAGATGGTCCAAGACATTGTTGATATAGCCTCAAAACAACAACAACTTGTTGAAATGTACAAAAGCACAAATGACATCCACAAGGAGCTCAAGAGCTTCTTTGCTACTATGTATGAATGCATGATACTCTTATGGTAGATATGGAAACCATAAGAGCAGAGGTCATGACTATGAAAGAGTCTTTGAATCTAGTCCACCAAGATATCCAAGAACTCAAAAAGAGCACAAGTTTGTTGTTAGACTCCACCAAGGAGATGGTGGATGTTATCTAGAAGGTTGTTTCTTCGAGAACATAAGCCACCAATGTTGCTTCACAAAATGGAGGGCTGCAAGAGATTGTTGATACATTAGAGGTCAAGATGAAGCTATATGCTAAAGCTACAAAGGTGGATCAAATTTCTTACTTGCAAGAGCATGAAGTTGAGAAGGAGAACCAACTCACTAGGAGAAAGAACTTGAGAATTTCAGGTTTAGTAGAGATGGAGAAGGAGGATGCCAAGGCTATAGTGGGTGAATTCATATCTGATTCTTTTGAGAGTTCATGGTCATGAGATTGTGCAAGCATATAGGATGGAGCAACTAGGTTCACAACCAAGAAGTATTCTTGTGAAGTTTGTGTCACAAACCCAAAGCGATTCAATGATGACAAACAAGGCTATACTCAAGGGGAGACACATCTTGTTAGACCATGATCTCATCCCTCTCCAATTTCAAGCAATGAAGAGAGAACTAGCTAAGGTGAAGGACACTCCACAAGCAAGATTTGTAGCCTTTTGCAGGATGGTCAAGTTGTGATTACCCAATGTAACAATTGGTTGTTGCAATCTCGTACCCTTAGAGTATTGTTTTGGAATGTTCACCAACTATAATAGCATTAGTTAGGCATATTATCTAGAGGTGAAATTTAGCTTGGTAACATTTAGAAGGATGTTATATATGATGGACTAAGTAAATCAGATAGAGGTTTCACCAAAAGAGTACTTTAACTAATAAGACAAGAATTGATAACACCTTAAAAAATTCAAAGCCAATTTTGCAAGCCTAAACGGAGGAATCACGCCTCAAAAATGAAAAGATTCATGCACCCCAAAGGTAAAATGCTTGCCACCCACCCACCCATTGGTTGTTTCTCTTGTTAAGAGCTTTCCTTTGGTACTTCATCCATGGAATTTGGAGCTCCCTACAAGAATATTCCCTAAATATTCCCTTTGGTCAAATTTTTTGACCAACCAAATAAGACAAGAACCAATGTGTCACCAATCCATACAACTAATCTAAGGCTAGAGCTTGCTGACATCTTACCAATCCATGTATCTAATCCAAGGGTGAAGCTTCCTTTGAGGGAATCCTCTTTGCTATATAATAAAGACAAGGTGCACCTTTGGATCATTGGAGTATTGAGTGTGAAGCTTTGTGTTTCTTCTCTTGTGTTTCTCTTGAAGGTTCTACTATCCTCAAAATATTATACTGGCTCACACATATCAAGTACTCAATTGCTAAACTCAACTGCCTTTGTGGGATGATGTTGATATAATCAATCTTGTAGAAATATGAGAACATGAGGGGAAATCTATTCAAGACATTGAAAGATTCACTCTTGTTGGTTCAATTTGGAGGCAACATAGAGGAAAGTACTTGTTGTGTATGTCAAATTTGGCTTTGAAAAATCAATCTCTTTGATAGGCCAAGATTCAAGGGGACAATACCAATGGTTGAAGATTGGAGGAGTTGTTACACCTTGCTTCCTTGTTGTTTGTTACTTTGCTCCATTGAAATCACCAATTTACTCAAGTGGAGCTCTCTACACCATATAGCCTTTCTATTTCTTGACAAAAGATGTGTTGGAGTTTCAAAGTAAAGGTGCAGTACTTGTTATTGGTGATGTCAATGCTAGTATCCAAGCCTCTTAGATTCTTGAGGATAATGACCTTGAGAATGACCCTATTTATACCTTGATAGATGATTCTAGTGCTTGGTCCCGCTCTTCCCTAGATTTGATATGCAACCTCATAAGTGAGCACTTTTTGAGCATGGTACCAATTGTAACTTGAAGATCTTGAATCGTCTTTCTCAATCTCTTGAAACTTGCAAGAGCACATGCTTTGCTTTTGGTGAATCTAGCATCATAGATTACATGTTGGCCTCACCTAGTGATATGCACTATATTCTAATTTTTTTTGTTTTGATCCTCAACCTAAATTTGATCATGCAACTTTATCCTTTGCCATCCTCCTTCCTTGCTCCAATAGAACCTCATTACCTATTGAGCATGCCTCTAGAAGGAAACTTCACCTAGATTTTCACAAGATAGATCTTCATCAACAAGTTGTCCAAGAGAAGTTTAGCACTACGGAGTGGAGTTTTGATTTCAAAAAAGGAGTGATCAATTGGTTGAACTTCTTCACTCTATATCAACTACTTTGTAGTTGACACATAAGATGAAGAAGACCTTTGAAGAAGACCTTTGTTTTCAAGAGCATCTCACAAGAAGAGACTTTGTAACAAAATGGAGTTTAGCAACGAAGTTAGTTAGGGCTAACAAAGTAGCAAATATAACAAATTAGCCTAGAATATTCTAGAAGTATCTAATAAGCTTCTTGGAAAGCTTCTTGGCTAGGTTAGCTTGCACCCCAAGTAAGTAGCTTCTAGAAGGAAGCTTCTAGAAGCTTCCAACTAGCTTAGCTTGCAAGCTAAGTAGGCGGCTTCTAGAAGGAAGCTTCTTTGTTAGCTTGGCTTACACTCCAAGAAAGTGGCTCACTAAAGCTTCTTGAGAAGCTTCTCAAGAGCCTTGTATGCTCTCTATAAATACCAGAGCCAAAGCTCATGCTAGGCATTTGGAGTTTCCCCTATTCAAGTGTCCCAATGTGAGTTTTCATTCTCCTATTTCTCTCCTTGGTCTTGTGTAATACCAAGAGCTAGCCATATGATCTAGATGTGAAATTCGTTTTGGTAACATCTAGAATGATGTTATACATGATGGTCAAAATAGATAAGATAGAAGTATCACCAAAAGAGTACTTCTACTAATAGGGCAAAAACCGAAATAAACTTGAGAACTTTAGAACCAATAGCTAGACATATGATTTAAAGGTGAGAATTGGTTTGGTAGCATCTGGAAAGATGTTACACATGATGGACTAAATAGATCAGAAAGAGGTATCACCAAAAGGGGACTTCTACTAATAGAGTAGGAACCGAAATATGCCTAAAATCTTTTAAGGCAATTTTGGAGGCCTCAAAAATGTGCAGATTCCCCCCTCCCAACTGGAGGAGAGGCTGGCCTACCCTCCCATCTGCTTTGTTTCGTTGAGAGCTTTCCAATGGTACCTTACTCACATGATTTTGAGATTCCTACAGGAAGATTCCCTAAACAATTCCCTCCGGTCAAAGCTTGTTTGACCAACCAGATAGGACCTAGACCAGACATGTCATCCATCCAAGTAAGTAATCCAAGGGTGGAGCTTGCTGACATGTCACCTATCTATATCCCTAATCCTATGGTGTAGGTTCCTTGGAGGAGATCCTCTTTGTCTATATAATAAAGAGAAGGTGCTCCTTTGGGGCATCAAATGTTTGAGTGTGCAATTTGTGTTTTCTCTCTTCTCTTGTCCTCGGAGTATTACAATGGTATCAAAGTGAGTGTTTTAGTCCAAGAGAGTGGATCACCCCTCTTGGAATAGCATGAACTACTGAAACTGAGTAATTTGAGGTGGAGAACATAGAGTAATCGCTAGACTTAGGAAGGACTTTAGAGAGCGGATGGGATGGATGCTCCAGGAGGACAATTTCTTGCACCTAGGTTTCCATTCTCAAACCCATTCCACATCAAGGTTATGTACATCCAGCATGAGCAGATGAGGGTATTGCTAGTTTATCACTTTGGTGTAGAATTCATGGACAGAGTGATGAACTCACCAAACTCGGTGATTCTACCTGTGGTGATATATGATAGAGAGTGGGATTTGACAATCTACATTCTATTATGATAATATGGATATGAATGTCCCAAATCCTCTCCCTTTCAACACTCAAGTAGAAATCC
Source organism: Lunularia cruciata (assembly GCA_948567375.1). Classification (NCBI taxonomy): domain Eukaryota; kingdom Viridiplantae; phylum Streptophyta; class Marchantiopsida; order Lunulariales; family Lunulariaceae; genus Lunularia; species Lunularia cruciata. Next base: position 36,357,354 of record OX419759.1, on the reverse strand, counting down.
GTTATGTAGTGAGACCGAAAGTGATGTTTAGAGATTTTGTGGTTAGGAATTTTGGTGAGGAGTATTATCAACGAGTGATAGCTTTTGAGGTCCCAATGGTAGTTTTGATAATTCATGCGCCTTCCAGAGTGATTATATTGACTCTATATTGAAGTAGACATTAGCAATTGAGTGTTGCATGAACCATGGATCCGCAATTGCAAGAGCTGGTGCAAGGAATGCAAGGGATGTTGAATGAATTTCAAGAGATTAAGATGACCATGGAGACATTACAAAGTCAAGTGTAGATCCTTAGGAACAATCAAGCCATGCAATAAGAAGAGCCGTCTCAAAACCTAGTACCTGCGCCTAAAGTACTTGGAGAGGCACCCGTGCCTACAAACCCTATCAACAATGAAGCCACATTGCTACTCTAGATGAAGAAGACCTGCAACATCAAGCCTTACAAGGGGCAGCGTACGATGGGAGTAGTGGAAAATTGGATCTTGAGAATGAATCTATATTTCAGATTGTTCTCAACAAAGATAATAGAGCATGTTGTAGGCGTGTTTGCATGTGGGTATTTGACCGATAAAGCCCTCACATGGTATGATGCTTGAGAACGATACATGCTGGTAGAGAGAAGGGAGGTCACATGGACAGCAATGCAAGAAGGACTACTGAAGAATTTCCAATTGATGGATTCTGTGCAGATGGCTCAAACCCGACTATGGGGATTGAGATAGAAGAATAGCGTACAAGAGTATGTGGAGGCATTTCTGGATCTACAAGTTGCAATTACCGACATGAGTCTAGCAAAGGCTCTCGACAATTTCAAACAAGGGTTGAAAGAGCGGATTTGCCAAGAAGTCATGGTGAAAAATCCTCGCACGGTATTTGAAGCCATTACTTGTGCGTAGAGAATAGTAGGAGCATTAGATGGAGGTGAAGGAGTAGTTCCACCTCAACATTATCGGGAAAAAATGCCACACATGGGTGGACCAGTATCGATAGAATTGGACAACCTTTGATTCCAAGATCAAGGAGCACGACCGCTTCAAGGGGAGCGGGGACGGGTAGAAGAACAAAGAGATGGAGTCCTACAAGGAGAAGGGACTCAAGGAGAACAATGCCATTGTTACAATTGTGGCCGTATTGGGCACATACCTACCAACTGTCGCACTCGTTTCCCTAGAGGCCCTTGGCCTTCGTACAGGCAATCTTTGAACAACATGGAGAGGCACATTGAAGAAGAGGAGGTGAAAATCACTTCGGAAAATGAAGATTGCCAGTAAATGTACCTTGCGGCCTTACTTGCTCAAGAAGGAAGTAGAGAAGTGAGGGAAGGAAGAAGAATAATGTGCAAAGATCCCGAAAGGCAACCTCATAATTGATTGTTGTGAATGGAATCCTAGAAGATAATCAAGTGAGAGTATTGATAGATCCAAGAGCAATAGAGAATTTCTTGTCTTGCTCTATTGCAATAAGATTGGGAATGGATCTAGAGAGAGATGGAAGTGAAGAAGTAGAGTTACCAAATGGGCAAACACAGAGGATTGAATCATTACCTAGACGGGTAACCCTCTCTGTAGGAGAATATCATGAAGCAATTGAGTGGTAAGTGATACAATTAGCTCGTTATGATGCAATTTTAGGCATGCCATAGATGGAGCAGTACAACCCTATGGTGGATTGGAGGAAGAAAGTAGTGAGAACCCACCAATGGTCAATCATTGGGGTTAAAGAAAAATCACACATGTAGAAACTGCCTCTATATATCATAGGGACGGCAACTGTTTGTAAGACCGATAGATGTTTTATGGGTCTAATAAGAGAAGTCCAGAGTGCACAACTTGATGGACAAATTCTTGAGAAATTGAAGGATGTAGTGGATGAGTTTCAAGATGTCTTTCCCGATGATCTACCCTCGGGATTACCACCAAAAAGGCGAGTAGATCACAAAATTGAGACACTCCCGGGGAAGACACCTCCTTGTAAGGCCCCATATCGCCTATCACCTCATGAGTTGGAGAAGTGTAAGACTCAAATTGAGGAGATGCTGCAGAAAGGGTTCATCCAACCTAGTGTATCACCATATGGGGCCCCTATCTTGTTTGTGAAGAAGAAGGATGGTACAATGCACATGTGCATTGACTATCAGGGTCTCAATCAGCAAATAGTGAAGAACAAATACCCTTTACCTTGCATGGATGACCTATTTGATCAACTCCATGGAGCGAGATACTTCACCAAACTGGACTTGCGGAGCGGTTACAATCAAATCCAAATTGCAGAGGAGGATGTGTACAAAACTGCCTTTCAAACCAAGTATGGCCACTTTGAGTATCTTGTGATGCCTTTTGGCCTCACCAATGCACCTGCCACTTTCATGAGTCTAATAAATGACATATTTCGTCCATACTTAGATAAGTCTATTATTGTCTTCTTGGATGATATCTTAGTATATAGTAGCACGATGACAGAATCCAAACAACATCTACGAGAGGTCCTCCAGATTCTAAGACAGAATCAATTGTATGCCAAAATCTCAAAGTGTGAGTTTGGCAAGTCTAAAGTAGATTACTTGGGGCATAGAGTAAGTGCAGAGGGCATTCAAGTATTGACAGATAAAATAGAGGTCATTCAAAAATGGAGTGCCCCAAAATATCAGACTCAACTTAAGAGCTTCTTAGGGTTGATGGGATTCTATCGTAGATTTGTCAAGGACTTCTCCAAGGTTGCACAACCTTTAACGGCACTACTTGGCAAGGGAAAGAAGTGGACATGGAGAACTGCACTAGAGTTGGCCTTCCAAGAATTGAAGGCCGCCTTACTACATGCACCAATCTTAAAGTGGTATGACCCAAAACGTCCAATCAAGGTGGCTAAAGATGCATCAGGCGTAGCAATAGGACCAGTCCTCCAACAAGAGTGGCATGACGGATGGCATCCAATTGCATATTTCTCTCGAAAGTTGTTACCGGCAGAGCGCAACTACCACACCATAGAACGAGAAGAGCTGGCCATCGTTCTAGCAACCAAGCATTGGAAGCACTACTTGGGCAAGAAGGCATTTGTAGTAGAGATAGACCACAAACCTGTAGTCTACCTCAAGACGCCGAAGGATCTATCTCGTTGCCAAATTCAGTGGGCAGAGTGGCAACAACGCTTCAACATGACAATCACCTACATGGAAGGTAAGAAGCAACTTGCAGATGCATTCACCTGCATGCCAATGGCAAACAACTTGGTTGCAGAGGTTAAGATTAACCTTGAATTCTGGCAAGAGATTTTGGCTGCTACAAAAACTGATCCACAGATTGTAGAAGCACAATCATCCAAAGGTGTCACCAACACCCAAGGACTCACCTTTCGAGATGGCAAATTATGGATCCCAAATGTCCCAAAATTATGCACCACCATTCTAGCGGAATATCATGATTTGGCCATTGCAGCTCATGTTGGAGTGGACAAGACCTTAGATGCAGTCAAGCGCCATTACTATTGGCCCAAGATGAGCAACAACGTGATGGACTATGTGCGTAGCTGCCTACTTTGTCAACAGAACAAAGCCTCTAATCAAGCTCCTGCAGGGCTCCTTCAACCTCTTCCCACTCCTACCCAACGTTGGGAACAAGTGAGTATGGATCTCATCTGTGAATTACCCAAGACCACCTTAGGGTTTGACTCCATTGTGGTCTTTGTGGACCAACTCAGCAAAATGATTCATGTACGCCCTACCACCAAGGAGGTGACCGCTCCACAACCAGCTCAATTATACTTAGATACAGTCTTTGCTCACCATGGCTTGTCTAGAGTACTCATCACCGATAGAGGCACCCAATTCACCAGTTTGTTTTGGCGAACACTCTTTGGTTTCTTCAAAACCAAGTTGGCCATGTCCACAGCTTACCACCCACAAACACATGGCCAAACAGAGCGGGCTAATCGCACAATTGAAGACATGTTACGCGGCTTCACCTTAGAAGAGCAAGAGAGGTGGGACACCCTACTCCCGTTGGTAGAATTTGCTTACAACAATTCAGTGAATGCATCCACCCAGGTCACTCCGTTCTTCCTCATGTATGGTGAGCATCCCTTCACACCTTCTAGCTTGATGAAGATCCGTCTAGTGGCTACCAAGGTCGATGCAGTCAACACATTTGTTTCTAGAATCCAACAAAGTGTGAAGAGCACCAAGCACAGATTACAGATTGCACAAAATTGACAGAAGCAGTATGCTGATGCACACTATAGGTACATGGAGTTCAATGTTGGGGATCAAGTGTGGCTATCGACAACCAACCTCACATTAGTTGGACCTCGTAAGCTCAAACCTCATTTTATTGGGCCTTTCTCAATTCTTTGTCGCATCGGCGCTGTGGCCTGTCACATTGAGCTACCACCACACATGAAGATCCATCCAGTGTTCCATGTCTCCCTACTACGCAGATATGCTCCCCGATCAGGCCAGGGTCATTCCACACAAGACATTTGACCTTGTCCGACACTCATTGATGGCATAGAGGAATATGAAGTAGAGCGGATTCTCCAAAAACACATGCGTGGTACTCGCCATCCGCGGGTGGACTATCTAGTACAATGGAAAGGTTACCCCCTCTATGAAGCAACCTGGGAGCCCATTGCCAATTTGGCACATGCACCAAGGTGCAAGCATTTGAGCAACAATTGCACAACAAGGATGTTGCGTCTTAAAAGGAGAGAATTCTGTAATACCAAGAGCTAGCCATATGATCTAGATGTGAAATTCGGTTTGGTAACATCTAGAATGATGTTATACATGATGGTCAAAATAGATAAGATAGAAGTATCACCAAAATAGTACTTCTACTAATAGGGCAAAAACCAAAATAGACTTGAGAACTTTAGAACCAATAGCTAGACATATGATTTAAAGGTGAGAATTGGTTTGGTAACATTTGGAAAGATGTTACACATGATGGACTAAACAGATCAGAAAGAGATATCACCAAAAGGGGACTTCTACTAATAGAGTAGGAACTGAAATATGCCTAAAATCTTTTAAGGCAATTTTGGAGGCCTAAACGGATGAATTAGGCCTCGAAAATGTGCAAACCCCCCCCCCCCCCCAAAGGAGGAAAGGTTGGCCTTCCCTCCAACCTGCTTTGTCTCATCAAGAGCTTTCCAACAGTACCTTACGTGATTCTGAGATTCTTACATGAACATTCCCTAAAAGATTCCCTATGGTCAAAGCTTGTTTGACCAACCAGATAGGACCTAGACCAGACATGTCATCCATCCAAGTAAGTAATCCAAGGGTGGAGCTTGCTGACATGTCACCTATTTGTGTCCCTAATCCTATGGTGGAGCTTCCTTGGAGGAGATCCTCTTTGTCTATATAATAAAGAGAATGTGCTCCTTTGGGGCATTGAATGTTTGAGTGTGCAATCTGTGTTTTCTCTCTTCTCTTGTCCTTGGAGTATTACATCTTGGTCTTTTACATTGGTATCAAAGCAAGAATGGGATGGGTGGAATGTATAGACCACCAAATCCATTTCCACCAAACCATTGGGAATTTTGTATCCAAGTATTACCCAAGCATCGTTTCATACAATTCATCATCTCACGCTTTGGGTAAGATTTTTTGAATATAATCACCTTGTCTGAGGATCCCTTGGTACTTTGAGTTGTAACTTATGGAAAATGATGGACATGTTACATCTATATGTTAATAAATTAGATAGATTGGAGATAGTGTGATAGACTAGTAACCATGGCGGCGACGCCCAAGGTTATCATTGTTATGTAGCAACAAATTGAGCACCTTAATTCATTATTGGATGAACGAGAGCATCGATGACAAGAGCATATAGAGAGGGTACCAGTTCAAGAAGGAGAATATTCAATCCGATTCACTAAACCCAAGGTATGCAAAGGCAAGAATCTCCCAAATGCATTAGTGGAGAAATTTGTATCTAACTTTGAATGTTATTTTGAAGCTACCAATCTTCAAGATGAGCAAAAACAAATTCTCTTGGCTTCTAGCCAATTGGATGGAGTAGCAAAGCTATGGTTGTGATTTTGAGTGGAGCAAGTTGTACAGCAAATTGTTGCACCAATCTTGACATAGGTAGAATTCAAGAGTACAATAATTAGTCAATTCCAAGCTATAAATGCCACACAAGCTACATGTGATAGGTTAGTAGAGTTGAAACAGACTGGCTTTGTAAGAAGTTACATCACGCAATTCTAAAACACCATCATGCAAATTCTAGATATATTAGAAGGTGAAGCTATGGATTGACTTGTGAGGGGCTTGAAGTCACAAATCAAATTAGAGGTAACCATGTAAGAGCCACAATACTTGGAAGAAGCCATGCGGTTAGCCAAATGCTTTGATTCCTTGGTTGCAACAACTTGGTCTTGACCTTGACTTCCATAGAACCTACCAATACACTACATACGAGTGGAAGAGCTGGCACCAATGGAGATTGATGCCATCCAATGGAGACCACTTGGCATTATAGATAAAGAAAAATTGCAACTAAATGGTGGTTGTTTTTATTGTTGCCAAATTGGACATCGCATTATTGAATGTCCATTCAAGAATGGATGACCTCAACAAGTTGCCCATATGGAGTTTGTGGAGCAGAATGATCAGGGAAACGAGGAATCCCAATAGGAGATTTTGAGCCACTTATTGGGAACTTGATTAGTTCCAATGGGATCAAAGGCTCGACCTATGCAAGTTTGCTTCACTTGCAAGATATGATGTCTGATCGTGGTTGTAGGATTTTGATTGATTAGAGAAGTTAAGATAAATTGCTTGTCCATGCAATTAGCAAAGGAATTACATATTCCTATCAAACCGGTAATTGGAAGTGGATTGATGATGGCGGATGGTAGAAAAGGTTCTACATTTTGTACTTGGCATCTTGTTACTTTCAAGATTAGGAAGGAGTATTTGGAGTGTATGAGGTTTGTAGTGGCACCTCTACACTATGATGTCATTCTATGACTACCTTGGCTTGAACGTCATAAGATTCAATTTGATTGGACCCAATGACAAATTCAAGTACAACACCAAGGTAGGAATTTCTGATTAGGTTGTCTAGCACCTTTGAGTAAGACACCTAAGAATAGTCAATCCCAAGACGGGAAATGTGTAAGGAAAGTAGCCATGAGCAAGCTTTGAAGGAAGAGAAGTCTCAAGATGGGAAGTTTGTAATGGAAGCAACCATAGAGTAAGCTTTGAAGGAAGAGAAATCCCAAGATAGGAAGTTTGTAAGGAACACAACCATAGAGCAAGCTTTGAAGGAAGTGAAGTCCCAAGATGGGAAGTTTGTCAAGAAAGTAGCCATAGAGCAAGCCTTGAAGGAAGACAAACCCCTAGATGGGAATTTTGTCAATGAAGTACCTATAGAGTGAGCTTTGGAGGAAGATAAGTCTATTTTTGTGGTGAGAATCAAACCAATTGCACAAGGAGAATCTAAGGAGAGTCAAGAGTCTCATCAAGCAATAGTTGATCAAATAATTCAAGATTTTTGAAAATGTGTTTTTGGATGATCTGCCAAAGGGATTACCCTCTAATCATGGCATGCCCTTCAAGATTGAGTTATTACCAAGGAGTACTCCAATGAGTAGACCAATCTATCGGCTCTTACCAAAGGAGAAGGAAAAGCTGCAAACAACACTTACTGAGTTGTTGGAGAAGGATTTCATATAACATAGTGCATCTCCTTGTGGAGCACCGGTACTATTTGTTCCAAAGAAGGATGGAGGACTCTTTTTTTGTATTGATTACTGTGTGTTCAATAAATAGATAATGAAGAATGCATACCTCTTGTCTCAAATTGATGACTTTCTTGATCAATTGAGTATAGCACAATAGTTCTCTAAGTTGGATCTTTGTAGTGGCTATTGGCAAATCCCTATTGATAGGGAGGATGTGCAAAAGATTCTCTTTTGCACAAGGTATGGACATTTTAAGTGGAGAGTTTTGCCTTTTGGGCTCACTAATGCTCCAGCAATCTCTTCATGAATCAAATGTATCCAGTGTTGGATGGATTGTTGGATTGGTACGTGGTTGTAACAATATGGAGTTCAGCGACGAAGTCAGTCAGGCTCACGAAGTAGCACATAAGACAAATTAGCCTAGAATATTCCGGAAGTATCTAGGAAGCTTCTTGGGAAGCTTCCCGATTAGCTTAGCTTGCACCTTAAGTAAGTAGCTTCTAGAAGCTTCCAACTAGCTTAGCTTGCACGCCAAGTAGGCGGCTTCTAGAAGGAAGCTTCTTGAGAAGTTTCCTAGTTAACTTGGCTTGCACTCTAAGAAAGCGGCTTGAGGAAGCTTCTTGAGAAGCTTCTCAAGGGCCTTATATGCTACCTATAAATACCAAAGCCAAAGCTCATGCTAGGCATTCAGAGTTTTCCCTCATTCAAGTGTCCCAATGTGAGTTTCCATTCTCTTATTTCTCTCCTTGATTTCGGTCTTTTACATTGGTATCAGAGCAGGAATGGGATGGATGGAATTTATGGACCACCAAATCCACTTCCGCCAAACCATTGGGACTTTCCTGTCCAAATATTACCAAAGCATCATTTCACACAATTCATCACTTCATGCTTTGGGCAGGATTTTCTACATATGATCACCGTGTCAGAGGAACCCTTGATACTTCCAGTTGTAACATATGGAGAACGGTGGACGTGTTGTATCTATGTGTTAATCAACTAGATAAATTGAGGGTAGTGGAATAGAGTAGTAGCGATGGTTGCAATACCGGATGTTATCCTTGCAATGCAACAAAAAATTGAGCATCTTACTCGATTGTTGGATGAACGAGATCAACAACGACGAGAACAGATAGATAGAGCGCCAGTTTGAGATGGAGAAGATCGCATTCGATTTCTGAAACCCAAGGTGTTTGAAGGTAAGAATCTTCCAGGCACAGTGGAGAATTTTGTGTTTGATTGTGAACGTTACTTTGAAGCCACCAATCTTCAAGACGAGCGGAAACAAATTCTCTTGGCTTCTAGCCAGTTGGATGGCGTGGCAAAACTTTGGTGGCAATTCCGAGTAGAAAGAGCTGAACAACAAATTGTTACACCAATTTTGACATGGGCAGAATTCAAGGATGCAATACTTGGTCGATTTCATACTATAAATGCCACCCGAGTTGCACGAGATAAATTGGCGGAGTTGAGGCAGATTGGCTCAGTAAGAAGCTACATCACACAATTTCAGAATATCATCATGCAAATTCCAGATATCCAAGAAGGTGAAGTTCTGGATCAATTTGTGCAAGGATTGAAGTCATGAACCAGATTGGAGGTGACTATGCAAGAGCCACAGAACGTAGAAGAAGCCATGCAATTGGCTGAGCGTTTTGATTCCTTAGTTGCGACAACTTGGTCTCGACCTCAACCTACACAAAACCTACCAGTACCACGAGTGGAAGAACCGGTACCAATGGAGATTGATGCTATCTAACGAAGACCACTTGGCACAGTAGATAGAGAAAGATTACGACAAAATGGAGATTGTTTTTATTGTCGCCAGTTGGGGCATCGCATTGCTGAATGTCCACTCAAGAATGGATGACCTCGACAAGTTGCCCAAGTGGAGGTTGTAGAGTAGAATGATCAGGGAAACAAGGAATCCCAGTAGGAGGTTTCAAGCCGCCTACTGGGAGCTTGATTAGTTCCAATGGGATTGAAGGCTCGACCTATGAAAGTCTACTTCACTTGCAAGGTATGATATCTAATCGGGGTTGTAGGATTTTGGTTGATTCTGGAAATTCAGAGAATTGCATGTCTATGCAAGTAGCAAAGGAATTGGGTATTCTTATCAAGCCAGTGATTGGAAGTAGTTTGATGATGGTGGATGGTAGAAAAGGTTCTGCATTCCGCACCTCGCATCTTGTTACCCTCAAGATTGGGAAGGAGTATTTGGAGTGTATGAGGTTTGCAGTGGCACCTCTACACTATGATATCATTCTGGGTCTACCTTGGCTTGAACGTCATAAGGTTCAATTCGATTGGACCCGACGTCAAATTCAAGTACAACACCAAGGTAGGAATTTCCGATTAGGTTGTCTGGTACCTCTCAGTAAGACACCTAAGAATAGTCAGTCCCACGATGGGAAGTTTGTTGAGAAGGTAGCCATAAAGCAAATTTGGAAGGGAGATGAGTCCCAAGATGGGAAGTTTACCAGGAAGGCAACCATAGAGCAAGCTTGGAAGAGAGATGAGTCCCTAGAAGGGAAGTTTGTTAATGAAGCAGCCATAGAGCAAGCTTTGGAGGAAGAGAAGTCTTTATTCACGGTGTGGATCAAGCCAATTGCACAAGAACAATCTGAGGAGGGCCAAGTGCCGCATCAAGCAACAGTTGATTGGATAGTTCAGGAGTTTGTAGATATGTTTCCGGATGATCTGCCAAAGGGATTACCCTCTGATTGAGGTATGCTCTTCAAGATCGACTTATTGCCAGGGAGTACTCTAGTGAGTAGACCAATCTATTGGCTCTCACCAAAGGAGTTGGAGGAGTTGCGAACAACACTTACAGAGTTGTTGGAGAAGGACTTCATACGACATAGTACCTCTCCGTGGGGAGCACCGGTACTATTTGTTCCAAAGAAGGATGGAGGACTTTGTTTCTGGATTGATTACCGTGGGCTCAATAAGCAAACCGTGAAGAATGCATATCCCTTGCCTTGAATCGATGACCTGCTTGATCAATTAAGTGGAGCATGCTACTTTTCCAAGCTAGATCTTCATAGCGGCTATTGGCAAATTCTATTGAAGGAGAGGACGTGCAAAAGACTACCTTTCGCACAAGGTGTGGACATTTTGAGTAGAGAGTTCTACCTGATGCTCCAGCAGTCTTCATGGATCAGATGCATCGGATGTTGGAGGGACTATTGGATCAGTCCATGGTAGTGTTCTTAGATGATATCCTTAATCTATAGTAGGACAAAGGCAGAACACAAGAATCATGTGCGAGAAGTCCTAAGGCGACTACGACAGTGGAAATTCTATTGCAAGAAGTCAAAGTGTGCTTTTTGGCAGAAGGAGGTTACCTTCTTGGGTCATAAGATCTCATCAGAGGGGATCAAGATGGAAGAAGAGAAGATCAAGGCCATTACTGATTGGCCTACCCCAAATGATGCTATCAAAGTACGAGCATTCAATGGATTGGCCAGTTTTTACCAACGATTCATCCACTATTATGCTCACGTGGCCACACCATTGACTGACCTCTTGGGAAAGAACTCGAGCTTCCAATGGACCACCAAGCATGAAGAAGCATTCCAGAAGTTAAAGCATATGGTGTCTTCAAGATCCATTCTTCAACCATATGATCCTCAACTACCTTGTGTGGTTGATTTTGATGCTTCTAACTTTGCAATTGGAGCTGTGTTGCAACAAGAATATCCAGATGGACTACATCCTATTGCCTTTATGTCTCACGGACTAATACAACTGAAAGAAATTACTCTGCTCGAGATCAAGAACAACTTGCAATGGTATATGCCACCAAGGTATGGAGGCATTATCTCTTGGGGAAACAACTGATCATGCAAACTGATCACAAGCTATTGTTGCAGACCTTACACCTAGAGCACATGAAGAGTTGACATCATCGATAGGAAGAGCAACTCCAATTGTTTGACATCAAACTTGAGTACAAACCAGGTTGGTTCCATGTCATCCCTGATGCTCTATCACGACGACCTGATTTGAAGTCTCTTCCTCTCATTGCAGCAGCAATTACGACAATGTCAATTGATCCCAAGATTCATAACAAGTTTTGGTTAGCTCTACAGAAAGATCCCTTCTTCCAAATGGTACATGGTCGGCTCACAACAGGTGACAAGAAGTACAACACCTTCTCCTTCAAGGAAGGCCTTCTATTCCATGCGGACCGGATCTATGTTCCAGCCAAAGGTGATCTTCAACTTGTGCGCCTTCAAGAAGCCCATGATTTATCCATCGCTGGTCACATGGGTGTGGACAAGACCTTAGGCACCCTCCAACATCAATGGTGGTGGCCCAACATGACACGGGATGTTCGAGAATTTGTCTAATCATGTGAGAGTTGCCAACGTAACAAGGCCAGCAACCAGAAGCCGGGTGGACTCCTTCAACCGCTTGCCGTTCCATCAGCTTGTTAGGAGCATGTGAGCTTGGATCTCATCACATCCTTGCCAAAGACAAAACAAGGACACACCGCCATCGTGGTGTTTGTGGATAAGCTTAGTAAGCAAATCCACTTGGCACCAACCTGTGATACCGTGGATGCTCCAACCTTAGCGCAAATCTACTTTGACAATATCTTCAAGCATCATAGAATGCCCTGCGTACTCATCTCTGACCGTGATCCTCGCTTTATTGGGAAGTTTTGGCAAGCACTCTTTCAGATACTCGGCACCAAGCTTGCTTTGTCCACAGCCTATCATCCTCAAACTGATGGACAAACTGAACGTGCAAATTGTACATTGGAGGATATGTTGCATGCCTTTGTCAATGTCCACCATACCAATTGGGATGAATGTCTTGCCGCTGCTGAATTTGCCTACAACAATTCCAAATAGGCAAGCACCGGATTCTCTCCTTTCTTTCTCAATTTTGGCCAAGATCCGCTTGTTCCAGATTCTCTTCTTGCTCCCCCTCCATCTCAGGTTCCTCATACTTCCACATTCTTGACCACTATATCCCAATCTCTCCAACAAGCCAAGTCTCACCTCCTTGTTGCTCAGAATTGCCAAAAACAATATGCGGACCACCATCGTCGAGATCTCACCTTTGAAGTTGGTGATAAAGTCATGCTATCCTCTAGTAACCTCCCTCTCCCACTTGATACCCAAGTTTGTAAACTTGCCCCTAATTGGATAGGACCCTTTGATATCACCCAAATTGTCTCCCTTGTTGCTTATCGTCTTGCCTTGCCTTGCCTTGTCACATGCGTATCCATCATGTCTTTCATGTTTCCAAGTTGAAACCCTTTGTTCCTAACCCCTCTTCCTTTTCCTCTCGAGTCCAACCTCCCCCTCTTCCTATCCCTATCGATGATCATGAGGAGTACAAAGTTGATCGTATCCTTACACGTTGCCACATTCAACGAGTCCGTCGCCAACATACGGAGTACAAGGTCCTTTGGAAAGGGTATCCCCTTCATGATGCCACATGGGAACCTTTTTCTCACCTCCACAATGCACAGATGGCCATCCAGGAATTCGAAGCTTCACTAGCAACGAGGACGTCACCAACTAGCGGCGGGGGAATATGTAACAATATGGAGTTCAGCGACGAAGTCAGTCAAGCTCACGAAGTAGCACATAAGACAAATTAGCCTAGAATATTCCGAAAGTATCTAGGAAGCTTCTAAGGAAGCTTCCCGGTTAGCTTAGCTTGCACCTTAAGTAAGTAGTTTCTAGAAGGAAGCTTCTAGAAGCTTCCAACTAGCTTAGCTTGCACTCCAAGTAGACGGCTTCTAGAAGGAAGCTTCTTGAGAAGCTTCCTAGTTAACTTGGCTTGCACTCTAAGAAAGCGGCTTGAGGAAGCTTCTTGAGAAGCTTCTCAAGGGCCTTGTTTCTACCTATAAATACCAAAGCCAAATCTCATGCTAGGCATTCGGATTTTTCCCTCATTCAAGTGTCCCAATGTGAGTTTCCATTCTCTTATTTCTCTCCTTGGTTTCGGTCTTTTATAGTGGTGGTGTTCTTGGATGATATCTTAATCTATAGCAAGACTGAGATAGAACATGTGAATCATGTGCAAGAAGTGCTAAGATGACTACAACAAAGAAAGTTTTATCGCAAGAAGTCAAAGTGTGCCTTTTGCTAGAAGGAAGATACCTTCTTGGGTCACAAGATCTCATCAAAGGGGATCAAGATGGAAGAGGAGAAAATCAAGGCCATCATTGATTGGCCTACACCAAAGGACATTACTAAAGTATAGGCATTTAATAGATTGGCTAGTTTTTACCAACGGTTCATCCACTACTATGCTCATGTGGCCACACCATTGACTAATCTCTTGGGGAAGAACTTGAGCTTTCAATGGACCAACAAGCATGAAGAAGTATTCTATAAGCTGAAACATATGGTGTCTTCAAGACCAATTCTTCAACCATATGATCCTCAACTACCATGTGTGTTTGATTTTGATGCTTCTAACTTTGCAATTGGAGCTATGTTGCAACAAGAATTCACAGATGGATTGCAGATGGATTGCATCCCATTGCCTTTGTGTCTTGTAGACTCAATACAATAGAAAGGAATTACTTTGCTCGGGATCAAGAACAACTAGTGATTGTATATGCCACCAAGGTATGGAGGCATTATCTCTTTGTAATACTCCGAGGACAAAAGAAGAGAGAAAACACAGATTGCACACTCAAACAATCGATGCCCCAAGGGAGCACCTTCTCTTTATTATATAGACAAAGAGGATCTCCGCCAAGGAAGCTCTGCCAAGGAAGCTCCACCATAGGATTAGGGACACAGATAGGTGACATTTCAGCAAGCTCCACCCTTGGATTACTTACTTGGATGGGTGACATGTCTGGTCTAGGTCCTATCTGGTTGGTCAAACAAGCTTTGACCATAGGGAATCTTTTAGGGAATCTTCCTGTAGGAATCTCAGAATCACGTGAGTAAGGTACCGTTGGAAAGCTCTCAACAAGACAAAGCAGGGGGGAGGGAAGGCCAACCTTTCCTTTGTTGGGGGGGGGGGGGGGGGGTCTACACATTTTTGAGGCCTAATTCATCCGTTTAGGCCTCCAAAATTGCCTTCAAAGATTTTAGGCATATTTTGGTTCTTACTCTATTAGTAGAAGTCCCCTTTTGGTGATACCTCTTTTTGATCTATTTAGTCCATCATGTGTAACATCTTTCCAAATGTTACCAAACCAATTCTCACCTTTAAATCATAGGTCTAGCTATTGGTTCTAAGGTTCTCAAGTCTATTTTGGTTTCTGCACTATTAGTAGAAGTACTCTTTTGGTGATACTTCTATATGATCTATTTCAACCATCATGTATAACATCATTCTAGATGTTACCAAACTGAATTTCACATCTAGATCATATGGCTAGCTCTTGGTATTACACTCTTGGAGAAACAAGTGGTCATGCAAATTGATCACAAGCCCTTTTTGCAGACGTTACATTTGGAACACATGAAGAGTCTACATCATTGATGGGAGGAACAACTACAATTGTTTGACATCAAACTTGAGTACAAACTTGGTCGGTTCCATGTCATTCCTGATACCTCTCACGACGACTTGATTTGAAATCTCTTCCTCTCATCACGGCGGCAATTACAATAGTGTCAATCAACTCCAAAGTCCAAAGTCCAAACCGAGTTTAGGACAGCTCTACAACAAGATCCATTCTTTTAGATGGTACAAGGTTGTCTTGCAGCTGCAACAAGGAGTACAACACCTTCTCTTTCAAGGAAAACCTTCTTATTCCATGAGGACCAGATCTATGTTCACACCAAAGGTGATCTCTGACTTGTACGCCTTCAAAAATCCCATGATTTACCAATTGCTGGTCATATGGGTGTGGACAAGACCTTGGGTACCCTCCAATGCCAATGGTGGTGGCCCAACATGACACAAGATGTTTGGGAGCTTGTTTGCTCGTGTGAGAGTTATCAATGTGACAAGGCCAATAACCAGAAACTAGTGGACTTCTTCAACCACTCCCCATTCCATTTACTCATTGGGAACATGTGTGCTTAGATCTCATCACCTCCTTGCCCAAGACAAAGCAAGGTCACACAACAATTGTGGTGTTTGCGGATAAGCTTAGTAAACAAATCCATTTAGCACCAATAGTTGATAATGTGGATGGTCCAACCTTGGCGCAAATCTACTTTGACAATGTATTCAAACATCATAAGATGTCGTGTGTACTCATCTCCGACTGTGATCCTTGATTCACTAGGAAATTTTGGCAAGCACTCTTCCAAATACTTGGCACCAAGCTTGCTTTGTCCATGGCCTATCATCCTCAAACTGATAGAAAAATTGCACGTGAAAATTGCACCTTGGAGGATATGCTTTGTGCCTTTGTCAACATCCACCATACCAATTGGTATGAATGTCTTGCAATTATGGAGTTTGCATACAATAATTACAAATGTGCAAGCACCAAATTCTCTCCTTTCTTCCTCAATTTTGGCCAAGATTCCCTTGTTTTAGATTCCCTTCTTTCTACTCCTCCATCTCATGTCCCTCATACTTCAACCTTCTTGACCACCATATCCCAATACTTTCAACAAGCCAAATCTCATCTCCTTGTCGCTCAAAATTTTCAAAAACAATATGCGGACCACCATTGTTGTGAATTCACATTTCAAGTTGGTGATAAAGGCATGCTCTCCTCTAGTAACCTACCCTCCTACTTGATACCCAAGTTTGTAAACTCACCCCTAGTTGGATATGACCCTTTGATATCACCCAAATTATCTCTTTGCTTATTGAATTGCCTTGCTTTGTCATATGTGTGTCATGTCCTTGTCCCTATCTTTCACATTTCCAAATTGAAACCCTTTGTTTCTAACCCATCTTCTTTTTCCTTTCACTTCCAACCTCCTCTTCCTCTTGTAATACCAAGAGCTAGCCATATGATCTAGATGTGAAATTTGGTTTGGTAACATCTAGAATGATGTTATACATGATGGTAAAAATAGATCAAATAGAAGTATCACCACAAGAGTACTTCTATTAATAGAGCAAAAACCAAAATAGACTTGAAAACCTTAGAACCAATAGCTAGACATATGATTTAAAGGTGAGAATTGGTTTGGTAACATCTGGATGGATGTTATACATGATGGACTTCACAGATCAGAAAGAGATATCACCAAAAGGAGACTTCTACTAATAGAGTAGAAACCAAAATATACCTCAAATCGTTGAATGCAATTTTGGAGGCCTAAATGGATGAATTAGGCCTCAAAAATGTGAAAATTTCCCCCCTCTCAATAGATGAAAGGCTAGCCTTTCCTTCCCCTGCTCTGTCTTGTCAAGAGCTTTCCAATAGTACCTCATCCATGTGATTTTGAGATTCCTATAAAAAGATTCCCTAAAAGATTCCCTCCAATAAAAGCTTATTTGACCAACCAGATAGGACCATGACCGATATGTCACCCATCCAAGTAAGTAATCCAAGGGTGGAGCTTGCTGACATGTCACCTATCTGTGTGTCTAATCCTATGGTGGAGCTTCCTTGGAGTAGATCCTCTTTGTCTATATAATAAAGAGAAGGTGTTCTTTTAGGGCATCGGATGATTGAGTGTGAAATTTGTGTTTTCTCTCTTCTCTTGTCCTTAAAGTATTACAATGGTATCAGAGTGAGTGTTTTAGTCCAAGAGAGTGGATCACCCTACTTGGGAAGAACACGAACTACTGAAACCGAGTAATTTGAGGTGGAGAACATAGAGTAATTGCTAGACTTAGGAAGGACTTTAGAGAGCGGATGGGATGGATGCACCGGGAGGACAATTTCTCACACCTAGCTTTCCATTCTTGAATCCATTCCACATCAAGGTTATGTACATCTAGCGTGAGCAAATGAGAGTATCGCTAGTTTATCACTTTGGAGCAAAATTCATGGACAAGGTGAGGAACTCACCAAACCCGGTGATTTTGCCTGTGGTGGTATTTGACAGAGAGTGTGATTTGACAATCTACATTTTATTATGATGTTATGGATGTGAATATCCCAAATCCTCTCCCTTTCAACACTCAAGTAGAATTTGTTATGTAGTGAGATCAAAAGTGATGTTTAGAGATTTTGTGGTTAGGAATTTTGGTGAGGAGTATTATCAATGAGTGATAGCTTTTGAGATCCTAATAGTAGTTCCAATAGTTTTTGCACCTTTCAGAGTGACCATATTGACTTTGTATTGAAGTAGACATTAGCAATTGAGTGTTGCAAGAACCATGGATCCGCAATTGCAAGAGCTGGTGCAAGGAATAAAAGGGATGTTGAATGAATTTTGAGAGATTAAGATGACCATGGAGATATTACAAAGTCAAGTGCAGATCCTCAAGAATGATCAAGCAATGCAAGAAGAAGAGCCGTCTCAAAACCCAGTACTTATGACTCAAGTACTTGGAGAGGCACACGTGCCTACAAACCCTATCAACAATGAAGCCACATTGCTACTCCGAATGAAGAAGACCTGCAACATCAAGCCTTACAAGGGGTAGCATACGATGAGAGTAGTGGAAAATTGGATCTCAAGAATGAATTGATATTTTTGATTATTCTCAACAAAGATCACGTAGCATGCTACAGGCATGTTTGCATGTGGGTACTTGACCAACAAAGCCCTCACATGGTATGATGCTTGGGAACAATCCATGTTGGCAGAGAGAAGGGAGGTCACGTGGACAGCAATGCAAGAAAGATTGTTGAAGAATTTCCAATTGGTGGAGTCCATGCAGATGGCACAAATCCGACTATGGGGATTGAGATAAGAGAATAGCATACAAGAGTATGTGGAGGCATTTTTGAAACCTACAAGTCACAATAGCCAACATGAGTCCAATAGAGGCTCTTGACAATTTCAAATGAGGGTTGAAGGAGCAGATTCACCAAGAAGTCATGGTGCAAAATCCTTGCATGGTATTTGAAGCCATTGCTTGTATGCAAAGAATAGCAGGAGTATTGGATGGAGGTGAAGGAGTAGTTCCACCTCAACATTATCGGGCAAAAATGCCATACATGGGTGGACCAATACCAATGGAATTGAGCAACCTTTGATTTCAAGATCAAGGAATATGACCGCTTCAACGAGAGCGTGGATGGGTAGAAGAACCAAGAGATAGAGTCTCATGAGGAGAAGGAACTCGAGGAGAACAACATTGTTGTTACAATTGTGGCCATATTGAGCAAGTATCTACCAACTGTTGCACTTGTTTCCCTAGAGGCCCTCGGCCTTCATATAGGCAATCTTTGAATAACATGCAGAGGCGCACTAAAGAAGAGGAGGTAGAAATCACTTTGGAAAACAAAGATTGCTAGTAAATGTACCTTGCAGCCTTATTGGCTCAATAAGGAAGCAAGAAGCGAGGGAAGGAAGAAGACAAATGCACAAAGGTCCCAAAAGGTAACCTCACAATTGATTGTTGTGAATGGAGTCCTAGAAGGCAATCAAGTGAGAGTATTAATAGATTCGAGAGCAACAAAGAATTTCTTGTCTCACTTTGTTGCAATAAGATTGGGAATAGATCTAGAGAGAGATGAGTGTGAAGAAGTAGAGTTACCTAATAGACAAACAAAGAGGATTGAACCATTACCTAGACATGTAACACTCTCTATAGGAGAATATCAGGAAGCAATTGAGTAGCAAGTGATACAATTAGCTCGTTATGATGCAATCTTAGGTATGTTATGGATGGAGCATTACAACCTTATGGTAGATTGGAGGAAGAAAATAGAGAGAACCTACCAATGGTCAATCATTGGGGTTAAAGAAAAATCATACAAGCAAGAATTGCCTCTGTATATCATAGGGATGGCAACTGTCTATAAGACCGATATATGTTTCATGGTCTAATAAGAGAAGTCCAAAGTGCACAACTTGATAGACAAATTCTTGAGAAATTGAAAGATGTGGTGGATGAGTTTTAGGATGTCTTTCTCGATGATCTACCTTCAAGATTACCACCAAAAAGGAGAGTAGATAATAAAATTGAGACACTCTTGGAGAAGATACCTCTTTGTAAGGCCCCATATTGCCTATCACCTCATGAGTTGGAGGAGTGTAAGACTCAAATCTAGGAGATGTTGTAGAAAGGGTTCATCCAACTTAGCGTATCACCATATGGTGCTCCTGTCTTGTTTGTGAAGGAGAAGGATGGTACAATGCACATGTGTATTGACTATTGGGGTCTCAATCAGCAAACAGTGAAGAACAAATATTCCTTACCTTGCATGGATGACCTATTTGATCAACTCCATGGAGCAAGATACTTCACCAAATTGGACTTGCAGAGTGGTTATAATCAAATCTAAATTGCATAGGAGGATGTGTACAAAACTGTCTTTTGAACCAAGTATGGCCACATTGAGTATCTAGTGATGCCTTTTGGCCCACCAATGCACCTGCCACTTTCATGAGTCTAATGAATGATAATTTTTTCCGTACTTGGATAAGTCTATTATCATCTTCTTGGACGACATCTTAGTATACAGTAACAAAATGACATAACACAAACAACATCTACGAGAAGTCCTCTAGTTTCCAAGATAGAATTGATTATATGCCAAAATCTCAAAGAGCAAGTTTGGCAAGTCTGAAGTAGACTACTTGGGGCATAGAGTAAGTGAAGAGGGCATTCAAGTATTGATGGATAAAATTAAGGTCATTCAAAAATGGAGTGCCCCAGAAGATCAGACTCAACTCAAGAGCTTCTTGGGGTTGATGGGATTCTATCATAGATTTTTCAAGGACTTCTCCAAGGTTGCATAGCCTTTAATGGCACTCTTTGGCAAGGGGAAGAAGCGGACATGGGGAACCACACAAGAGTTGGTCTTTCAAGAATTGAAAGCTGCCTTGCTACATGCACTAACCTTGAAGTGGTATGACCCAAAATGTCCAAATCAAGTTATCTACAGATGCATCAAGCGTAGCAAGAAGAGCAGTCCTACAACAAGAGTGGCATGATGGATGACATCCAATTGCATATTTCTCTTGAAAGTTGTTACTAGCAGCACGTAACTACCACACCACAGAATGAGAAGAGCTAGCCATCATTCTTGCAACCAAGCATTGGAAGCACTATCTGGGTGAGAAGGCATTTGTAGTAGAGATAGACCATAAACCTCTAGTCTACCTTGAGACGTAAAAGGATCTATCTTGTCACCAGATTTGGTAGGCAGAGTGGCAACAATGCTTCAACATGACAATCACCTACGTGGAAGGTAAGAAGCAACTTGCAGATGCATTCACCCGCATGCTAATGGCAAACAACTTGGTGGTAAAGGTTAAGATTAACCCTGAATTCTAGCAAGAGATTCTGGCTACTACAAAAACTGATCTACATATTGTAGAAACGCAATCATCCAAAGACGTCACCAACATCCAAGGACTCACCTTTTGTGATGGCATATTATGGATCCCAAATGTCCCAAAATTATGCACCACCATTCTAGCGGAATGTCATGATTTGGCCATTGAAGGTCATGTCGAGTGGACAAGACCTTTGATGCAATCCAATGCCATTACTATTGGCCTAAGATGAGCAATGACATGATGGACTATGTGCACAATTGCCTACTTTGTCAACAAAACAGAGTTTCTAATCAAGCTCTTGTAGGGCTCCTTCAACCTCCACCCACTCTTACCCAATGTTGGGAACATGTGAGTATGGATCTTGTATGTGAATTACCCAAGACCACCTTAGGGTTTGACTCCATTTTGGTCTTTGTGGACTAGCTCAGCAAAATGATTCATGTACGCCCTACCACCAAGGATGTGACCGCCCCACAAATAGCTCAATTATACTTAGATACAGTCTTCTCTCACCATGGCTTGTCTCAAGTACTCATCACCGATAGAGGCACTCAATTCACTAGTTTGTTTTGGTGAACACTCTTGGTTTCTTCAAAACCAATTTAGCCATGTCCACAGCTTACCACCCACAAATAGATGTACCAACAGAGCGGGCTAATTTCACTATTGAAGACATATTACACGGTTTCACCTTAGAAGAGCAAGAGAGTTGGGACACCTTACTCCCATTGGTAGAATTCACTTACAACAATTTAGTGAATGCATCCACCTAGGTCACTCCATTCTTCCTCATGTATGGTGAGCATCCCTTCACACCTTCTAGCTTGATGAAGATCTGTCCGGTGCTTACCAAGGTCGACGCAATCAACACATTTGTTTCTAGAATCCAACAAGGTGTGAAGAGCGCCAAGCACAGATTATAGATTGCACAAAATCAACAAAAGCAGTATGTTGATGCACACCGTAGGCATATGGAGTTCAATGTTGGGGATCAGTTGTGGCTATCAACAACCAACCTCACACTAGTTGGACCTTGTAAGATCAAACCTTGTTTTATTGGGCCTTCCTCGATTCTTCATCGAGTCGGCGTTGTGGCCTATCACCTCAAGCTACCACCACACGTGAAGATCCATCTAGTGTTCCATGTTTCCCTACTATGTAGATATGCTCCCCGATCAGGCCAATGTCATTCCATACAAGACATTCGACCTTGTCCGACACTCATTGATGGCATGGAAGAATATGAAGTGGAACATTTTTATTTTCCAAAAATGCATGTGTGGTACTTGCCATCCGCGGGTGGACTATCTAGTATAATGGAAAGGTTACTCTTTCTATGAAGCAACCTGGGAGCCTGTTGCCAATTTGACACATGCACCAGTGTTGGTGCAAGCATTTGAGCAACAATTGCACAATGAGTACATTGCGTCTTAAAAGGAGGGAGGTCTGTAATACCAAGAGCTAACCATATGATCTAGATGTGAAATTTAGTTTGGTAACATCTAGAATGATGTTATACATGATGTTCAAAATAGATCAGATGGAAGTATTACTAAACGAGTATTTCTATTAATAGAGCAAAAACCAAAATAGACTTGAAAACCTTAGAACCAATAGCTAGACATATGATTTAAAGATAAGAATTGGTTTGGTAACATCTGGATGAATGTTATACATGATGGACTAAACAGATCAGAAAGAGGTATCACCAAAAGGGGACTTCTATGAATAGAGTAGAAACTAAAATATACTTAAAATCTTTGAAGGCAATTTTGGAGGCCTAAACGGATGAATTAGGTCTCAAAAATGTGCACTCCCCTCCCCTTATCAATGGAAGAAATTTTGGCCTTCCTTTCCCCTTGCTTTGTCTTGTTGAGAGCTTTCCAACGATACCTCATCCATGTGATTCTGAGATTCCTATAGGAAGATTCCCTAAAAGATTCCCTCTGGTCAAAGGTTGTTTGACCAACCAAATAGGACCAGGACCGACATGTCACCCATCCAAGTAAGTAATCCAAGGGTGGAGCTTGCTGACATGTCACCTATCTGTTTGTCTAATCCTATGGTGAAGCTTCCTTGGAGGAGATCCTCTTTGTCTATATAATAAAGAGAAGGTGTTCCTTTGGGGCATCGGATGATTGAGTGTGAAATCTGTGTTTTCTTTCTTCTCTTGTCCTCAGAGTATTACACCTCTTGTCCCTATTGATGATCATGAGGAGTATGGAGTTGATAGTATCCTTACATGTCGCCACATTCAACAAGGCCGCCAACAACATACAGAATACATGGTCCTTTGGAAAGAGTATCCCCTGCATGATGCCACATGGGAATCTCTTTCTCATCTCTAAAATGCACAAACAGCCATCCATGAGTTTGAAGCTTCAATGAAAACAAGGACGTCACCAACTAGCAATGGGGGAATATGTAACAATATGGAGTTTAGCAATGAAGTTAGTTAGAGCTAAACAAAGTAGAAAATATGACAAATTAGCAAATTCTAGAAGTATCTAGAAAGATTCTTGGAAATATTCCTGGCTAGCTTAGCTTGCACCCCAAGTAAGTAGCTTCTAGAAGCTTCCAACTAGCTTAGCTTGCAAGCCAAGTAGGCAACTTCTAGAAGGAAGCTTCTCGGTTAACTTGGCTTGCACTCCAATAAAGTGCCTCAAGGAAGGTTTTTGAGAAGCTTCTCAAGAGCCTTGTATGCTCCCTATAAATACCAGAGCCAAAGCTCATGCTAGGCATTCGGATTTTCCCCATTCAAATGTCCCAATGTGAGTTTTCATTCTCCTATTGCTCTCCTTGGTTTCAATATTTTATAGACTTGGTCTCTCTTGCAATAAGTGGTATGATGTTGATTGTAAAATGGCAAGGATAAATTGTAAAATGGCAAGGATCAAAGCTATGGATAGGTCTCTTGATAAGATTGCACAAAATCTTACTTTTGTCTCTTATAGAAAGTTGGTGAAGTGCAAGAAGCAAGCATTTCTGAGACTTATAGGGGTTGAGTTGAGCACTAGACTAAGGATCAATCCCAAGGCCTTTTGGAAGAAGGTTGTTTTCAGATATCCATCTCCATTGCTGGACTTGAAAGAGCCTTGTTACTATGTGAAGGATCTGTACTTCTTCCTTGATGCTCCATGCATGGCACCTAGCCTTGGATCTCCTTGCACCATCTTTGAAGCTGATGTCAAGTACCAACTCAAAAATTTGGCCAATGCTAAGGCTAAAGACCTTGATGGACTTTGTGTTGAACTTCTGAAATGGGGCAACAATCATCTTATTCTAGTACTCACTTCTCTCTAGAATGAAGCAATCAGGTGTGGCTTTTCTAACATATGGTGCTTGAAGAAGGTAGTTCACATTCAAAAGTCTAGCTAGAGAGATGTTATCACCAATTATTGTACCATACCAGTTGATAGTATCTTTGCCAAGTTATGTGATCAAATTTTGGAAGCCAAGTTGAGAACTTGGGTTGAAAAGTACAAAATTTGTATCAAATGCCAAGATAGTTTCAGATTAGGCTTTAGTGATTTGGATTATCTATTAGTACTTCATGTTTTGTGGTGGAAGTCCAAGGGTGTTGGAAGAGCTCTTTATGTTTCATTTATTGATTTCAAGAAGGCCTTTGATAAGGTGCTTAGGAAATCTCTAAGTGAGAGACTCATTGAAGTTGGTGTTTCATCGGATCTGATTGGTGCTATCTCTAGACTCTATGAGAAGTGGTTGTGAGACTCTCATCTTTGAGTTCTCAACATATCTTGAGCACAATGGGAGTGATCCAAGGCTGCTCTCTATCTCCAACTTTGTTTGAAATCTTCATCAATGACCTATAGAGAGTACTCATGGAAGCTAGAGCTACAAGTGTGCAAGTTGGCGCTTTGATGATAAATGCAATCCTTTGTAGATAATGTAGTGCTATTCTACACCAAACTAGAGAGTTTATAGAAGTTACTAGATTCTCTTCTTCTTTTTTGCAACCAAAAAAAATGGAAGTGAACCTTGACAAGTCCAAGGTGATTATAGTGGGTTCTAAAGGTTTGATGCTTTTCTTCTTTGATGCAAAGCGTTTGGAGTAGGTTTCTTACTACAAAGAAAGAATTAGTACTTGGAGATTGAGTTTCTCATGACTATAGTTTGTCTACTTGTGAGAAGAATAGAATCAATGTATTGTCTAGAACTTTGTATTCACTCATGAATTGCTCTAGACTTGCTTATCTTACCACATGGAGTGAAGAAGTTGTTGTTCAGATCTCTTGTACAGCTTGTGGTTCTCTATGGGGCTCAAATTGGAGTCCAAGTACTAAGAGACCTGGTGGCAAAAGGTTGAGAGAGTTCACAATTGTTTTTGTATGATGAATTTGGTGTGAGGACTCAAACTCCCTATGTTTTGTTGCTTGCTAAAATAGGGTTTTTGCCTCTTGAGGCTAAAGCTTTGTTCTTAGCTCCCACATATGCCACTAAGGTGAGGTCCATGGAGCATGAGAGACTTCCCTACCAAGCTCTTTGTGCAACTCTATCGATTGGTTGGTATACAAATCTGATTGCATGGGCTAAAAGATGGAACTTTTTTAGCAACATTGGAGGTTGGAGCCTATTGCATTAGAGAGGTGATAAAGGAGTAGTTCTTTCGTTGTCTTTAGCATGGACTTGGTACCAAGATGGTGGTCTATTAGCAATTTGTAAATTCTATGTTTGTGTATTGTGAGCAAGGATCTCTACTTCACTTAGACATGTCATTGCTCAATATAGAACTATCTCTCATAGACTAGAAGTATAACAAGGACGGCGACATCCTTTGTAACTTTGCACATTGTGTTCTATGGGCAAAGTTGAGGATGAGCACCATATCTTTGTTGAGTGCCTTGTTGCTAGCAGATTAGATTTAGGCATCAAATTAGTAGTAGTGATTCCTATGCTCTCTTCCAATTTAGCGCGCTAAGGAAGTATATGACAGAGATTACTCTACATCAGATCAGTTTATTATAGATTACTCAAGTGCACTAGGCTCACATTTCATGTGATTTATATTGTTTTTTCAATCTTTCTACTCTTGGGGACTTCCGGGCTTTATATGTTATTTCATTTATTGGCATCCTTATGTTTTGCTGTGATGTCAAACATCTTCCGCTATTTTGTCCATATGTAAACGGGTTAATGTAGTTTTCTCTCCCATAATTTAATGAGTAGCTTAGTATATGGAAATAATTGAGCATATATTCACCCCGTTTGATCCACATTGTAGCTGGATTAAAAAGTGGTACTATTTAATAGGATTCATGAATGGCTGAAATTTATCACGTGAATCACGCAACATGTGTACAAAGTTGTATATGACAGAAGAAATCTCGAGAAAATAGACACACAAAGTAGTAATAAAAACTACTTAGAACTCCAGAAAAGAGAACTGTAAAGGAGCCAATTATTTCCAGAGGCGAAATCAAATTTGAAAGAGACTAAATTTATCCAACCGTCATTGTATGGAAGAAATACAAGCAGAAAAGGGAAGACATGTCCAACACTCCATGACATAAAAAACAGTGCGTTGCAATCATGGAGGAAAAAAGTCGAAGTTATTTGAGGATCTGCGTTCTGCTAATGCAGGTTGGTGGTGATGGGGTGTTCTCAATCTGGGTCATTAGTGGATCCCTGAACATGATTAATCAGACTTGAACAGATGCTTATTTGCTAAATAGCATATTTTGAAAGGGAAATGCTAAACCCACCTCAGGTTTTCTTCTTATTCGCCCTACTTCTCTTATCTAGTATCAGTAATCAATTACGACCGGTGTTTCCAATGATTTCACGTAACCAATGACCAACGTTCCACATGTGGCTCCCTTCACACCTCCAAATGTTACACGCAACTTCTACGCCTGGCGTTAGCATTTCTTTTCGCATGCAGTAGCACGTAAATGCGGGCAATTTTGCATTTCTTTACAAGGTTGAAGCCGAGTGTCGCGAAGAGTATAATTACGCTGAGGTGGATGAGCAGAAAAGCTGAGGTGTGTCTACCGTTTCCCATTTTGAAAATACTAAACAATGATAAGTTTTTGAATCAACCTCAAAGGCAAATGGTTATAGTTGAACTCTCCTTATGTCAATTGTGAAACTCGAATGACTATTGTCTCTTAACTAAATTAGAATTATAAATCTAAGTGATGTTGCATGGTTTGTTAAACTACATGTGATGCTCCTCATGTAACATTTAGCACGATTTAGCTTAAGATGTTCTTATTAAATAACTCATCATTTTGTTGGCTTCTTTGAAAACACAAGGAGAACCGTCAAGTAAAGAAAAGGGCGACCCGCGTAGGATGACAAGTAAAATAACAAGAAACAGTACGAGGATAAAACAAAACAGGTAAAATGGAGCTAAACCCCAAAAGTATATAAGTACAAGAAATTTGTCACATAGCATTTAAGATTTTGAAGCTATGCAAATGATACGGTCTACATGCTACAAAACCTTCAAAGAAAGATCACCTGGTGTAATTGTTCTTACATCACCCACCCAGGACTATGTATAGCAATAGACACATCATCAGAAACCATCAAGTAGAGGAGTCTGAGGAAGCTTCTTGGACGAGTCTAACATGTAGAAAATGAGAGCTGAAGCCGTTCGTCGAACGGCTTTTGCTCGAGACCAAGTGCATATGAAGTGCAGATAAAATGTAAGCGTGCAAATCGATAGGAATACCAACTAAGGAAATGAAACTTAAATGAATTCACAATAAATAAGGTAAGCCAAAGTAAAGAAGTATTCGAAACGGTTGCCATCAGGACGGATTATTATTATATGCTGTAATTTATATATTTTTATGTTAAACTATTGATATCACGTATATTTAACATTTTCTTTTTTCTCATGTGTTAACAACATCAGTATTAAATATAATGCGAAAAGAATTTGGTTTCATCATTCAGTCGTATTTTAAAATAAAAATTTTGGTATTGAAAATTATTTATAGTAGATGTTCGACGAATATGGTCGTACATTAGATGATATATGTTTGTCGTCTACTATTATACTCACACCAGATTGTGCATTTGTATTCTAGATTGCAGTTTAAAATTCAGCTCCATTTGAGTATACTGTGCTAGTATCAGATGTCTTCATTGATAAAATGATATAATATTGATATGATACAATGATATAACGATATATTAATTTTTTATACTTCTAGAATAGACTATAATAACTCTTTTATTGATATGCCTTTGTTATGTTGCTCGGATTAACGATATTTATTTTGAAAAGAAATATTTTAAAATCATCTTCAAATCAGATGTATAATATAGTTTCCCTACACATCTTCTATATCATAGGGAGATCAGTCAATCTCTTATTTTCAAGAATCTGATTGACAACAATACATGAATTATACCAAATAAACAAGTTATAAAACTATTCAGTTTGAAAATTTTATTTATCCATAAGAAATATATTTTTCTTATCGTAGATAGGTTTATGAATAAAGACATGCCTTTGAAGACAATCCTACGAAAATGAATAATCCTAAGATCAAGTGGAATAAGCAATTCTTACTCTAAACTGCGCTTCTCGCTGCCGGATTGAGGAGGCCGCCAATGATTTGGTTTAGTGGAGCGGAGAAGCGCTTCTTAAGTCCGTCAGCCCGAAGGTCAAGAGCAACTCGGTTTTGAAGTTCCCGCCAGGATTCGAATTTCAACATAAGAACGAGTCACTTAATTTACATGAACCCCACCCCATATTCCGGAAGATTCCCTTCGACTTCAGTGATTTGAATCAGATTGCGATTTTGATGATATTTTGATTACGATTGAAGGTCAAATTATTTCTGTGAAGACGAATATAATTTCTGGAGCAAGCACAGATCTGGCATCCGAGGATTGAAGCGGTTCTGCTGTGCAGATTGTGTCGGAGCTTTGGTTCGTACTATTTCGAGCAGCGTAAATTTGGTCGTTATTTGGATTCGGAGTGGTAACAATTATCAGATACAGAATGTTCAATGTACAAGGGGGAGATAAGAGTACGCTGTGAGATCTCTGATTTTGAACATAGAATTCTGCACTGCATTCAGATTTCCAAGTTCACGAGGTTCCAGGGATCTTCAACGCGCAAAATATATGATTTTTAAAAACATTAGGCCGTATCTCGGCATGTGGTGAGAAAGCATCTTCCTGGAGCTGGGAATTGAAGTAGACTATCATGAGGAAATCTGGCGTGCCAAGCCTCATTCGCAAACGCGCTGTGACATGCGGTGAGGCTGCTGATCCCCTCACCCTGCAGAAGAAGCAAAGAATTTTCGTGTCACCTGTACCGAGGCCTGGTGCTATGAAACCACTACCGAACAATGGAGAGCTGGGAGCTACAATTAGCTCTAAGGAAAATGCGAGCAAGACGACGGTATCAGGGGCGGGAGTGGTGGATAAACAGGTTGTTCTCATAGAAGATGATGACGTGAACGCGAAGGTTGAGAAAGGCGAGCAGAAGAATGGTGAACTGTTGGAGACGCCTTTGAGTTCTTCCAAAGAGCAGGCTCTAGTACGAACAGGAGGATCGATACTAATGAAGAGAGGACGCCTTGCAGTTAGGCCTGTAACTTTAAGTTTCAAGTCGCCTGCAGTTGCTAGAAGTGTATCTGGAGTTTCAAGCAGATCCAATACGAGCTTCAATCTGCCAAAACTGCCTTCTAATTCTTCAGTATTATCAGATACTGTGAAAAATACCGAGATTGGAAAACAGGCAGAAAAGATCATCTCAAACTACTACTGCGTAATGTATTGCACCAGAAAATTGAACGCAAAGCACAAAGGACCTTGGTCGGATGGCATACTTATTTGTCGAGGACGATCGAGTGTCCTTCAAGATACAGATGGGAAAGTCATTACCAAAGACAATAGTCATCGTTGTGGAGAAAAGTCGGAAGGTGCCACATTTCCGGTAATGTTTGAACACACATGCTGTTGAGATTTCAAGTCCTTCCCATGATTCAGCATAGAACTATCAAAGTTGTCAGTGTTTTCAATTTCATTTGTTTGTTCACTTCTGCTGAGCAGAAGGGAACCTGTCTATATTCTGCATGTCGGGCTTCTTGGGGGAGTATATGATAGATGCGGTAGTACCAAGAACCATTATGTCCCTGACTCCTGATTCGTCATGGCAAAGCAGCTTGGCAAGTTTGAGGTTGAGATTATGAAAAAGAGCACAGAGGAAGAGTTTCTCAGTGGTACTATTTTCACTGGGACAGCTGAGGTTCAAGTAGACGCTACAGTCAACCTGGCTCTGAAACGAGGCTTCAAAAGAACTCTCCCCAACGCAAACAGGTTTTCTCCTCCCTTGTTTTTGTAAAACTGTTCCAAATATAAGACCTGCTTCCAAACCCTCTTCCGTTGAGAAAGCATATCTTCACCCGGTTGCAATAGTATGGTTCAAGTCTTCACTTCAGAGCACAAAAAGTTAGGCGGGGGTTTTCTCTAACAGTCTGCACACAGAGCTGCAGCTTATTTTTCTCTAAGCCGCTTACCCATATTGCAGAGTGTTTGTGCAACAGACGTGCGACATTTTCTACTCCTGCAGTTTCATCTGCAAGTCCACATCTCAGAACTCCAGGATCCTTGCCGAATCACCAACATACATCTGAAGCACAAAAAAGGAAAATACTAAAATTTGAGGTTAGTTCTTTGCAAGTTTGCAATTAAATTCTTCCCCTTCTTCAATTGCCTACCAACATTCAATACACTTCATGGCCTGTTCCACAGGTGAAGGAGGACGCCTTGATTTTGAATAGGAAGGAACTTCAACGTGGTGCCTTTCCTGTGGTTGTTGACCCTGTAAGTGAAACAACAAGCAATCAAGCATAAAGGATTTTCAGGTCTACAAGGTATTGAGTTTTGTACGTGTGCTGTAGCTGTAGAGGAGATCATAGTGTATTGCAGTAATGTGTCATCTGCTGAAAATCCGAACTGAAACAATAACTATGATCTATGATCTATAACAACCTCTATGATCTTCCCTACCTGACATTCTCATCTGATCTGAATCTTACAGTATCTTGTCCCAAAATTAAGGCAACATCAGCGAGAAGGAGTAGAATTTATGTATGATTGTGTTATGGGGTTGAGAAACTCCAGGTTCACTGGCTGCTTGCTCGCGGATGCCATGGGTAAGGCTTCAGCAACTTCGAGCCTTCTTTTAATTTCAAGTTTGCTGAATTGGAACTATGACTAACTGCTTGCCTGGCACGTCAGGTCTAGGGAAGACTCTTCAAGTTATTGCTTTGATGTGGACACTTCTCCAGCAGGTAACAGTCTCAAAATTGTGCGTGGTCCACTGCGAATATTTCTTTCTCCACGAAGTGCTCCTACACCTTGGTCAACGTTAGCTGGTATGCCAAGCACATTGTAAAATAATTCTAAAGTCGTGTTTATCAGGATCTGCAATCTAATTCAGCGTCCAGGACGCCAGTGGATCTTTTTCTCTTCCTGTCTACTTATCGATGCTTAGAAAGCATGGAGAATAAACGGTCTAGAAACAAACCGCAGTTCTCCTATTTGTGGGTATGTCAAAGATCTGATACTCGATGATATTTTGAATACAGGGTCCTAGAGGTCGCCCAGCTGTGAAGCGGGTCCTGGTCATATGCCCTTCATCACTTGTAGAGAACTGGGGAAAAGAGGTAATCATAGGTCATTTTATATCGTATCTTTATTATCATATCTACAGCTTGCTTTTGATGTTCATTTTGCTATAACCACCAACTTTGATCCACATAGGAGAGATACAAGATCAGCATTTATCCCCAGAATTTTACGAGCAGGATTAACGATACTGGAACCAGAGTGCAGGTGCGTAAGTGGTTGAAAAGTGAGAGGCTGGATGCTTTACTGATTCACTCTGGAACTTCGACGAAAGATGTAAGTCATAGCAAATATTCGGCAAGTTAATCTGCAGATATCACAATTGCAATCAGATACTAAGATTGTCTAGGCAGCTTTGGACAACTAAGAAGCTTGAATGCCTCTCACAGGTGAAGCGGAAACTTTCCATTTTCCAAATTGGAAAAGTTTCTCCTGTTCTTATCACGTCATACGAGCTCCTTCGAAAGTACAACGAAGACCTGAAATCCGCCGAACCTGAATTGCTTGTTTGCGATGAAGCACATCGACTAAAAAACTGGTAGGCAAACTGTACGTAGCTTGATATCATCTAGACGGGTGAGTGTCACTATGGCAAACACGAGGTCCAAGTGGGCTGGGAAGGGCTGTATAACCTTAAAGTAGAGCCGGAACAAAACACTGGGGCCAAGAGGAACGAGTCTTCCATCTGGATTGTTGATTCGCTTGTGCCTCGGATCACTGTGTAGTCAAGGTTCTGATCATTTGATGGCTGAGATACTGATCTTGATACCATTCGGTGGTTCTTTGCTTTCAGTGCAGGAAATAAGACAATCGATGCACTTCTAGCTCTTAACTGTCCGATGAGGATTCTACTTGTGAGTTTCATTTCATTTCCAGGGGATCACCTCATCATTTGCCTCGGATCACAATCATTTCCAGGGGAAGTTCCCTGGAAATGATTTCCCTTCCATCTCCGTTTTTATGCTCGTCCTTGAGGTTATAGAGGAGATCTCAAATCTGAACAGTTGCTGAGAACCTATGGTATCAAACTCGGATGCCTTGTCTTCGTGCTACATATCTGCTGTTTCTTTGGTTGTTGTCCAAAGCCTATAAAGCTTACGACACTAAAAGGATTGAGATCCATTTACGCCGTAGTCGTTCAAAATTTCACTTGGGTTTGCTTGACACTCAGTGCACCATGGTACAGACCGGAACGCCCATCCAGAATGATCTTATGGAGTTTTATGCCATGATGGACTTCGCCAACAAAGGTCTTTTGGGTTCTCTTTCAGCCTTCAAACGTTTATATGCTGATCCGATCGAGAAAAGCCGTGATCGAGATGCAAGGTAGAAACCTGCTTAAACTCCAGCCCTTTCTTGGACCGAGTAGCTCAGGTCTTGACGTTTTTGAATTTCGATTCTTATTCAGAGGGGCATGTTGCCTGCAGAGGGGTAATATGTAACACCAAAACAGTGCTGTATCGTGACGAAGTTATCCATTTACATAAACTTAAAACTGTGCATGCGTGTAGCAGCTGGAATGGGAAAACTGTGACTTCGGACAGCTGCACGATTGAGGGGATTGTGTCGAGAACTGGTTAGAATTCGATGTGGTGTGCGACTTATAAAATAAACGTCTGTCTTTTGTACCCACAGTGATGATGAGAAAGTTTTGGGTCGCACAAGGTCAACAGAACTTCAGTACAAGACCCGTTTATATGTTATGCAGAGAAGTTCCGACGTAAACTTGAAGTATCTTCCACAAAAGACTGAGTGAGTCTTGGCACGAAACCATGTCCGATTAGAAGAAATCCACAAAAATTGTTGCCAACTGGCGATCATTTAGATAAAATATGAAAAATTTGGCTATACGAAGTTTAATGTCCAGGTTTGCAATCCCTGTTCTTATGTCCTGGTTCATTCTGCTCGTTTTTCAATTTTCTTATTTCCTTTGGAAAATTAAACTGTCTTTGCTTGAAGTCATTTCTAAACAATTTGCTACATAGGAACCATAACTAAAAGAATGTTTCTGCAACTGTCATTGGAGCAAAGTGTGATTTCCTGTCATGTTTTAAAAATGCGTTTCTTAAAAATGCAGGTTAGTCGTCTTCTGCAAACTTCAAGCTTCTCAAATATCATTATACCAAACCTTCCTCAAATCTAAGGTTTGACGAACAGCTCATGGTTCTTATCCATGATGTATACGATGGTGTTGATAAACGATTCCGCTCTCTACGTCTTCATACCTTCTCAATGGTTTTTTCTTGCTACCTGACAGGCAGTGGATTTTCTCTCCAACAGCCAGTCGTCTGTAGTTTTGTCAGCTATCGGAACACTAAGAAAGCTGTGCAATCATCCGGCACTGCTCCAAAGTGAATTGATAAAGGAAAACAAATCTCCTCAAAGGTAACACTTTTGCTACCTGCAGAGCTTGTGATTGTATTGCAAATATTGAAAGAAAGAAATCTGTGAATCGAGAAAGCTCCATGAAATTTAGCTTACGACTTCTCTAAGATGACGCAATTGAAGCGCTTGTCTCTGAAGCTATGTAACTTATAACCAAAGGACTTCTGCATTGTGGAAGGCTGTGTCGTGGAGAGGATTGGAGACAATCTGGAAAACTGAATTGCCTGTATACGATCATCTCAGCAGTTCATGCAGATTCAAATCCCGGCATTAAAGACAAAATTGTTGTGGTCTCCAACTTCACTCAAACCCTCGATATCATCCAGGTTCTCCTCAACACTGCTCATAAAATCGTGAAACATTGGACTTCATAGAAGTTCCTCAAATGGAGAACGCTGAAATTATATTTTCACTCGTACCTGACTGCTGGTGCTGTACTTTACCACATGGAGCTGAAGTCAAAAGTATCACCATTCCTTCTAAGTAACACTTTGATGCAGACCTTATGTGAGACGGAGTCATGGAAATGGCTCCGGCTGGACGGAGCAACAGGAGTTTCCGATAGGCAAGGAAAGGTTGATCGGTTCAATGCAGAATACAATGAAGAGAGAGTATTTTTACTCTCTTCAAAGGCTGGAGGATCCGGGTTGAACCTTATTGGTGCAAACAGGTACCTTCTCACAGCATAGTGTCATCCATGTCTAAGCTTTTTGGAAGTGTGACAGGAAAGTTTTACTCGAGACAGGAAAGTTGGCACTTCTCCGATAAGTGACGTCATGTGATTGCTCCATATTTCTCAAATTGTTTATTGAGCTCACAACTTATGTTGTGCTCCTGGTGCTTATAATTTACAGGCTTGTCCTGTTCGATCCAGACTGGAATCCAGCAACAGATGCCCAGGTACCCTGAACAGATTTTCAGATTTCCGAATTCTTTATCTGGCAAGAGGAACAATTTTGAGTGCTACTCAAATCGTTTTACCCTGTTTTAAGAATTGGTTCAAGCGCGAGGCTCAGGTGTAATGCAGCTCACTTTCTCTTATTATAGGCTGTGGCCCGTGTTTGGAGGGATGGACAAAACAAAAATGTGGTCATTTACAGGCTTCTAACTACCGGCAGGTATTTCGACTGCCCACCTTACTCTTTCTTCATGCTTAGGTGTATGTCATTTGTATAGAATGTATACTTCTAATAACTTGAAGTCTTCAATTATAATTAGTACAAGTTGTACACTGGATGTTGCTTGGTTGATGTTAGCATCGAGGAGAAAATATATCAACGGCAACTTATGAAGCAAGAAGTTGCAGCAGCTGTTGAGGATCACCTTCAAGGACAAAATGGTCGTGGTGGACGACACTTTAGCCGAGAAGAGCTTCGCGAATTATTTACTTTGCGCTTGGTACGAGCTTCTTCCATTCACATATGATTGTATCTAGCCAGTGGACTCCATGTTCAAGTTGTCACCTAATTTTCCCTAAATAATTCGACAAATGTGACTGTCTCTTATGCTCCTCATCTCGCTTGTAATCGTCAGGAAACACACTGCGACACATACGACCTGCTTTCTCAATCTAGTGTACGAAGAACCGAGCGTTGGAGGGACTATTCAGATGAGCTGGAAGATCATGTCTTGGATCAAGCCATACAGACAGGAGTGGTAACATTTGTACATAAGAAGGTGGAAAGGACAGGCCTCACCTTCTCATATAGCAATTCCAGTGGTGATGAAGTGGCATCTAACCTTGAGGCCTGCATGCCAGGCAAAGAAATAGGTCAGCCGGACAAACATAACGACTCATACAAGTTACAGTCCGTGTGTGTAGAGTCACTCGAAAGATCTCATCACCAGCCCCACTCTTCGAACGAGTCCCCGAAAGTTCGTCCACTCCACTTTACTGAAGACCCTCAAGATAATGGAATTTCAATCCATAGTATTAGGTCGCCAATCGAGGCCTGCTTTGCAAGGAAGATCCCTTCAACAATCCTGAGTGGAAATGAAGACCAACGGAATTTGGACTATGAAGTTGGTTCTATGGAAGACAAAGATAAGAAAAGGGAGGACCCCCCAACCGATTGTGGCATACCGTCCCCGGGACTTCCTGCAGATGATGATGCTTTAAAGGCAGACTTCACGGACCATGAACATCAAGGAGTCACTTCTGCTGAGCATTGTCTCGAAATTGAGGTGGATTCTTCACAAGATAGATACTGCACAGTTGAGATGCTTAATGACGACGGTGAAAGCAACGTTGTCGATTGTGCTGGTGATCTGCTGAAACAGGATTACCCCGGTGGAGAGGCCACCGTACTGGAAACTATATCATGTGTAGAATCCTCCGTCGAAACTGGCAAGGAAAATGATCCCGGCATGAGTTTGACGGAATCCTCCATGGATCTACTTTGTGAATCAATAAACGAGTGTAGTGGCTTCTTAGGCCCCGAAGGCCACAAGATACTCGATCAAATGATGAAGTTTCTTGTACCCACGCAATCCGATGTAGATGATTTAGAAGCTCTAGAGGCTTTAGACATGCCTTTTCTGTCAGACATGGAGCTGGAAATTGAACTGAAGAGAGCAAATTTCACACCGGAGAACTTCTGGACAGGACTTAAGGTGAGCTTCTTGATATTGAACTAGATCTGAAATACCAACTATGTTTCTGCTCCAAACACTGAGATCTATCACAGCCGCCACTTTTTTCTACTTCTACTCTTTCAGTTGTCTGCTCACTTGGAAAACTCTTCTGCTTTTGTAGCGTTTCGCATTTGGTTTCCTTCTTGGAGATAAACAAGAAAGAATCTACTACAGCTCTTCGACTCTCGGTTAGTGTCTCGATCCGCAGCCTTCGTGATCATTTTTATGGTTGTCGGTCTTGGACGGTCCTGCCAAACACACGGAAAAAAATGTGAACTTGAACCTGTACTTTTCTCATAGGACTGGTTCTGGAGAAATGCAATCGGGACAATACCGCAACCACTGAAAGGTACATTTTACAAAAATGTTGTATTTTTGTTTGAGTGTGAAGCTAAAGGTTTATTCACTGCTATTAATGTTTCATTAGTATACCGAACTGGATGTGTGCTATATTAGCAGTATGACTCTTGGAGAAAGAATGTAAAGCTAAGATTTAGAGGGAAGTGCTTATCATGGAGAAGTCCTAAACTTCTTTTCTCCCGAGAGCAGCATTTTTTGTAAGGGATTACCACTGGTAAGAGCTGCCCTCAGCAAACGCTACGGTCACGAGGAGATTCGTTTGGTTCATCTGCTCAACTTCTACGAGAACAAAGAGGATCTGCTGTCCACAGCAAATGGAAGGTGAGAACACATAATAGAAGTTGATAAGCTCTACCCACAGCATATTAGTTCCAAATAGTGACAAGTGAGGTGTTGTACTTCATGTTCTAACACAACCTAAGTCGTGCTTGTTTATGTTCCTTGCAGGTTTTTAGTCCACTTAACCAGGCTGTTGGCTTGACGCCCATGTAACATTGCCATTTCGCCGAGCAAGATAACATGCATAGACACAACGAACTCAGCCTTCCAAGAAGTTCCGTGTTTCCAAAACGCAAAGTGGAAATCTATGAACATACTGTATCTTCTGAGCAGGGGTAAGTAATGTTTGCAAACATCATTCTGGACCAGTGAGAAGAGATCCAGAATGATTCACGAAAAGTAAGAATGATTCAGTCATTTTATCGTAAGAAATAATCAATCCAGCCTATTTTTCAAGAAGCATATTTTCTAAAAGCCTATATGCTTATTTCGTTGCATATAGTTGACGATGTCAGAGGAACATTAAAACATGCAATCCTCTCTTACAGTTTCGCTGAAAGATTACTGAGCTCTACCTCCGTTTTCGGATTCTGCAAAGCATTAACCTCGGTTTCTATTCATAGCCTATGAAAATTGTTCCATGTAATACGCTTTGTAGCCATTTGCATTCCCCAAAATTTATTCATTTTTTCGTGCTTAAAGCCAACACATCCGGAGAAACTATCGGAAAGTTCTTGAGACTGACTTATACTAGACATGTGACTATTGTTATATCTTGTTGAGAACTTTGTATATGCTTTTCGAAGTAGGTGGTCTGTCATTCATCCTAACCTCTGATATATTAGATATACTAGCACTCAAGTTTCAACTAGACTCACCAGAGTAGACACTTTTGATTGCACTCAACAATACCAGACCTTTCTCATGTCTACGATTCTCAAAGAAAGTACACAAAAGTTCACTCATGAATAACACCCAAGGACCAAGCACATTGAGATTAGAAGAAGATTTGTAGAGTAGAACGAAAAGGAGAATGTTATGAAGTTAGTTTATTGTCCTATACAGGAAATGACAGCAGATGTGTTTACACAAGCATTATCTAAAGATAAATATACAAAATATGTAATAGACATGGGAATTGTTTTAATTCTCCTTGAGTGAGAGTATTAGTTTCAGTTAATTTCTAGGTTAATACAATCTTTCTTTTTGTCTAGATTCATTCCACCTTATCTAGAGATAAAACGATAAGGTTAAGAGGATAAGTGACTACGGTAAAGAGGGGCAAAGCCTCATTAAAGTTTAAGTAGGGCCACTCACTAGCTTTTGTTTGTGTTTTTTGGATTTGTTATTGTGAGTTCTTTTACAAGGGTTATCCCTAACGTTTTACATTCTGAAAGTCTTGAGTTATTTAACATAATCTTATGTGTGTTTTATGTTACTAAAGTATAGGGTGTTAATTATGTTGTGTGAGTGATCTTTTGTATAGTCTTGTTTGCTCTTTGAAGTAAAAGGTTTGTCAATCATTATCACTTTTGATATATTATATTAAATTAGGTAATCTCTAGTTTAGGGACTCTTTGTTAGAATGAGACAAGTTAGTTATTGTTCATGTTGCAATTGTACATATGAATTATTGTTCATGTATATTGTTCACATATTTTCCATGAGTTGCATGTGTTACATGAACTATATGGTAGCACACTCTTCAATACACTTTTCTATCTATACATTCCAAGTCAGGAGTTTTCTATTGGGTGGATTCCTAACACTTCCTCTTTGCAATTTGTGAAACCTTGAGGTGCTTAACATCATCTCAAGAATGTTATGTAATATCTCAATATTGTAGGCTATTTGTGTTGTCTGAGTGAATTAGTTGTACTATCTTTGAAGGCTAAGAGAGAATGAATTGAATTTTGTTGTGTGCAATCAGGAGTGTTTACTGTAGTGAGACTAGGAAAGTTGAGTGCTAATATTTCTGATACATCATAAGTCAAAATGACTTAAGATAGACCATCTACTTCAAAGAGCATAAACAAAAGTCAGTCATCATTTTAGATATATTAACACTCAAGCTTTTTCTAGTTACACCAGAGTAGACACTCAGTCACACTTAGCAATATTAGACCTTTTCTATATTTATGGTTTTCAAACTTTTATATGTTTATATATAGAAGTTCATTCACCTAATATGAATAACATCTTATGCCGATGTAACATAGAACACATTTGAGATGATGTTAAATAACTGAAGATTCATAAGATATAATGTATTGAGGATAACCCTTGTTCAGAGAACTCACTATAACAAACCCAAAAAACACACATAGAGGCAGAAGTTAATGAAGGGCTCTACTTAACCTTCAGTGAGGCTTCGCCCCTCTTTACCCTAACCATTTATTTTCTTAACCTCATCTCTAGATAAGGTGGGATGTACCGAAATAAAAATAAGGATTGTGCTAAACTAGCGATGAACTGAAACTAATATATCTCATTCCCTTGATTGTGCTGAAAGAATAACATTCAAATTTCTGACCCAATCTTTT
The DNA here is from genome assembly GCA_948567375.1 of Lunularia cruciata. NCBI lineage: Eukaryota > Viridiplantae > Streptophyta > Marchantiopsida > Lunulariales > Lunulariaceae > Lunularia > Lunularia cruciata. The sequence goes on along the minus strand of OX419759.1, from coordinate 36,317,531 downwards.
AACACGTTCATTGTCGTGTCTAATCTCCCCTTTGAACTCGAGGTTCTCACCGTGATCTACAGCTGTCATTGTTCAGACCAATCTATCCTAGAGCCGTTATATGTTGATATTATATCCAATGATGGTGACTCTGCATTATGGACGACCACAAATCAGTGTTGTTTAACTTGACCGTCCTTGAAGCTTGTAAAGACTTGACACCTAGCTGATCACAATGCACCGGCGCAGATTGAGGTGCTCTAGTCTCCATGGACGGTAATCAGTAAGTGGGGAACTCAGCTGCAGCAAGATATCGCTGAAAGCTGCGACTGGAGCAAATCCCGCGATGACCTACAACTGCACGGAGAATCTCTAAAAGGATAACATGTAAATGCTCAAATAAAGCTGCGCACGGTGCAAGTATGACTGAGAAAGACTTCTATAGAGGGGGAGAATATGAAGTACTACTAAATCGAGCGGTAGATAGGGAAAGAACCCTTCTACTTATTCACAAACTAAATGCGTAGTATGTCAGATACAGTTCATCGTCACCAGCCCTCGCGTCACACTGTCTCTCTACTGTGTAAACTTCACTCATACATGAAATTGCCTCTCCACTCGACAACAAGTTCCTTTCTGAATGTGATATGAATACACATGACTTCAATACGAGCACGAAGCCTCGGGCGACTGAGCTAGCAATCGTCGAGGTATATATGAAGAGAATGCCCAAGAATATCAACACAATTTCACCTCAAGGGCCTCAACGAGTTCTGATCTGAGTGCAACTTCTGTGAACAACAGAATCAACAGTAAATGGTGTAGTATATCTGTTCATTTCCTGGAGTTATCTTAAGTGGAAGCTGGCAACAAAGATCCCAGCGCTCCAACTGATACTACAAATGGACAATGTTCAATTGTAGACACTCAACAAAGTCCTTCAGAAACATGCCGAATTGGAACGGAATTCCAAGAAAAGAAATGTCTGTAGTTTTAAGTGAAGGAGACTACCAAAAGGTTTCCCTGTATTTGAGAATATGGCTTGAAAGAATCCCAGTAACATAATTTTGTGGGACTCAATCAAGATCTACAGAACTGTCTACTCCTATCCCCCGTTAATCTGGAAACTACCTTTGCCCTAAACCTAAACCCTAAACTTTGTCCTAAATTTGTCCCTATGGCTAACAATATGTAGCAAAGAAAAAATGGCAGTTTACGCTGCTGCGAATTCTCTCAACTCTACTCGTTCCCTTGACGTGATCAAATGGTCGTGAGCATGAAAAAGGTCGATGAAGAAATGCAGTAATCGATCGTTCTGGTACAGACCTGTTGTTCGTAGAAGCTTGGGGTCATCAATCCCTGCTGAGAAGACACAGCATTTACACAGGAACAGGTGTTTTCGGCAAAATCCCAGAATCATATACCAACGAACCATTGGGGTAGAAAAGGCCAAAGTTTCGCTCCACTAAGGGACCGGGTTTTAGATTCTCGTTGAAGAGAGCAAAAATGTAAGTATCCACAACAACCCCGGGCTTCAAAGGAGAGCCAACACCGGATTCCAAGTGCTTGATGAGGTTACTGTTGAACAGCTGAGCGTCAACCATGCTGGGGCCCTTCACGTAAGGGTCACCCAATGAAGGCCAACCTGTTTCCCCAACAGCTACAGTGACATTGTTGAATCCAACTCTGGCCATAGCCGAGTAAAGAGCATCAACTTGAGCGTCAAACATGCTCGTGTAGTTAAACCCTGTGACATTGTCAAACTTGACTTCACTCGCATTTGGCTTAAAGAGACAGTAGTTCAAGGAAACATTGGGTGAGTTGATATAGGCGAAGTAGGGGTAAGCATTGACCGTAAGAGGAGAGCCGGTTGAGGCAAGAAAGCTGAGGATTGGTGTGATCACAGATCCTTCCCACTCGCGAAATATTCCAGCTGAAGGTGGTTCTGATTCTGAAAGAATGCTCATGGCATGTGGGGTTGTCACCTTCACTCTCTTGTCGAGACCGAGAGTAACTAGAGCTGCGTGAAGATTTTTCATCGCAGGGAGAAGAGATGGAGCAGTGTCTGCAGCATAAGCGAGGACTTCATTTCCAAGTGAAATCATCGTGATGTTGGTGGTGGGATACGCAGCAACATGGGCTTGGACCCACTGGAGAGCAGTTTCAGGTGCATTCGCGAGAGGAATGATTTGATCATTGCCGGCTGCGACCACAAACTCGACCTCGGAGCCGGCGAATGCTGTGAGAATAGCTGGATTTGTGTCAAAAAGCTTCAGCTTTTTGATTGTGGTGGTGTTGACCAGCTGTCTAACAGCCGCCGGTGCAGGGAGGTTATCGGCGAGCTGACCGTAGTTCACTCCAATAGCAGTGGCATCTGAAACGCACAACAGCGAATTAGATATAATTTCTCCGCCCCTCAGACTTCTGAACCGCTCCTCAACGTCAAAGGAACCACAATGGCCCCGATCAAAGATCAAAAGATCTAGTTCTCTCAAAATACTGCGATTTACTACTCTTAAATTAGTATGCATAAGTACAGAACGTACTCTTTGCAGCACATTTGAGTTGACGAATTTCTTAACAGTCCCTTTGAAACCATAAAAAAACAATGACAGTATGAACAACTTCATCCGAGACTCACCGAGAACAAGCATGGACAGAATGCAAAAAGTTAAAACGCTCCAGATCGGTGAGCCTGTCGTCATTGCTGCTACTTCCCTTGAAAATTCGCCTCAGCTCCCACAGACTGATGGGCCTTAACTTCCCTCAATGTCCAAACCGCTCCCACGATCTTGTCAAAACACCCTCTTCAGTTTCTTCAGGCGCAACTCAAATTTCCTCTCTGGACTAAAACCAACATCTATTCATTCGTCTCTCCTGCGATAGCTATTCTCCAACTTCGATAATCCGAATCACTGATCTGAACCGTCTCTTATGCCTACTCCCTAAAACTACTACTGTACTACCCGTTTGCTTCTGCTCGAGTCCAACTGGCACATCCACACCGCCCACTCACTTCCTCGTCAAAATCCCCACCTAACACATGTGGCCCGTTCCTGCTTTCCCAGCACTGGAACTTACTCAGAACCAGCTCGCAACTCAGCTTTAACACGTCTTTGGACAGCATTCTAGCAGTTAGTTAATACCGTTGACACAGACGGTCAATCAAATCAGACTCCCACGGTCAATGAAACCAGAGTCAATCCCTTCCACTGTCAGCTTCATCTGGGGAAGTTTCCAGTTTCAACCCGTTGGATCAGATCAAGAAACTACTCAGTGCTTCTCTCTCTCTCTCTAGAGGACATCAAGTACACACAGTTGTTGCGGATGCTGCTGGTTGCCGTTGTCCGAAGGCACTACCTTCCAACTTCTACTAAATTAAAAGACTAGAAGAATCAATCACAAAGCACCTATTGATCACTTACTTGTTTTCCACCGAACGTTCTTTCAGAACTTCGCAGATCAGGAGTGGTTGACAAGAAAGAAGCCTGACGGTCTTGTCAAGCTAAGCCCACTTCTGGAGCCCAAATGCTGAACACTTATTGGTTTTGTCATGCACGACGCCAGCGTCGTGTCGGAAAGCAGTGAAATTGACCGTTCTGGCTGGAGGTCAAAGACAGCAGAATTCCTTCTGCTGCTGCAGCATCAGCAGCAAAGAGTAATGCTGACCCAGATCGGCATCAAAGAGGAATCAGCGTGCATGAGACTGATGCACTTCTTAGATCTGACCGTAGATGTGTTGGATCCTCTCTTACGTTGGTGTACTGTACAAATATCCATTACGCTGCTATATAATATACGCAGCAAATTCTAATTACGCTCGTATTTATCGGTTATAATAATAACTAAATAACTTTTCTAAAAGAATGTATTTGTCGGTTGTAAAGATAATACTGGCATAGAAGTTGAGTCCGAATTTTATAATCGGAAATTTTCTACAAATGTATCTTTCAAAATAGTACATTTATTTATGAAGTAGTCTGTGGTTGGTTCTGCGGGTTTAATTTAGGTCTGTACTTTATTTGCTTAAAATATATTGTAATTCACGAATAGTTTCTATTTCCTATCCAAAATCATTGCATTTATCGAGCGCTGCATGCACTTATCCAGTTATCATTGCGCTTATCGAGAGTGGACTGTACCGTAAAGGGCACGAGTGAACGCGCAGGACTTCTAACGCGTTTACTCGTTGCGCAGTAACCTGGCGCTCTTTTCACGTGAGCCTATGGAATTCGAACTCATCCAAAATTCAAAGAGGCAAGAAGAATCTTTGGACTAGCGATAATCATGTGTGCGCAATATTTGATGTTCTCAGAATCTCTGAGAACTCGCAACTCAGAATCTCGCAACTTTTCTTGTTCGTTCAACTATTTGGACCTTCTTTGATCCATTCCCTTATATTTATCATCTGAAATTAGCTCTGTAACATGATTACGATAATTGGGTTACAAGCGATTTTCATTATTAGGTAAACATTTCAACAATCCTCAGTGCTTTAAGTTTCTTGAAGGTAAATTGTAAAATGCTCAAGGTATTCTATCCAAGTCTATATTTGACATACCCTTTTGACGTTAAAAGAATAGTATGAACCATAAACTATTCAGAACGAGACAGAAATCAACTACCCTTTTGGAGTATCAAGCAGTAGGTATCCACGAAGTATCGACAAAATTAGTGGGCTACTACTCGCAATATGTAAAGGGCTCATTATTAGGTGAGGTTATAGGATACTTTGCTTTGAATTATGCATCACTTCTTGTCACGTTTCTCCGACCATGCTCAACGTTTACCTCTGCTTACTTTATACTTCTTACTTTTGGTAAAATAAAGACAAGCAATCATGTTTCTCATTTCATGAAACACGTGAAACTTGAGATTTAGACACAAACTTAGAGACAAGAAACCAGACAGTTGTTAGTGGTAAGAGTTCTTGTTCTCTAGATCGCCTAGTGGGAGAAGTAGATTGTCTTAGGACAACATTAGAAGCCGAAGGCCTTCAGTAATTATGGGGAATTTTACCAGGTAGGCAATAATTGCACATAAACAAAGGCTTACCAAGTCAATAACACTCAAAAGGCATCCTTGACAGAAATCGGAATTCGGAGGATGGAGCACATGAAAACTGCAGCGTTTCTTCTGACTCAGGCACGAAGTGTTAGAAATTGAAAACCACCACACTCCTTTCCTGCTTTTGCTTTCACTAACTGTATTGAGAACCAAGAAGCTCCTTTCCTACTCTTGCTTTCACTGATTGTATGTACCAATGGCGTGCTTGTTTGCATACGAGTTTCTTGTGACGGCAATGACCACTTTCCTGACGGATGTGATACTTTAAGGGAGATCCATCGATACTTCTGTACCTCATCACAAATTAATCCCTTAAACACAAAGAAAGCACAAAGGACTTCAAATGCTATTCTCCGACAGAAGACCTTTGGCATCAGAGGTTATCGAAGCTGGATTTCCGCTGGACAGAGCCTTACTTTTAATTAGACACAACATTTTGAACTGATTGATCTGGGGACGATTCTGTAGCTCTTCCAAGAAATGTAATACCATTTACTTTTCCACCCAACAAATCAAAACGATAGGAGTAATATAGAGTACTCCTTGCAACCACCCAATTCAGCTTGAAGTTTAGTCAATATAGTCTGGTTGTAGTGCAGCCTCAGTTTAAATAACCTCAACGGCAAAATGCTGCCTACTAAAAGCAGGCAGCAGATTTGTAGTTTCTGCCAGGATATACATCATGACCGGACATGCCAAAGACCAGCAACTGATTGGACCCAAAAGTCTGCATGGGGAAAATTTGTTCTGGAGCAACGTGAGCTGTTCCCTTCAGATCCTCGAAGTCCAGCTTACCTCTGTAACCACCTACCTGATACCACAGTTTATTCCTGTTTCACCTGAGTAAAACTGCTCAGACAACTACAGACTCACGAGAAGCCTTCAGACTAATTGGACTTCTTTTGAAGAGTTCAGATGACCAAGTTCCTACGCCCTGAGAGTGTGTGAGAAACTCGAACACGTGTTAGCTATGTACATGCATTCATGAATATGTGGAAACGTGTGGAACGGACTAATTGATATGAATTGGCTTTTTGTCTGGCCAAGTCAACACGTCTTTGAAGTACTTAGGTGGAACTACACCTTCGAATCCATCAGTCAGTATCACCCCATTGTCAGATATGTATAACTTCATGCCATCTGCACAGACAAGAGGATAAGAATCATCAAAGAAGGGCCAGTTGTTCTATCAACTGAAACGTTGTTCTATCAACTGAAACACTGCATAAATTTACGTGTCTCCACATGTGTCCATCTTCAACTCCCCAATGAAGGACGTTCAAGTTCGATCTAGATTCAAAAGGCATTATGATCAAACTCAACCTCTTCTCCAGCATCATTAGAAGGATATAGAAGCAAATCACCACTATATGTATAGATAAATTTTCACTAGAGGTCGCCTGGACAAGCAGTAACTACCTTGACCTCCAAGAGAAACTTCACTTGCTGTGGCTACATTTTTAGTGCCTAGATTTCTAGAGCACATTACAAGTAGACAAACTCCTCAACGATAGTTAAAACTGAACAAGATGCTCCAGAGGACATGCAAAGGATGGGCCCTACCCTCAAGAGCCTTGTTCACGTCCAGGTATATAAGGATTTCGGATGTTTTCCTCATACCTTCATAAGTACAAATAGTCAGGAGTCAGAAATTGTAATAAAAAAGTACTTGGAGATAAATCTGCAAACTATTTCACTCCATGTCTTCAGAGTCATTTTACAACCTCCGCTGGACATAGTTGCCCAAACGACCTACTGAGAATATACAATCCTGCAATTCATCATACCTATTTATTTAAAACCCTGGTAACTTGGACCACTAAGTACCGAACAGCTCACAGAATTCGACCATATCGTAGCTTTCTACAAAGTGATCCCAACGCCAGTACTGGGAACCATTAATGTAACGCAGTAAATACGTTCCACCTTCCTACTTGATTCAGCAGCTCCGGCCCATCAAATGGATGAGAGATTCTTTCTAAACTAGTTTGTCAGGAACAACATGTTTCGCAAAACGTACCACTGATTGCCCCTTCTCCCCGGGTCAGCCCGCTTGCAAAATGGACATGATTCCGACTCATTCGTTTTAAACCTTCCTTGAGAATTGAGGACAAATTTCTTCTATACGTTCCGTGTACGCAGACTGTAAATCATCTCCAGCTATTAGCAATATGACGAGCCGCCGGGCACTTGAGTACTTGGATAAGAGATAGAAAGGGGCACACTTGTCTTCTATGCTACTACCTTCTAACGCAAGACATCACTTGAGATTAGCTTCTTAGGCAACAGGAGGTCAATATGTCAATCAAAGACCATTAAAGAAGTGCAAAGTCACGTCAGTGAGTTCTGTGCTATACGAACATACTTGATGAAAGGATACAAGGTCTTACCCGGAGTTTCTTCTGCTGACGTGATTGGCATCAGTAGGTGCTCTGACTCAATGGTCTGCATAGAATCACGAATTCAAAGAAGTTTCTTTCAGGAAAAGGTTAGCGAAAGCAAAAACTACGTGATGCGTTCAAAATGGACTACTAAGCAAACCATTCCATCCTTTTGAAATCAATCCCGAATCTACTGACGATTTTGTTTGCCTCGAAACAACAGATGGATTTATCACCACTTGCTCTTTACACGAAAGACTATATCCTGGCAGAAGGCAAGAGCAGAAGAAGAACCTTAATAGTATGCCCTTGACTTGCTCTTATTAGGAGTAAGCCGTTTTCTTCCTTCGTCCCGAATCGTTGCTTGTCATCCTGCTGGACTGCCTGTAAAGAAGAACGTCTCATTCTAAGCTTATGCAAAATCAGGTTACTGTTCCTACACTAGTGTCAGGTGCAAGTAGCGGGCATTCGGTTGACGAAAATCTTTCTAGACCAGAAAAATGAAGATAAGTTGTGAGACAGGAGAAAAGAACTCGATAAAGAGGGCCTTGTGAGGTATTTCCAGTGATCCGCGGCGACCAGTAAATAGATTGACGATGAGATTAAGCGATGGAGCAGAGAGGTTCGCTTCAAGAGACATAATATAAGGAGTGGCTTCTTGACCGAAGAGGGAGAAAGATCCTTGATTCTAGGAGAAGAAACATGCACAAGAAATAGGCTTCGACCGCCTAAAGTAGCTGAGGAAGTGCCTCCTCACAAGTAACAGCCCTGAGACCAGGCTATCGCGAAACCCATCTACTTTCACCCATTTATTAACCGGCGACAGGTAAGCACCCAACTTTTGTACTGTCTTCTACTAACAGAGCGATGTCTGGTCTGACTACCAATTTTAGAACCCACTGCGCGTGAAGTTAAAAGGGGAAGTAGACCAAGAGAAGAGATGCAGAACTGGAAGACAGAAAAGAAGAAATCTTCTAATGAGATTTACCAACATACAAGTGTCCTGAATAATATTCTTTTGACAAAGGAGAGGTCACAGTAAAGAAGACTGGACAAAGCTACATATGAAGGAAGAAGAGAAGAACACAAAAAGTCAGTTCTTTTATATTACAGTCAGCTATTAATACACTCACTAAAGTATAAGAGAGCAAAGATGAAGATCGATATCAAGATCAAGCGTGCGCATCCCCTGAGTTTAAAGAGAGATCTGGAAGGAATCAATGGCCCTCACCTGCAGGACATCCTCGACGGTATAAGAACTCAAAGGTCGACCTGATCTGGTCTTCATAGGCAGATTGAGCAGTTCCCTCACTTCCGCATAACCGTCGCTCCTTATATTAATCTTCAGTTCCATAGCTTGGTGTCTAAGTATTTTTGTCCTGCACAAAATCATGAAAGCACGTTCCTGTAAGATTTCTAGTGGACCATGTCGAAGAAGATCTAGACGCGAACTGCCCACTTATCGAACAAAGGTGTGGGGGGTTCTCAGTTGGGAGATTTGAGGTCCACTCTAACTTCAAAACTTGCTTAACAGATTCAGTGTACACCTGCGAGGGCCAACACAGAATAGCAGTCAAACCTATAGGTAATATTATGCACAGAAGATAAACGTAACGACGAAAGGTTGAGATCCCGTGAAGGAGGGAAGTACTAACAAAGTACGACCCAAAGACCCGATAGGATCATCGTCCGCACTTTCCCTCCAGTTGTTGTTGCCTCCTCCTCCGCTTTGCATAAATTTATTCTGCTCATCTCTTTCTCGGCATCTCCGTTCAGCACCGGAATGATCAAATTGTTTCTTTACACCCATATTCGATACCTCGTCAACAACAACCGAGTTGATGACGGCTCCTTTAGTGGGTTCAGGAGCTTGATAGGTCGGCTTCCAAGGTTGCGATTTGGAAGCCGGCCGTGGCTTCATACTCACTGAGGCTCCTAATGCTGGGAAGTCCTCCTCATTAGATAAGAAAGAAGGTTCGGTGGCTGAATGGCTACTACTGCTACCACTATTATTACTGCTACCCCGGGGTGCTAGCTGTGGAGTTTGAACAGTTTTGGCTGGTGGGGGTGTGTTGACAACTTCTGGCACCGCTTTAGCAGGAGCCTGAGGTTCTACAGCCGCTGACTTGAGAAGAACTGGACTAGTATTTTCGTGCAAAGGTTTGTGTTGTTGCTCTCTTGCAGACTTGGGAACCGCAGACGCTTGAGCAGGTCGAACTGGATCATGATTTTCAGGCAGTTTGGGTACCCCTGAAGGGCCGGCTTTCACATAAGTAACGGTCGTTGGGGGCAAATCTCCGAATTGAAATACTGGTACACTGCTTGAAAGACGACTTGTGTTTGTGCCTGAACCACCGAATGATCCCTTGCGTTGTTGTTCTCCTACTCGTGAATTGGTAGCCTGAGCTCCAGGACCACTGCTGCTTTTGTCTGCAGAAGACCAACCCCTTCCAGCTCCAGCGCTAGCTCCAGGCCGAGGTGAAGGTTCACCATTGACGTTGTTACCGAAGTTTAATTTGCTCCAGGCATTGCCACTAGGATTATGTGTTCGCTCCATTCTTACAGGAAAAGAGATAACGCTGTTTAGGTGTGAGACGAAAAGACCTGTTCTACATTTCCACCCATGAACTCCCTTCAGCATCGACTTCCGGTGGTCCCTTCCCTAACACCAGACAAAATTAAAACACTCGAATTTTCATAGCAGCTCGACTCAAAACCACCGATTCAAGAGCACAACGGGAGGCTCCGAAGATCTTGGTTGTTCATAAACCTGGACACCCAATTTCAAAATTCTCAGCAAACATCCACCACAGTCACTGTCCACACCAACCGCAGCTGCAAATCACAAATTTATATCTTAATTGACTAAAGAATACTCTACGTCATCAAATCTTAATCCTCGTTATCAAATTCCTCCAAACTTCCCAGCGCCCATATCGGCCTCCCACTAAACTTCCTACCCTCTTAACTATCTCCTCTCTTCTCCACTCCACTCCACCCCACCCCAGTGCTCTCTCCTCTCTCTCACACACACACTGACACAGACACGCAAGCTGAAGCAAGGATCCACTGAGTATCAACCACAAACCCACAACCCCACAATCTCAAAAACAGCAGAACTCACTTTAAACCCATCAACCCCATCGGCACGAACACATTCGAATTCTGCAGGCTTTCTTCACCACCCAACTTTCAAATTCCGCACCAGGAAGAATGTGACGAGCCGAAGTACTGTATGTCCAATCACAGCAAGCTGAAGCAAAGTCTCAGGGCACTTGGATCAGCACCAGCGGCAGAAGAAGCGACGTAGAGAAGCAGCAAAAGCAGAGCCGAAAATGGGAATTACTTGGCACTGAAGACTTTCGACTGGTTCTTGTTGTCTCGGTCCACACATGATCTCCTCCTCCTCCACTGCAGTGCAACAGCGATGTTAATCAGAGCTCACCATGCTCCTCTTCACAGTAGTATAGTTGTACTATTAGTACTTCAATTCGGCGAAAAGACTGAAAGGCTCTATCTGTTAGGTGGAGGTGGATGGGAAATGAATGTGGGTTTGACATCTCTTCGTGCCATAATGAGTGAATAAATCATTATTTGATATCCCATCCTTGATCATTATTCTATGGTTTGCTGATTAGTGCGTTACACTTATGAGATCCAAACTTGATTTGATTGGCACATCGACCTTTGAAATACCTTTTATTATTTTGTAACGTCTACTCTCTGCTTTGATTGACGGATTAGACCCGTGATTATGCCCTAGTGGATCGGATAAAATTTGATTAATGATGACGACTACCCTTTACAATTCCATACATCGTTTTAGATGTATGGAATTGAACTTCCCATCCTTGTTGTTATCCTATACGGTCACCTTTTTCTCTTTTAGAGGTCCTTTGAAACGGTAAGAAAGCGACGCTATACATGTATGCGGGGGTTACGAAGATAATCGAGGAGAAAGCACCGTGGTCTGGTCTGCCCGGCCTCACAGCTAAACCGCGAGGAGCGCGATCACTGCGAAAGATTCTTCTTTTCCACCACTCTCAACATTGAGAGACCGAGCTAAACAAACGTGAGCCCTTATGGCTTTTGAACCCCAATGGAAGGCTAGATTTGAGGCCGGCGTTGCCCCCAGATACTTGGCCTCCGAGGGTTCAAGGGCTACCTTCCGTTCCTCGGATTGTGCGATGAACTGCCGTTGCCGTTGATGCGGGTGACTATTTTGAATACTGCACTTGGGGGAGGCTGAACCCAAACAAGAAGGCTTGGGGTGGTCCGACTTATATATATATATATATATATATATATCAATGAGGTGAGACTCGAGGAACATACTGTATAACAATAAAGATTCAAAACAAAAGAGTAAAACCTTTGGTGTTGAGGGGTTTTACGGTTTAACGAACATGTAGGAAGAATAAAAAGTTTCATCATTGTATAATTACTGACCTTTCCAAACTTACATACAGAAGCAGATTAAAAATTTAAGTTAAATTTTGATTATTGGACTGACTTATAATTTGAAATAATTAAAATAAGAGTTTTAGTAATCATATTGCTCCTCTATCTTTTGTTACAAGATTATTATTTTTTTAATCTATTCTAAGTTGGTCGTCTCTTTTTAGTGATGTAGTCTAGTAGATTGCTTAATAATGCTGAATTTTTAATTTAATTTCATCTTTATTATCATTTATAAGTTAAATATATCATATTATGTAACTGATCTAACTCTACCTTTAGTTTAAAATTTTCCTATATTTATCATAAGTTATTGGTTATTTGATTCCATCTGTCAGTATAATTATAATATCAAATATACATTAGACATATCCCTTTCAAGAGATTTTATTCTTCTGTTAATTCTAATACTCCAAAATTTTAATAGAGAATAGAAAAGCAATAAGAATTCTTAAAATCCCTTAACTTAGTGTCACTGGTTTATATGTGCAACCATCTTATGTATTCTGTATGTTATATAAATTTTTGATTCAGACCTTATGATAACATTTTATTTTAACTCATTATTTGAATGCTAATTACTAATTTCAATGTAATGACACTCTTGTCATCAATACATAAAGTTGAAAATTCAAGATAACAAATCTAAAAGCATATTCATGAAGAGATTATACACCTGAAAAGATTGAAGTAGAAGAAATTAAATTACTTTAACTATACCTTGAGTGACTATCTATCTTTAAGTATTTTCTAATATTAAATCTATCTCTTCCTTTATGCAATTCTAGTGTAATCTACAATTCAAACAACATTCATTCAAAAATCTTACATCTTTGCAAAATACAATCTGATTTCAATAAAATCAACATGAGCTTGAGTTTGACTCTTGCATATATATATTCAAAAGATATACATCCTCACGTTTACAATCTCAAAGAATTAGTACAAGACCAGGGCATTAAATACCAAGAGCCAACTAAGAATTGAGAAGAAGCAAGGTATAATTATAGAGCAATCAAGTACAGAGATTATTGAATTAATTGCTTGGGTTTGTAGATTTGAAAGTTGCATCTATAGATTGGAAATAAAGTGTTCTTCAAAGCAACTAAAGAGTAAAAGTATCTTTATATATATGAGGTTCGGTACATTGATTTTGGAAAATCAGTTGAAACTAAGGATAAGCAATAACAAATTACTGTCCTAAAATATGATCTTCAAGGATCTATACAATATCATATATCACTCATATATGATGGTTTTCTTATTCTAAATTCTAAACAAAAAGTGTTATTTTTTGAAAAATATTATAAGGATGTGGAGTAAAATAGTATAAAAGTTATAGAAAAACAATTCTACAAGGCTTAAAATTGAAACTATACTATAAGGATCAAGAGTCATTTATTTGAGTTTTGAATCCATAATATATGGTTGAAAAACATGATAAATTAGTAGGAAAATCAAAAAAATGTTACTCATATATTTTGATTTCAAATCTTTGAAATTTATTGATATTATACTTATATAATTATAATTCAAATGGTTTTGAAGCACATTGGATTTAAGAATTAGATTATAACAAAAACTAAATCACAAATAATGAATGTATGTTTTACATCTAATACATTAAATTGATTTATAAATTAAGCCTTAATAATAGTTTTCTTGAGTATTTTTATAAATATAAATAAATGAAACAAGTGGGATAATTTTTATATTATGACCATTAAACACCTAAGACCAATTTCAATTTCAAAGCAAAAATTACCTTTAAATTTCATAAGCATGAAGATCACTTTAAAAATGTAAATCAACTTAAATTCCCCCTATATTTATTTATTCCAGTTAAACTGATATATCTGAATGTATCATTTGTACATATTCACTAATCTAAATCTAAAAAGGTTTGTAATTGTGCAATTTTCAAAGAAGAAACTAAAATTTTGTATATGATAATGTTGGTCAATGGATTATGTCTTCATTGAAGTCTATACCTCATATTATAAATAAACATGTTACATAACTTTAGAAAGAAGGAACTACTCTTTAGCTCTTATATGCCTAATATTTTTGAATGAGCAAGAAAGAAAACAAAATATAGACTATATAAACTAGTAATTTACTAAATTTATATGATCTTAAACAAATTCATATAATCTCTCATCATTTCTCTTAAGAATCTTTTACCACAAACAAAATCCATTGATTGTATCTTTCTACTTACAACAAACTCATAAAATTCTTTTATTATGTCTTTGTTGTGATGATACATACAGATGGTTGCATATTAACTAGCATAACTTCACAACCCAAGTTTGAGATTTTCACCTCAAAAAGCAATCACAAAACTTGATTATATAGTAATATTCAATATAGATAATAAGATCTTGAATGGGAATAAGATAGATAAGCATAGATTCTTTTTAAGATGATAAAAGTGTTCTCATATACAAGGTAAGGCAAATTGTTCAGAGAGAGCTTTGGCTTATGCTTGAAATTACATTGTGCACTAGATTATCAATCATTTCTTCTTATGTATATATTAATAAAGCTAAACAAGATATGAACTATGGTGTCATTGGCTTGTCTAAGGCAATAAGCCCCAACAATAAACACACAAGAGAGACCTCTTTGCCCTTTACAACTGGCAGATAAAATTTATACGGGAACTTCTAATCCACAACTTTATGGAGGTTTTATTGGACCTATTTATACTTTATCATCCAAAAATAACTAGTCTAAATTTTAATATCTCTTAATACACAAGAAAACCCATGATAAAAAATTAAAATTTTAATTAATTGCATGAATAGGGATAATATAGCATCCAAATCAAAAAGAGACTTATAACCACCTCAAATTATTTACATCCTTCTCAAGAAGAAGTTTCAATGTTAGATTAGATAGTTGATGAGACATACAACATTTACATAATAGATGTTTCAAGAAGAGATCAAGTGTAAAGTATATGTTTGTGGCTTTTATGTGAATTGCCACTTGAAGTGTACAATACCTTGTACAAAATTTCATGGGCTATCTTTGTATTGTAATAGTATTTGCTATTAAAATATTTTTTTCCTTTTGGTAATGCTATTAACTACATATGCTTTTTCATCCATATGATTTTTTGTTGTTGAAAGGATTGAAAAACCAAAGGTTTGGATAACAATACTTCATACAAAATTTACACAAGCAAAGGTTTCCCGTCTTAGAAGATATAGATTTAGATCTCTAATACACAGACTTATAGTTAGTTTGTAGGATCCAACCTCAAGATGATCTTGATGTGGATTCTTTATCATCTGAATTGTGTGTATATTTATTTCCTCAATTTGCATGCCAAAGGAGTGATTCATTGTGCTTAAAAGCCAAGATAGACATTATTAAAGGTTGAAGACAACATAAGGACAAGAAGCTACAACTACAAATAGAAAATCACAATATATTTAGTTTGTAATAGAAGTATTATTGAAGGAAGTAGTAGGGAACTAGAACTATTTTTTAGAATTATTACATTAAAAGACCGTTACTAAATTCTAAGGACTATTTGTGTGATTTTTTCTTGCTTGGGTAAAGATTGTATAAGTTATTTGATAGCTAAAATATTATTTCATATTTATAAACATTTTTTTTAACATATGTTTATTTAGAGATAACAAGTACATGCTCTTATAACTATTTAACAATATCGTCCATCTATTATCTCTATTACATGTAAAGTTAAGTTTAGTCCTTGAGAATTGCTTGATTAAATAGCTTTGAATTTGGATTCGATTATCTATTTTAGATGATATATGTGAATTATTCCTTAAATATCATTTTATTTCCATATTTGTACTTTAATTTTTTGGTAACATATATTTTTGTCACTAAGTTTAGATCCAATACACTTTCCAAATCATAAGAATGATATTAATTATACTTCATTGATTTAGAGTTGGAGCACATGAGCCATACCTTTAATCTTTGGATTTCTCTACCTTATTTTCACTTTCCAAAATCCTATCTCATCAATTTTAAATCCAAATTTGTAAATTCTTATCTCTTAGCTCTTAATCCTAACCCTTAAAACAAGAAATTTGAACCAAATTGGAAAACTTATTAAGATTATACTTCAAACTTTGAAACTAAAAGCCGTGGTTTTAAACCATGTCTTCCAAATTACAACAATTTAAGTTCTAGATCTAGGAATGAACCATCATAGTAGCTTAGTGACAAATGGAGTTGGAGTCCAAATCCTTGGAGGGTATGTATATGGTACTTAATCTACTTCTATTGAAAGCCTTTGTTTGTAAACACATATTTGATTCCTTACCAATCTATACATGGTGTCATATTGCGTTATCCCATCCATAATCTCAACCAAATTTCCAAATCTATTTCTATCTATTTTCCAAATCACCACCATTATATTACCTTGAGCAAATCTTAAACTTCCAAGTCCATAACTATGACTTCAACATCTTGAAATCAAATTCCTTAATCAAAGTCCTTAATTCAAGTTTTTTATTTAACAAATAAAAAACTAATATCTAGCCACTCATCCTTGAAGGATTGTTAAAGACTTCTAATAATTAGTATTCACACTCCATTCTTATGAAGAAAATAATATAAGAAACTCATTTTTAGGCATTATTTAATATATCCTACTCTCTTTATCTTTTATATAGAGTTATATTGTAATAATATGGAGTTAGCAAATGAGGTAGTAAAGACTAATGAGTTAGCAAATAGGCCAAATTAGCCAATAAATTATAAGAATGTTCTAGAAATACCTTCCAAGTATTGAGTAAAGTGTATACCAAGTAAGCGACTTCTAGAAAGAAACTTCCCGGCTAGCTTAACTTGCACCCCAAGTATGTGACTTGTCGTGCGTATATACATCGCTACACAACATACATCGCTGTCAACATCATACACTATAGAAACACAACTCACACATAAGTCATACATAGACTCTAAAGTGCCACAATAATCAGATTGCTTAACACTCTCAACTCAACTCAACTCAGATCAGTACTTGATCTCTCACTCTATAAAGTGCCAACAACTGGGCACTGATTACAGTCAAGCCACACCCACTCAAGCATAGAGAATCCAGGTGACGCTCGCCGGCCTCTGTCCACCATAGCCAGGAACTTGAAGGCTCAACATCAGAGAAGTGAGCTCTCTAGAGCTCACTTCAAAACTTTACCCCTTGGACTCGAGCTAGCATTGAAACCCTAATGGTCCCGCTGACGGCACACTCGACGGTGCGAACGGTGCAAAGTGACGGTGGGCCCCATCGTGAAGTCAATACCCCAAACACAAAATCTAACCGTCGGAAAGTAGTCTTTGAGAAATTGCTAGAATAACTCTAACTACTATCACTGGAACTCTAGTGTCTGAGCATCTAGATGCGGAACTACAAATGGCGTGACAGTTGTCGTGCGTATATACATCGCTACACAACATACATCGCTGTCAACATCATACACTATAGAAACACAACTCACACATAAGGCATACATAGACTCTAAAGTGCCACAATCGCCCTCATAGCTGGCGGTTAGGTCCCTCTAACTCTAGATAGCCATCTACTCTAAGTATATGGTATACCTTCCAATGGGCAAAGATCAGGAGGCCGGGTGCTATGGAGCCCCATCGTTAGTCACCTATCTGCAATCTATACCATATAAAGAATGAACTAGCTATAGGTCAAGTACATCTAGGACATAACCACTGTCCCTGAGGAACCAGTGTGAAGGGAGGAGTCATACATGCCATATGCCATCCTCTCGAACAACTATCACACACTAACATAGTAGCAGCTCCACCAGAAGAGCCACATAACATACACCTCAAGCTTGCACGTACAAGTGCCAAGCTTGGGTCCATAGTACCATCAATGTTTGGAAGGTGGCATGGCGCACAATTGCGCACATGATCCTTCCAAACAACACCATCACGTCCTTCTAACACAAGGACTCTAGATGGCAAAACCTCACACACTCTCAAGATAGTGCGTCTTGTAGAAACATCAAGTGTCGTTGGTGATGTCTGCTGTAGATATACATAATCACCTGGATGAAATCGACGGATTGAGGGTCTATAACCTCCTCCTCAAATGGTAGCATAACATAAAGTATCTCTATGCTGAGCAATCGCCAAGTTCTCAAAGGCCATCGGCATCACTCTCCGAAAGATCTCTGCCCGCTGAGAACATGCGCTCATCCATACATTGGGGTCATCCAAGTCCAAAACTACAGTAGCATCTTGACGAATGGCTGTAGGTAAATCTGGATCTCATCCATAGAGTAGAAAGTATGGAGAGAAGGATGCTAAGGAGGCTTGCTGGCTGAACCGATAGCCCATGGCCAACCAAGGTAATTGGAGATCCCAATCTCCCAAGTGACCTCTCTGCAAACCATAATTTCGCAATCCTCTCTTCATCGTCTGAACCACTCTCTCTGCTAAGCCATCTGCCTCAAGGTGATCTCGGGATGTAGTACGATGATCAATCAAAGCCTTGTCACACAAGACCTGAAACTCCCCCAAGAACTCTGTACCCTGATCAGTCAAAACCTCAGCTGGTGCACCAAAATGACTAAGAACTCGATCCAGGAACAAGTAAGCTGTCCCTTCACTAGACTTGTCAAGAAGTGCCACCAACTCAATCCACTTGGAGAAGTGCTTCACCATCACCAAAACATACCGATGATGTCTCACAGTCAGCAGTAAAGGTCCGGCAAAGTCCAAACTCCAACGGTAACCCAATCCCATGATAGGTAATGGGTGTAACTGTGGCGTAGGAGCATTGAATGATGCTCTAACTCGGTCACAAACCACACATCTGGCAACAAACTGCTATACCTTGGTCTGCATACCGCGCCACCAATAATGACTCTAGAGTAAGCTATATGTACACTTTACTCCAAAATGTCCTAGCTCCTCATGAGCATGATGGACCAATTGTGGTCTTTGTGATGGAAGTGGTACTACTCGCATTCTACCATCCTCCCAAACACAAAAAGGTGTCTACCCTCCAATCTGAACCATCTGGCTTGCTGAAGAACACGGTCTTTCTCCTTGGCCCTAACTGTGCCACCCACAACACCAATGCGAAGATAGTCCATCACTAAGACGTCATCATGAATGTCTCGCTGAACTATACCAATATCTTCACTCTCTGGATCTGTGACCTCAATAACTCCTCCTGTATGCGCTGAGAGAGATACCACCAAAGCCTTTGCAAATATACACAGAAAGGCCGATGCATGCCAACCTGGCACCATCTCCTCATCTGTCTCACCATGCCAACGTGCTCCAGTTTGATCCTGCTGGTTGGGACATGGGTTTCTACTCAACCCATCTGCATCACGGTTCACCACTCCAGGTCTATGAACAACCATGAAATCATACTCCTGTAAAATCAGAGCCCATCGTGCAAGCTTCCCTGAAAGCTTGTCGGACTCCATCAACCACTTCAGCGGCTGATGATCAGTGATGAGAGTGAAAGCGTTACCAAATAGGTAACATCAGAAATGTGCTACTGCCCAAACTGCTGCCAAGCACTCTCCTTCATATGAACTATACTTTTCCTCCGCTGAATTGTTGGAGCAACTAGCATAGGCCACCACAAACTCCTTCCCCTCATCATCATGTTGGGTGAGCACCGCTCCAAGCCCCAACATACTCCAATCAGTGTGAACTTGAAATGGTCGTCCCTTGATAGGTCTCCTCAAAATAGGAGCAGATGTCAACCTCTCCTTGAGCTCTACAAAAGCTCTCTCCTGCTCATCTCCCCAACACCACTCCTATATAAGCTTGGTCAGCTTCATCAAGGCCTTGGCAATGGCACTAAATCCTCTAACATAGCGGCGATAGAAGTTTGCCAACCCAAGGAATGCTCACACTCTGCTCACATCCGTAGGCCGAGGAATACGTGCAATAGCCTCCACCTTGGTCTGCTGAACACCAAGTCCTCCGGGGTAGATAATGTGACCCAAATACTCAACCTGCTTGTGGAAGAACCTACACTTCCCAGGATGTAATTTGAGTCCATGAGATCTCAACCTCTCAAACACCTCCAACAACTGTCTCTCATGCTGCTCCACAGTAGTGCTATAAACCAAAATGTCATCAATATAGCACCGAGCAAAATCCAATCCAGCTAGGATCCTATCCATGACCCTTTGGAACTCAGCAAGAGCATTCTTCAACCCAAATGGTAAGAACCTCCACTGATATAACACATCCTTGCCGTGAGGATGAATAGCCCAAAATTTTGTCTTGGACTTATCCTCCTCCCTGATCGGCAACTGATGATATCCTGCTTAAAGATCCAAAGTACTGAAGACCTTTGCATGCCTAATTGCATCAAAAATCTCCTCCGGTGTAGGCATGGCATACCAATCAGCCCTAGTCTATCAATTGATAGGACGGTAATCTCCACACATCCGCCTATATGTATAGTTGCCATGCATATCCTTCTTGGCTGGCATCACTGTCGCTGATGCATACTCTCCATGTGAAATCTCCACCATTCCAGCCTCAAAAAGGTCACTACTCCAGCTCTGAATCAATGTCTTCTCCATATCACTATATCGATAAGGACGTCAGAAAACTGGTGTGTTCCTAGTCAGCTCAATCCGTATACCAAGTCCCTTCAGAGCACCCAAATCCTTCATACTGAAGGCAAAACAACTCGTGTGACTCCTCAAGAACCTCCAAAACCTCCGTCTTTCCTCTCCAGTAAGCTTGGGTCCAAGATCTGGCTCCCAAGTATCCTTTGTAACTGTAGTAAGAATGGAAGACGTATTGACTGATTGCTACACTGGGCCCTTGGGAGCAATAGTGTCATGCTTCCGACCACTAGAGGTCCCAACCTCTATGTGAAAAACTCCCTCCACTCTGGCAACAAGCTCCACACGTCCTCTAACTGCATCCCATGTGGACCAAGGGTGTAATCCAAGTAGTCCACGCTCACCTGGATGGACTCCAAGTAGACCACTCTCCCTAGTAGCTACTGGATGTGTCCCAAGAATACCATGTCCACTCGGTCCATCGCCCCCAGCATGTGCTTGAATTGTCTCAATAGGCACAGGGCTCACAAGTGTCCGAGTGGTGATGCCTATCAAGCGCATCCTACGCTGCTCTGCCAAGCCAAGGCTCACAATCCAGGTCAAACAGTTCAGGTCCATAGCTTGACCTAACACTTGATACCTGGATGCCTCTGACACTGTTGGAACAGTGGTAATACCGGTGCAAAAACCTATCGCCCGCTCTCTCTCATCAGCGTTGGGCTCCACCAACTATTGTAACTATGAGTCCCAAACAAGTCCAGGTCCTCCCTCTCAAAAAGCATGAGAGCCTAGGAAACTCATGAGTGTGGGAAATGTAGCTCTAGGCTGTCCAACTAGGTTCACCACTGCCATAGGTGACCTATCAACCACTACCATTGTTTGAGACTGACGCCCAACATCCAAGATATCATCAACAAGGATGTGGTCAAGTCGCTGAATCCCATCATAAGCACGTTGTAGAACCTCTCTAGGTAAGAGGTTTGTCCACCAAAGACAAAGACGATGAGCCCGTGATCCCACTCTGGCTGCATCTAACAATACAACAGGTCCCATCCAAGAATGGACCTGATGTGTACTCGCCACCACTCTAGTGCAAGAATCACACATCAAAGGAACGTTCTCCAAAAGGTAAGCTGGAGAAATGGACTGATGAACCTGGATATGTTGTAATATCTGTTACATCTCCCAAAACACACCAGAACAAGGATCTTGAAGACCCAATCCTCTACCAGCATGTGTATGTCCCTGACATGGCCATCCAGAAATCACCAAGTGAATAGGCCCATGTCTCTCTAGGTCATGCGCCCCCAGTAAGGAAATGTCTCCTGGTAGGGCCTTCTGGTAATCTCTAACTGCTGACATCGGTAATAACTCCGGATACCGATAGGCCAGGTGTGCTACATGATGTAGAGAGACTCGCCTAGCAGTCTCATCTCTCTCTACATATAAGTACCTCTGTACTCGTATACCCGCTTGTAACACCGCAGCTAGTCTGGTGTTGATCCCACCAAACAACTCCAATAGGCATATCTCCTCTACTGGATACTGCCAAGCAATGAGTGTGGTATCCAGAGGTGTCAAAGCAATCGCCCTTGGAGGCTCATCCTCACACTCATCTCGTAATGGTATGAAGGCTCCACTCCAAGCCTGCTACACCAACTGATCTACATGTTGCTGCAATGCCTCCTTTGAACTCCACAATGGAACATCCAAGGTGGATGGAACAATCCCACTCATACTCCAAAGCCGAGTGATCTCCTCTGGTACTAGAGTATCCTCTGCATGGGCGTTCCCCTCTAACAAGTCACCAGGCCAAGTAACTACACCACTGAAAGCTAAAACTGATGCTGCCATGGTCCCGAACTGTAATGAGCCAAGACTGCCACTACTAAAGCGTACTGGTAGGCGACATACCCGTCCCTCACCAGACTGCCAACCAGGTCTATAAGAGGCTATCTCCTCCCAATAGTCAATGTTGAAACCCATGGGGTATAACACTGCTCTCCCAACTAGCACATCATATGACTCAGCTATCATCGCAATAGCCTAAGCTCTCACCACCGAGCTATTAGTCGGATGACCACGCTGAACCTGGACAACAAGCTCTCCACGTGTGATGTATTGTGTCGAACCACCACCAAGAGATGTCTTGATCTGAAATGGACACCTCTCCACATCGGTCTTCCGTAACTCCAGACCAACAATTGCAGCCTTCCCCAACATAAGGGGCTGTGCACCAGAGTCTAACAAGACTCTTTGTGGTGTATAGACCTTCCCTGAAGGTCCCACCAATTAAAAAATCTCCCTCTGGTTATCCAATAGAACAACACCAGGTGTAAACCGCGCTCTCTCAAAGGCCGGTCTAGTTGGCAACTCCTCCAGTCTAGCCGTTGCTGCCTGCCATAAACCATTGGTCGTTGAACGGATCCCATGCTCCTCAACCAAGTCAGCTCCAATACCAACCACCTTTGCTCTAGTAGTAGGAACTGCACCATCCCTACTCTCACACAACGTGGCAGCCAACCGGAACATTGGGGTTGGGTCAACTCCCAATGTAAACATGTCACTGGTTGAAAACAAAGGATGCCGCATAATCAGCTGAGCCGCCCCCAACATCATGCTAGACTCAGTCTGTGTAGTAGCAAGTGGCTAACTAGAAAGTAGTCCATCATGTACTCCATCACCACCTACCACACCTGCACTGGGATGTCTAGGAACCATGGATGTCGTCTGCAATGCCTCAGATAGCGTGAAGGACTAGGGAAGTCTGACCTGTCTCCCAACCTCTCCTCTCTGTGGGTCTAACTCCACTGATGCTCCTCTAGGCTCTGGAGCACGTACTGCATTCCTAGTCACTGCTGCAGATGCATCCACCTGTGCTGCTCCGCACATGAAGTCCAAAGCATCTCTATCACCAGCATATGAGGTGGAAGCCTGAGCACCCGAATCTGATCTCCTCTGAGCAATAGCCATACTAGCCAATCTCTGCTCCAACTACTCAATCCTAGTAACCATAGCTGTATCAAAAGTAAGGGTAGGTATTGCACTCCTACTAGGTGTAGATCCTCTACCACCACCTCTACCACCTCGTCCTCCATGAATTGGAGCTCCTCTACTACCTGCCATAGCAACCCTACCACTCCGTAACTCCAAGTGTAGGTCAAAACACCGGTCACTAGTATGACCAAATTTGTAGCAATGCTCACACTGCCTCTGTGCTATCTCTAGTACTATCTCTAGCTAGTGCACCTTCACTAGCTCCACCAACACTACTCGAGCTAGAACTCGTAGGTACAGCCGATCTACTCCTGGCCATCGAGCCTGAAGTGATGGAGACATAATGTGGAGACCAATATTGTCTCCATAACTCAATCTCCTCCAAATGAGCTCTCCTGAACTCATGGTAGTCATCCATCGGTGGACCCTCTAGATGCTAAAACAACCCCTTCCATGCCATGAAGGGTGTGAACAAAGTTGGGTTCCGCATCTGCTACAGATCACACCAACTATCAAACTCCCGGATGAAGTCATCCAACTCAATGGTACCCACTGTACCAGAGTAACGCCTAGGGCCTTTGGAGGCCCCATAAATCTCATCCATGTCCCACAACAACGGTGCGGACACACCAAGTGCACTCTCAACTGAATCAGCTCCTGTGTCAAACTCCAACTCAGAGTCAATCTCCTCCCTCACTAGGACCTGAGATACAAGCTGATACCAAGCACCACTCCAAGTAAACCCACTGCGTATTGCAGGGCTAACTCCTCTAGAATCTCCAAAGAACTCCGTCGTGACAAAGTAACCACAACAGCAAACCCGAACCACCAACTGCAACCGCAAGTTGCAACCGCAAGTACCCCACCAAGTGCCAACACCACCAAGCACCACCCACTAATGTAACTCTAACCAAAATAACTACACTAGGGGAAAGGGCAACCTGTAACCTACCATCATAACACGCACTCTCACGGTCTGCAGGTCATCACTTCTTGCCTCACCGGAGAGAAACAAAGGTAGTCTGACTGGTCATCACTCCGGCCTCACCACTGAGAGCACACCAGAGCACCAACGCTCAAAAATCAGGGCACCTCACACAAACGTGGTGCACAAACAGGAAGTAGAGAATGGAGGGGGTCCAATCACAAGAAATCTAAATGAAAACCTTCTATCTCATAACACAACCCGAGACTGACTCTGCCACCATTTGGTATTTGACATAAGTGGAGTTTGTATCTAAGTCCTAAGCTACCAAGATCACCAAGAATGGGATCAAACTGCCTCTCCTAGCCAAAGCTATATGTGTATAGATAACAATTGCACAGTCACTAGGACAACAAGTGAGGGTGGACCAGTTGGCTAGGGCACCAGTCTAGGAACAAGAGATCTAGGGGTCAAACCTTGTTGCATACAATCTAGTAGGAAAGGCAGATTTTGCCAACCAATGACCAAGATCTACTCTAAACTAGCTAGCCTCATGCCAGCAAGCTGGCTTGCTGGCCCTTCTAGGCCTTCGTAGCCTCTCATAGCCACAGCCCTATGCCTCAAAACGCCAAAATTCAGCCAAATGAGGCCTTTCTTGTTGCCACTTTGAACCTCCTCCACCCCCACTAACTTTCCACTCAAGCCAAATTGACAAAATGGGTTTTTTCAAATCACAATTTCATGAGAAGAGCTTCCCAACTCCACCTTCAATTTGACTTTCTGAGCCCAACTCGCAGCAAATTAGTCCTGCCTTCACCTCTTGAGCTCAAAATCACAACACTGCTAAAAAATTGCTCCTTCTTTGCTTGAAATTTGGCCAGCGCTTCCGTACACCATCCGCCTAACTGCCAAATCTGCATCACTTGAACGAGCTTCTGCACACTAGGGAAACACGAACTTGAATTGAGCTACCACGATCCACTGAGCTTGGAGATACCACCAACACTCACAGTTCTTGCACCCAATTTCCCCCTGACTTCACTTCTCTGATGTAATCAGATTGCTTAACACTCTCAACTCAACTCAACTCAACTCAGATCAGTACTTGATCTCTCACTCTATAAACTGCCAACAATTGGGCACTGATTACAGTCAAGCCACACCCACTCAAGCATAGAGAATCCAGGTGACGCTCGCCGGCCTCTGTCCACCATAGCCAGGAACTCGAAGGCTCAACATCAAAGAAGTGAGCTCTCTGGAGCTCACTTCGAAACTATACCCCTTGGACTCGAGCTAGCACTAAAACCCTAACGGTCATGCTGACGACACACTCGACAGTGCGAACGGTGCAAAGTGACGGTGGGCCCCACCATGAAGTCAATACCCTGAACACAAAATCTAACCGTCGGAAAGTAGTCTCTGAGAAATTGCTAGAATAACTCTAACTACTATCACTGGAACTCCAGTGTCCGAGCATCTAGATGCGGAACTACAAATGGTGTGATAGACTTCTAATAAGAGGCTTCCTTGGAAGCTTCTTGACTATCTAAGCTTGCATTCCAAGAAGCTTACTTCTAGAAGGAACCTTCCAAAGAGCTTTGCATATTTCTATATAAATACCAAAGCTCAAGTTCATGTTAGGCATTTTGTGTTTCACTCTCTTGAGAGTCCCAATGTGATTGTCCACTCTTATCTTCTATTTTCTTATTTCTCTTGTCAGTATTTTATATTTATAATATAACTATATTACTTATATTAACTTATTAATTTCTATACATGTAAATTATATACATAACTTCAACAAGAAATGTTATATAAGAATCTCTATCTACTACTTGTTGATTCCATTGATTCCTACATGTATAGAACTAGGATGGAATTTTTATTACTGGTATTTGATAATAGTGAGAACCATAAATAATTTTTATATGTCAAGACCTAAAGAAATGCACATAAGAGGATAAAATTTTATATTATTTTTGTATAATAATGAGAATCTTTTCAATACATTTGTATATAATTGTGTTTGATGAGGTGGTATTTTTACATAATGTCATCTTCTAGTTCTCAAGAAACATTAACTTGTGAAAAGTAATTTGACACTTTGTAATTTGATTCCTCATAGATAAGTGAACCATGCACTTTAAGAGCTCTTGTCCATAGCTAAAATGTTCTTCAAAATTGCCAAAAAATTAAACCTTGTGCTTCAAAATCTACAATATTTTCTTAGGAAACTTAAATTCATATCAACACTTTTTGAAACATACTAAGTAGATAAGAGATAGAAAAGTAAACAATATGTACTAATAGAATAGTTAGCCACAACTTGAAATGAGTTTAGAGTTGGAAAAAATAATATTTTGGCATTCAATATCAAAATTTTATGTAAATTTATGGCCAATTTGTTAGAAATCCTCACAAACTCTCTCATATGCTATCAATTGATTCCAAAAGTTAGCTCATTGAAAAAAGCTTAAATTTCTACTTATTCTTCGCAAATATTTACTCAAAAGGTATAATAGAGCTTTGGAAAGCCTCCAAAATTGCATTAAGACTATATTGTCTATTGCCTCAAAGATAGAATTTGATGGAATATCAAGTGATTGTATAAAATTATGCAAACAATGTTTCTTTTCAACATAACCACAAAATATATCTAAATCCACTCTAAAATTTCATTTCTATTCATTCAAAATCAATAATAGAGAATATTACATCTTAATTTCTATAAATTGGATGCAACTAATTTTGAGAAAGCTTCAATTTCTCCTTCTTAGCTCAAGTATACCTTGTTAGTATTTTTATCCATTTCTTTCAATATCATTGATTGGAACTTTATATCAGGATAAGTTAAAATAAGATGCTTCATTAAAACACATTATGAATGAACCAACTTTGGGAGAAAATTCAACAAATGAAGGAATTTTGATATACAATATCCTTCATTTACCTTTCAAGAATTCAAATCATTTTTCCACTAACAACCTACCATGCACATGAGCTATATTGTAGATCTTTTGAAATTGTAAACTTCTTTGTTGCATATAATGAGAAACCATCGTCCATCTCTATAGCATATACCTTGAATACTCCAATGAGATAAAGATGGAAGATATAACTATTATTGATATTCCTAAGCAAAAAATATCAAAATTCTCTAATATTATCCTTGGATGGAATGAAAAATCTTCAACAAACACTAATTATTGATAGAACTTTGTATCTTACATTTGATATTAAAGAAACAACTTTGTATCTTACATTCTAAATTTAAAGAAACAAACTTTTAGTCTACTATATTATGGCCAAAATTGACTTCTATGGTAGAAAAGGCTAAACCTTTTTCCATTATAATAGTGGAGTGCAAGTACTTGCCTTAATAGAGTTTTGGTATATAGATAAGTACCACTAATAGCACCTTACCAATTAGGAAAACCTTAGTTTTAATCAAATTCCTTAATACTTTTCTACATTTTTTCCTTGATATGATTGCTTAAAAGTTTAAATTTAAGTATAAAAATTATTGCAATATTAATTCACTTGATTAAAATTTCACCAACTCCAAGAAATTCACCAACAAAAAATAAGTCAATCTATGGACAAGATGGTAAATCATGATTGCTAATCTTATTTTTGTAAGAAAAACCTAATAAATATTAATATAATTTATAAGTTAAAGTATGTAAAGAAGCTAAGAGAAATTATTCCTCCATAAATAGAAATTATAAATAAACCTATTATTCCCATATATTCTCCTCATGTAGTGATCAAAGAATATTATGCTCTATCCTTTCACCCACTATCTCATATATCCTTTATCTTTAAAGTAGACCTATATAAGAGCATCTAAGATTCCTCAATACCCTATATTTGTCATGATCATCCATTGCACTTGTTTTGTCTCTTTCACTTTTTTGCTTCTTTGTGTGAGATAATTTCTAATATCATTTGGATAAGCACCTGATGAGAGATATTAAAAGACACTCAATATTAATAACCAAATATTCTAGTACATGATTATAATGCATAAAAAATTCACTTATATTTTACTAAATCTCAAAAAAGTACAAGCATCATGCCTAAGTTGAGGCAATTTGCTTCTTATCTTGTCAAATGCTTCCATTGAAGCGCCTAAAATGAAGAAAATATGTTGGAAATTTTTAGTTTACTATTTAATGGCTTTTGATTCAACTTTGAGTTGCTTATTATGCAATTATAACTCCTTTGCATGTCCCTTAGACTCTACATGTTCTATGTTATGAATCATACTTTCAAATTTTGAAAAAGCATGCTTGCACATTACATCTATTTCCACCATATGTACACTTTTATGTCCCATGTTCTCTTTGTACATTTGAAGTATTAATGTCAAAGGAAAAAATTATATTTTCAATAGTATTCATACATAGCAAAGAATCAATCAACCATTTTAGGAGGTGCAATGCAATACAAAGATTCATAAAATGAATGAATCAATTCATATCAAAGCATATCAAACAACAATTTAACTTGTTTATGCTCAAGATCACTCATCCTATAATACTATGCATTGCTTGACTTAAATTCCAATCTTTGATATACTTGTATATTGCTTGAGTATTATTCTACACCCTCACTACTTGCTTGGCTAGTGCATTCACTCCTTAAGCCTTCAACTTCTCCATAACCTTCTTCTACTTTACAATTAATGAAAATATGATATTGTGATAACACAATGTCAACCAAAAAGTAGTATATTGGTAAGAAACATGTCTTTCTCTCAAGGATAGGGGTTGGAATTGGCTAGATTCAAAGAAAAATATCACAACTGATATTATGTGTATCTTAATCTATTTAACCTCTTGTGCAAGAACCACTCCAAGAAGAGTGTAGTGTCACCAAGTATGGTGCACTATAGCAAATGGAAAACTAAAAATCACTTTCACTAAGAATAGATCAAACTACGTCTTGAAGGTGATGATTCAATCAACCCCAAAGAGACTACTTTACTATGAAGACATTCAAATCCAAAGGTCACATTTTAGTAGGACTTAACTTTTTTATTCCATGCTACTTTCAACATTACAATTCATTGTTGATTAGTACATGCATTGCTTTGTTCCTTTTGAAAACTCAAGGATCCTAGACCCTAATTAAAAGTACATATGGTTACTTCCACTCAAAAACTCAAGTTCTTAATACAAAGTTCCTCACCATTACTCAATGAAGGCATAAAATCAGTAATTAGAATCTAAGCAAAAGTGACAAAGGGATTTTGACCTTTTTCTTTATTTATGGTCAAAGGATTGACAAAATTAGTTCTATAGGGTTGAAACCTTAAATAGTTTCTTCTTACTTTAAGCCAAATAAATCTACGGACAAAGGAAGTCCAAAGATCTTCTTTTCTCATCTTCATTGTATATTGATAATCCTATCTACTTGTATGTAAGTCAATTAGGCACCTTTCAAGTGTCAAAGAAGGTATCAATTCCTCCCCAAGGACAACTTACAAGTTTATTCCTTAGGACTTACTACTCCAAAGCTAACATCTACAAATTTCTACAACTACAAAGGCCTTTGGACTACTTTCTACTCAAAAGATCCTATAACTTCAAATAATGTCTTTCAATGAAGTGTCTTTGGCCTAAAGTACTATTGCAAAGAACTACCTTTGCCTTTACAAACCATAAGGTAAATTTTCTCCTTCTAATTGACTATTTCTAATAGATAGGTATCACATGTCTCAATCAATTCACTATGTATGTGTTCTCTGAGTCTAACTACTAGTTTGTCCATCTTGTCTTCTTTATATATCTTTCCTTATAGCTTTTGGACCTTCAGCCTCAACTCATCACCTTCATTATCCTTCTTCTAACATTACCATTAATTGATCTCATGCCACCTCAAGCTCACTTGAGGATCTTCAACTTCTATTCCTCTGAGTCACTATTTGGAGCTTGCACCTCTTACAACATTTTGGGTTGATCAGCTGCACTCTCCTTCTTCTCCTTTAATTCTTCAGATAGATTCTCCAATTCAGCAGCCACATCCTTTAAGTATTTGGACATCTAAACTTCCAAAGTGACCACCTTAATCATAGTCTTTAATTCTCCTTGAATACTCCCTCATTCTTTATCCTTGGCACTCAACTATTCTTTGCATCCTTGTTGTTGTTGCTTGGGCTCCAATCATAGTGCTTGCACATCTTCTTGTAGCCTTTAAATGTCGTCTTTGTACTAGCTACAATATATTGCAAGTTCAAAGTTTTGCCTCTTCACTTTGTAGTTTTCTTGCACAGTGCAATCACCTTCCTCACCTCCTCCTTCTACAACTTCTTGCTCTTCTCTCAATCTTCCTTCCATTTGTCTTCCTTCGATTTCTTGGTATAGATTACCATATGGAGCCTTTGAATTAGCATGGTGTAATAGATCACAATGTGTAATACAATTAGCTAGACATATTATCTAAAGGTGAAAATTGACTTGGTAATATCTTGAGAGATGTTATATATGATGGTCTATGTAGATTAGATAGAGTTGTCACCAAAAGATTACTTCCACTAATAGGGCAGGAGTTGAGATACCCTAAAACTTCAAAGTCAATTTTGGAGGCCTAAATGAATGAATTAGACCTCAAAATATATATATATATGGACCCTTTGACAAAAAAGCATTGTATTCCTTCCTTGTTTGTCTCATCAAGATCTTTCTTATGGTACCTCATCCATGTTGTTTTGAGCTTTGTTCAAAATGATCCTCCAAAGATTCATTTTAGTTGAACTTGTTTAACCAATCAAATAGGACAGATTGATATATCACCATTCCATGCAACCAAGCTAAAGGTGGGGTTTGTTGACAATTCACTATTCCATATATTTGATCCAAGGATGGATGTAATACCAAGGGTTAGCCATATGATCTAGATGTGAAATTTGGTTTGGTAACATCTAGAATGATGTTATACATGATGGTCAAAATAGATCAGATAGAAGTATCACCAAAAGAGTACTTCTACTAATAGAGCAGAAACCAAAATAGACTTGAGAACCTTAGAACCAATAGCTAGACATATGATTTAAAGGTGAGAATGGGTTTGGTAACATCCGGAAGGATGTTACACATGATGGACTAAACAGATCAGAAAGAGGTATCACCAAAAGGGGACTTCACTAATAGAGTAGGAACCGAAATATGCTTGAAATCTTTGAAGGCAATTTTGGAGGCCTAAACGGATGAATTAGGCCTAAAAAATGTGCAGATTCCCCCCCCAATGGAGGAAAGGCCGGCCTTCCCTCCCCCTTGCTTTGTCTTATTGAGAGCTTTCCAATGGTACCTTACTCACGTGATTCTGAGATTCCTACAGGAAGATTCCCTAAAAGATTCCCTCAGGTCAAAGCTTGTTTGACCAAACCAGATAGGACCTAGACCAGACAGGTCACCCATCCAAGTAAGTAATCCAAGGGTGGAGCTTGCTGACATGTCACCTATTTGTGTCCCTAATCCTATGGTGGAGCTTCCTTGGAGGAGATCCTCTTTGTCTATATAATAAAGAGAAGGTGCTCCCTTGGTGCATCGAATGTTTGAGTGTGCAATTTGTGTTTTCTCTCTTCTCTTGTCCTCGGAGTATTACAATGGTATCAAAGAGAGTGTTCTAGTCCAAGAGAGTGGATCACCCCTCTTGGAATAGCACAAACTATTGAAACTGAGTAATTTGAGGTGGAGAACATAGCGTAATTGCTAGACTTAAGAAGGACTTTAGAGAGCGGATGGGATGGATGCACCGGGGGGACAATTTCCCGCACCTAGCTTTCCATTCTCAAACCCATTCCACATCAAGGTTATGTACATCCAGCGTGAGCAGATGAGAGTATCACTAGTTTATCACTTTGGTGAGGAATTCATGGACAGAGTGATGAACTCACCAAACCCGGTGATTCTACCTGTGGTGATATATGACGGAGAGTGGGATTTGACGATCTACATTCTATTATGATAATATGGATATGAATGTCCCATATCCTCTCCCTTTCAATACTCAAGTAGAAATCCGTTATGTAGTGAGGCCAAAAGTGATGTTTAGAGATTTTGTGGTTAGGAATTTTGGTGAGGAGTATTATCAACGAGTGATAGCTTCTGAGGTCCCAATGGTAGTTCCGATAGTTCATGCGCCTTCCAGAGTGATTATATTGACTCTGTATTGAAGTAGACGTTAGCAATTGGGTGTTGCAGGAACCATGGATCCGTAGTTGCAAGAGCTGGTGCAAGGAATGCAAGGGATGTTGAATGAATTTCGAGAGATTAAGATGACCATGGAGACATTACAAAGTCAAGTGCAGATCCTCAGGAATGATCAAGCCATGCAAGAAGAAGAGCCGTCTCAAAACCCAGTACCTGCGACTGAAGTACTTGGGGAGGCACTTGTGCCTACAAACCCTATCAACGATGAAGCCACATTGCTACTCCGGATGAAGAAGACTTGCAACATTGAGCCTTACAAGGGGCAGCGTACGATGGGAGTAGAGGAAAATTAGATCTTGAGAATGAATCGATATTTTTGATTGTTCTCAAGAGAGATCACAGAGCATGCTGCAAGCGTGTTTGCATGTGGGTACTTGACTGATAAAGCCCTCACATGGTATGATGCTTGAGAACAATCCATGCTGGCAGAGAGAAGGGAGGTCACATGGACGGCAATGCAAGAAGAACTGCTGAAGAATTTCCAATTGGTGGATTTTGTGCAGATGGCTCAAACCCGACTATGGGAATTGAGACAGAAGAATAACGTACAAGAGTATGTGGAGGCATTTCTGGATCTACAAGTTGCAATTACCGACATGAGTCTAGCAGAGGCTCTCGACAATTTCAAACGAGGGTTGAAAGAGCGGATTCGCCAAGAAGTCATGGTGCAAAACCCTCACACGGTATTTGAAGCTATTGCTTGTGCACAAAGAATAGCATGAGCATTAGGTGGAGGTGAAGGAGTAGTTCCACCTCAACATTATCAAGCAGAAATGCCACACATGGGTGGATCAATATCGATGGAATTGGGCAACCTTCAATTCCAGGATCAAGGAGCACGGCCACTTCAAGGGGAGCGGAGACGGGTAGAAGAACAAAGAGATGGAGTCCCACAAGGAGAAGGGACTCGAGGAGAACAACGCCGTTGTTACAATTGTGGCCGTATTGGGCACATATCTACCATTTGTTGCACTCGTTTCCCTAGAGGCCCTCGGCCTTCATATAGGCGATCTTTGAACAACATGGAGAGGCACATTGAAGAGGAGGAGGTAGAAACCACTTTGGAAAACAAAGATTGCCAGTAAATGTACCTTGTAGCCTTACTGGCTCAAAAAGGAAGCAGAGAAGCGAGGGAAGGAAGAAGAATAATGCACAAAGATCCCAAAAGGCAACCTCACAATTGATTGTCGTGAATGGAATCCTAGAAGGTAATCAAGTGAGAGTATTAATAGATCCGGGAGCAACAAAGAATTTCTTGTCTTGCTCTGTTGCAATAAGCTTGGGAATGGATCTAGAGAGAGATGGAAGTGAAGAAGTAGAGCTACCAAATGGGCAAACAGAGAGGATTGAATCATTACCTAGACGGGTAACCCTCTATGTAGGAGAATATCAAGAAGCAATTGAGTGGCGAGTGATACAGTTAGCCCGTTATGATGCAATTTTAGGCATGCCATGGATGGAGCAGTACAACCCAATGGTGGATTGGAGGAAGAAAGTAGTGAGAACCCACCAATGGTCAATCATTGGGGTTAAAGAAAAATCACATAGGCAAAAAATACCTCTATATGTTGTAGGGACGACAACTATATGTAAGACCGATAGATGTTTTATGGGTCTAATAAGAGAAGTCTAGAGTGCACAACTTGCTAGACAAATTTGTGAGAAATTGAAGGATGTGGTGGATGAGTTTCAAGATGTCTTTCCCAATGATCTACCCTCAAGATTACCACCTAAAAGGCGAGTAGATCACAAAATAGAGACACTCCCGGGGAAGACACCTCATTGTAAGGCCCCATATCGCCTATCACCTCATGAGTTGGAGGAGTGTAAGACTCAAATTGAGGAGATGCTACAGAAAGGGTTCATCCAACCTAGCGTATCACCATATGGGGCCCCTATCTTGTTTGTGAAGAAGAAGGATGGTACAATGCACATCTGCATTGACTATCCGGGTCTCAATCAGCAAACAGTGAAGAACAAATACCCCTTACCTTTCATGGATGACCTGTTTGATCAACTCCATGGAGCAAGATACTTCACCAAACTGGACTTGCGGAGCGGTTACAATCAAATCCGAATTGCAAAGGAGGATGTGTACAAAACTGCCTTTCGAACCAGGTATGGCAACTTTGAGTATCTTGTGATGCCTTTTGGCCTCACCAATGCGCCTGCCACTTTCATGAGCCTAATGAATGACATATTTTGTCCATACTTGGATAAGTCTGTTATTGTCTTCTTGGATGATATCTTAGTATATAGTAGCATGATGACAGAACACAAACAACATCTACAAGAGGTCCTCCAGATTCTAAGACAAAATTAGTTGTATGCCAAAATCTGAAAGTGTGAGTTTGGCAAGTCTGAAGTAGACTACTTAGGGCATAGAGTAAGTGCAGAGGGCATTCAAGTATTGACAAATAAAATAGAGGTCATTCAAAAATGGGGTGCCCCAGAAGATCAGACTCAACTTAAGAGCTTCTTGGGGTTGATGGGATTCTATCATAGATTTGTCAAGGACTTCTCCAAGGTTGCACAGCCTTTAACGGCACTACTTAGCAAGGGGAAGAAGTGGACATGGGGAACTGCACAAGAGTTGGCCTTTCAAGAATTGAAGGCCACCTTGCTACATGCACCAATCTTGAAGTGGTATGACCCAAAACGTCCAATCAAGTTGGCTACAGATGCATCAAGCGTAGCAATAAGAGCAGTCCTACAACAAGAGTGGCATGACGGATGGCATCCAATTGCATATTTCTCTCAAAAGTTGTTACCGGCAGAGCGCAACTATCATACCACAGAACAAGAAGAGCTGGCCATCGTTCTAGCAACCAAGCATTGGAAGCACTACCTGGGCAAGAAGGCATTTGTAGTAGAGACAAACCACAAACCTCTAGTCTACCTCAAGACGCAGAAGGATCTATCTCGTCGCCAAATTCGATGGGCAGAGTGGCAACAATGCTTCAACATGACAATCACCTACGTGGAAGGTAAGAAGCAACTTGCAGATGCATTCCCCCGCATGCCAATGGCCAACAACTTGGTGGCAGAGGTTAAGATTAACCCTGAATTCTGGCAAGAGATTCTAGTTGCTACAAAAACTGATCCACAGATTGTAGAAGTGCAATCGTCCAAAGGTGTCACCAGCACCCAAGGACTCACCTTTTGGGAGGGCCGATTGTGGATCCCAAATGTCCCAAAATTACGCACCACCATTCTAGTGGAATGTCATGATTCGGCCATTGAAGCTCATGTCGGAGTGGACAAGACCTTGGAGGCAGTCAAGCGCCATTACTATTGGCCCAAGATGAGCAATGACGTGATGGACTATGTGTGTAGTTGCCTACTTTGTCAACAGAACAAAGCTTCTAATCAAGCTCCTGCAGGGCTCCTTCAACCTCTCCCCACTCCTACCCAACGTTGGGAACAAGTGAGTATGGATATCGTTTGTGAATTACCCAAGACCACCTCAGGGTTTGACTCCATTGTGGTCTTTGTGGACCGGCTCAGCAAAATGATTCATGTACGCCCTACCACCAAGGAGGTGACCGCTCCACAACTAGCTCAACTATACTTAGATGCAGTCTTTGCTCACCATGGCTTGTCTAGAGTACTCATCACCGATAGAGGCACCCAATTCACCAGTTTGTTTTGGCAAACACTCTTTGGTTTCTTCAAAACCAAGTTGGCCATGTCTACAGCTTACCACCCACAAACAGATGGCCAAATAGAGCGGGCTAATCGCACGATTGAAGACATGTTACGTGGCTTTACCTTGGAAGAGCAAGAGAGGTGGGACACCCTACTACCGTTGGTGGAATTTGCTTACAACAATTTAGTGAATGCCTCCACCCAGGTCACTCCGTTCTTCCTCCTGTATGGTGAGCATCCCTTCACACCTTCTAGCTTGATGAAGATCCGTCCAGTGACTACCAAGGTTGATGCAGTCAACACATTTGTTTCTAGAATCCAACAAGGTGTGGAGAGCACCAAGCACAGGTTACAGATTGCACAAAATTGACAAAAGCAGTATGCTGATGCACACCGTAGGCACATGGAGTTCAATGTTGGGGATCAAGTGTGGCTATCGACAACCAACCTCACATTAGCTGGATCTCGTAAGCTCAGAGCTCGTTTTATTGGGCCTTTCTTGATTCTTCGTCGCATCGGTGCTATGGCCTATCACCTTGAGCTACCACCACACATGAAGATCCATCTAGTGTTCCATGTCTCTCTATTACGCAGATACGCTCCCCGATCAGGCCAAGGTCCTTCCACACAAGACATTTGACCTTGTTTGACAATCATTGATGGCACGGAGGAATATGAAGTGGAGCGGATTCTCCAAAAGCACATGCGTGGTACTCGCCATCTGCGGGTGGAATATCTAGTATAATAGAAAGGTTACCCCCTCTATGAAGCAACATGGGAACCCGCTGCCAATTTGGCACATGCACCGGTGTTGGTGCAAGCATTTGAGCAACAATTGCACAACAAGGACGTTACGTCTTAAAAGGAGGGAGGTATGTTATACCAAGGGTTCGGTTTGGTAACATCAAGAATGATGTCATACATGATGGTCAAAATAAATCAGATAGAAGTATCACCAAAAGAGTACTTCTACTAATAAGGCAGAAACCGAAATAGACTTGAGAACCTTAGAACCAATAGCTAGACATATGATTTAAAGGTGAGAATGGGTTTGGTAACATCTGGAAGGATGTTACACATGATGGACTAAACAGATCAGAAAGAGGTATCACCAAAAGGGGACTTCTACTAATAGAGTAGGAACCGAAATATGCTTGAAATCTTTGAAGGCAATTTCGGAGGCCTAAACGGATGAATTAGGCCTAAAAAATGTGCAAATCCTCCCCAACGGAGAAAAGACTAG
Organism: Lunularia cruciata; assembly: GCA_948567375.1. Taxonomy (NCBI): domain Eukaryota; kingdom Viridiplantae; phylum Streptophyta; class Marchantiopsida; order Lunulariales; family Lunulariaceae; genus Lunularia; species Lunularia cruciata. Next base: position 36,280,056 of record OX419759.1, on the reverse strand, counting down.
CCTTCCCTACCCTTTCTTAGTCTCATAAAGAGCTTTCCAACGGTACCTTACTCATGTGATTTTGAGATTCCTACAAGAAGATTCCCTAAAAGATTCCCTCCGGTCAAAGCTTGTTTGACCAAACCAGATAGGACCTAGACCAGACAGGTCACCCATCCAAGTAAGTAATCCAAGGGTGGAGCTTGCTGACATGTCACCTATTTGTGTCCCTAATCCTATGGTGGAGCTTCCTTGGAGGAGATCCTCTTTGTCTATATAATAAAGAGAAGGTGCTCCCTTGGGGCATCGAATGTTTGAGTGTGCAATCTGTGTTTTCTCTCTTCTCTTGTCCTCGGAGTATTAAAATGGAGCTCCTTTTGAATGGATCTTCTTTTTTATGTAATAAAGACAAGGTGCTTCTTTGGGGTATCAGAGTATTGGAGGATGAAGCCTTGTGCTTCTCTTGTCTTCAAAACAATACACTGGTATTAGAGTAGGTGTTTTAATCCAAGAGAAAGGATCATCCCTATTGGAGGAGCACGGGCTACTAAGACTAAGTAATTTTGAAGAGAGAAAATGTAGTGCAATAAATAGATTTGGAGTGTTGTAAAGAGAGGATAGGATGGAGGCTCATGGAAGATGATTTACTACACCTTGCTTTAGCTCTTGAATTCGTTCAATGAAGATTATATACATCTAGTTTGAGCAAGTAAGAGTGTATTTTAACATTTTGAAGTAGATGTAAAAGACTAAGACCAATGAGAGAAATAAGAGAATGGAAACTCACATTGGGATACTTGAATGTGGGAAAAATCTAGATGCCTAGCATGAGCTTCAATTCTTGTATTTATAGGGATCATACAAGGCTCTTGAGAAGCTTCTCAAGAAGCTTCCTTGAGCCACTTTCTTGGAGTGCAAGCCAAGTTAATTAGGAAGCTTCTCAAGAAGCTTTCTTCTAGGAGCTGCTTACTTGGCATGTAAGCTAAGTTAGCTAGAAGTTCTAGAAGCTACCTACTTGGAGTGCAAGCTAAGCTAGTCGAGAAGCTTCTCAAGGAGCTTCCTAGATATTTTTGGAATATTCTAGGCTAATTTATCTTATTTGCTACTTTGTTAGCCCTAGTAACCTCGTTGCTAAACTCCATATTGTTTCATATTCCACCACTGCTAGTTGGTGAGATGTCCTCGTTGCAAATGAAGCTTCAAACTCTTGGATGGCTAATTGTGTATTTTGGACATGAGAAAGAGGTTCTTTTGTGGCATCATGAAAGGGATACCCTTTCCAAAAGACCTTGTACTCTATATGTTGTTGACGGCCTTGTTGAATGTGGCGACACACAAGGATACAATCAACTTTGTACTCCTCATGATCATTGATAGGACAAGAGGAGGGGGAGGTTGGACTTGAAATGAAAAAGAAGAGGGATTAGGAACAAAGGGTTTCAATTGGGAAACATGAAAGATAGAATGGATGCACATATGATAAGGCAAGGCAAGTCGATAAGCAACAAGAAAGACAATTTGGGTGACATTAAAGGATCTTATCCAATTAGGGGTAAGTTTACAAACTTGGGTATCAAGTAGAAGGGGTCAATTACTAGAGGATAACATGACTTTATCATTGACTTCAAAGGTGAGATCATGATGATGGTGGTCTGCATATTGTTTCTAACGATTTTGGGCAACAAGGAGGTGAGATTTGGCTTGTTGTAGAGATTGGGAGATGGTGGTCAAGAAGGTTGAAGTATGAGGGACCTAAGATGTGGGAGGAGAGAACCTGGAACAATTGGATCTTGGTCAAAATTGAGAAAGAAAGGAGAAAATCCGGTGCTTGCCTATTTGGAATTATTGTAGGCAAATTATGCAATTGCAAGACATTCATCCCAATTGGTATGGTGGACATTGACAAAGGCACACAACATATCTTCCAAGGTACAATTTACATGTTTGGTTTGTCCATCAGTTTGAGGATGATAGGCCATGGACAAAGTAAGCTTGGTGCAAAGCATCTAGAAGAGTGCTTGCCAAAACTTCCAAATGAATCGAGGATCACGGTCAAAGATGAGTACATATGGCATCTCATCATGCTTGAAGACATTCTTGAAGTAGATTTGCGCTAAGGTTGGAAAATCCATGGTATCAAAGGTTGGTGCCAAGTGGATTTTCTTACGAAGCTTATCCAAAAACACATGATTGTTGTGTGTCCTTGCTTTGTTTTGGGCAAGGATGTGATGAGATCCAAGCTCACATGTTCCCATTGAGCAGATGGAATGGAGAACGGTTGAAGGAGTCCACTCGGCTTTTGGTTGCTGGCCTTGTTGCATTGGCAAATTTCACACAATAGGACAAACTCTTGAACATCTCATGTCATGTTGGGCCACCACCATTGGCGTTGGAGGGTACCCAAGGTCTTGTCTACACCCATGTGACCAACTATTGGTAAATCATGGGCTTCTTGAAGATGCACAAGTCGGAGATCACCTTTGGTTGGAACATAGATCTGGTCCTCATGGAATAGAAGGCCTTCCTTGAAAAAAAAGGTGTTGTACTCCTTGTCACATGTTGTAAGATGACCATGTATCATGTGGAAGAAGGGATCTTGTTGTAAAGTTGATCGAAACTCATTTTGGACCTTGGAGTCAATTGCCACCATCGTAATTGCCATCGTGATGAGAGGAAGAGAATTCAAATTAGGTCATTGTGATAGAACATCAGGGATGATATGGAACTGACTTAGTTTGTACTCAAGTTTTATGTCAAACAATTGGAGTTGCTCCTCCTATCGATGATGTCGACTCTTCATGTGTTCCAAGTGTAAGGTCTACAACAATGGTGTGTGATCAATTTGCATGATTGCTTGTTTCTCCAAGAGATAATGCCTCCATATCTTGGTGGCATAAACCATTGCAAGTTGTTCTCAATCTCAAATAGAGTAATTTCTTTCAGCTGTCTTTACTCGGCAAGACACAAAGACAATGGGATGTAGTCCATCTGGGAATTCTTGTTGCAACATTGCTCCAATTGCAAAGTTAGAAGCATCAAAATCAACCATACAAGGTACCTAAGGATCATATGGTTGAAGGATGTGTCTTGGAGAAACCATATGTTTCAGCTTTTGGAATGCTTCTTCATGCTTGGTGGTCCATTGGAAGCTCAATTTCTTCCCCAAGAGGTCAATCAATGGTGCAGCCACATGAGCATAATAATGGATGAACCGTTGATAAAAACTGGCCAATCCATTAAATGCCCATACTTTTTTAGTATCCTTTGGAGTAGGCCAATCAGTAATGGCCCTCCCTTCAAGGCATGCTCTATGGCTACCTTCTTGAAAAACTTCTCATCCTAGGATTGACTATTCTTAGGTGTCTTACTCAAAGGTACCATACAACCTAATAGGAAATTCCTGCCTTGGTGTCGTACTTGAATTTGTCATTGGGTCCAATCAAATTGAACCTTATGATGTTCAAACCAAGGTAGTCTTAGAATGATATCATAGTGTAGAGGTGCCACTACAAACCTCATACTCTCCAAATACTCATTCCCAATCTTGAAAGTAACAAGATGCAAGGTATGGAATGTAGAACCCTTTCTACCATCCGCCATCATCAACCTACTTCCAATTATTGGCTTGATAGGAATACCCAATTCCTTTGTTACTTGCATAGACATGCAATTCTCCACACTTCTAGAATCAACCAAAATTTTACAACCCCAATTAGATATTGTACATTGCAAGTGAAGCAAATGTACATAGGTCAAGCCTTCAATCCCACTAGAACTAATCAAGCTCCTAGTAGGTAGCTCAAAATCTCCTAATGGGATTCTTTGTTTCCCTGATTGTTCTTCTCCACAAATTCCATCTGTGCAACTTGTTGAGGTCACCCATTCTTGAGTGGACATTCAGCAATGTGATGTCCCAATTGGTAACAATAGAAACAACCACCATTTTGTCGTAGTTTCTCTCTATCTGCAATGCCAAGTGGTCTCTATTAAATGACATCAATCTCCATTGGTGTTGACTCCTCCACTTGTGTGTAGTGTATTGGTAGGTTCTGTGGAGGTCAAGGTCAAGACCAAGTTGTTGCAACCAAAGAATCAAAACATTTGGCCAACCGCATGGCTTCTTCCAAGTGTTGTGGCTCTTGCATGGTTACCTCTAATTTGGTTCTTGACTTCAATCCCCTCACAAATCGATCCAAAGCTTCACCTTCTAGTATATTTGAAATTTGCATGATGGTATTTGGGAATTGCGTGATGTAACTTCTTATAGAGCCAATCTGTTTCAACTCTGCCAACCTATCCCGTGTAACTTGTGTGACATTTATAGCTTGGAACCAATTAACTATTGCACTCTTGAATTCTGCCCACGTGAAGATTGGTGAAACAATTTGTCATTCAGCTTGCTCCACTTGAAATCCCCACCATAGCTTTGCTACTCCATCCAATTGGTTATAAGCCAAGAGAATCTGTTTTTGCTTGTCTTGCAGATTGGTAGCTTCAAAATAATGTTCACAATCAAACACAAAATTCTCCACTGCATCCAAGAGATTCTTGCCTTCAAATACCTTGGGTTTAGAAAATTAGATTCTATCTTCTCCTTCTCAAACTGGTACTCTCTCTACATGCTCATGGGGTCAAAGATCTTGTTCATCCAATAATTGAGTTTTGGATATCCGATATATTCAGATATTTGAATTTAAATTTGGATCTGAATATACCAAATTTTCTTCCTTTCAACATTCAAGTAGAATTTCATGATATAGTTAGACCAAAAGTGATATTTAGTGATTTCATAATTCATAATTTTTGTGAGGAATATTATCAATGAGCGATAGCCTCTAAGGTCTCAATGGTAGTGAAAATTGTATGTGCCTCTTCCCAAGTGATCATATTAACTCTCTATTGAGTAGGAAGTAACAATTGAGCATTTGTTGTGTGTACAAATCATGGAACCATAATTGCAGGATCTAATGCAAGGGATGTTGAATTATTGCAGATCAAGATGGGAGATCAAGATGACAATGAAGTCATTAGAAAGTCAAGTACATAATTTCAAGAACAATCATGTAATGCAAGAAGGGGAATTATCCCAAAATCCAATAACAATGGTTGAATTACTTGGAGAGTCACTCATGCTGATAACACCAACCTTGGTCAACAACAAAACCACATTGTTACTATGGATAACGAAGGCATGCAACATTGAGCCTTACAAGGGATAACATTCCATGGGAATATTGAAAAAACAGATTTCAAGAATGAATCTTTACTCTTGATTATTCACAATTGAGATCACCAATCATTTCATAGACGTGTTTTCATGTGAGCACTTGATTGATAAAGCTCTCACGTGGTACAATGCTTGGGAATAATTAGTGTTGGCAGAAAGATGAAAGATCACTTGGATGGAGATTAAAGAAGTATTATTAAAATATTTCCAATCAATGGATTCCTTGCAAATAGCTCAAACCAAACTATGGAGGTTGAAGTAGAAGAATATCATACAAGGGTACATGGAGGCATTTCTTGATCTATAGGTTGCGACAATTGATATGAGTCTAGCAAAAGCTTTCAACAATTTCAAATTGAGGTTAAAGAGCAAATTCACCAAGAAGTAATGATATAAAATCCTTGCATTTCTTTTGAAACCATTGCATATGCTCAAAGAATAGCAGGAGTGCTTGGAGAAGATGAAGAGGTTATCCCAACTCAAAATTATTGGGTTGAAACCCCATACTTTGGTGGACCAGTTCCTATGGAATTGGGCACCATTTATTTATGAGATCAAGAAGCACAACCACTTTAAGGAGAATAAGGACAGGTCAAAGAAGGAGAGATGGAGTCGCATGAGAGGAAGAGGCTTCAGCAAAACAATGACATTGTTAAAATTAGGATCAAGTTGGGCATATAGCTATCAATTATCATGCTTGCCTTCTTAGAAGGCCACGGCTTCCATACAAGCAAACTTTGAACAACTTGGAGATGTAAATTGAAGAAGAGTATGCTGACTCAATGGAAAGAAGTAAAAGTGAGAGAGGAAGAGCACGAGTGCACAAAGGTTGAGGAAGACAAACACATAACTAATTGTAGTAAATAAGGTCCTAAATGCAATAAGGTGAGAGTATTGATAGACCCTTGAGTGATAGAGAATTTCTTGTCTCATTCTATTGCAATAAGGTTGGGGATTAAACTAGAGAAGGATGAGAAAGAAGAAGTAAAGTTATCTAATGGTCAGATATAGAGAATTGAGTCATTACCTTAAGAGGTAGGAGTCTCTATAGGGGAGTATCAAGAAGAAATTGAGTGGTGAGTGATATAATTAGCTTGTTATGATGTGATTGTAGGCATGCCATGGATGGAGCACTACAACCCCATGGTAGATTGGAGAAAGAAAATATTAAGAAATAGCAAATAAAAGATCATTGGAAATAGAGAAAGATTGCAAAGACAAGAATTGCCTCTCTATGTCATAGGGATAACATCAATTAGTAAGACATATAGATGTAACATGGGTCTACTAAGAGAAGTCCAAAGTGTACAACTTGATGGACCAATTTTTGAAAATTTGAAAGATGTAGTCAATACGTTTCAAGATATCTTTCTTGATGATTAGCCTCAAGATTACCACCAAAAAGGAGAGTGGGTCATGAAATTGAGATACTTCATGGGAATACACCTCTTTGTAAGGCTATCACCTCATGAGTTGGAGGTGTGAAAGGCTCAAATTAAGGATATGCTTTAGAAAGGGTTTATCCAACCTAGAGTATCACATATGGGGCTCTTTTCTTATCTGTGAAGAAGAAGGACTATATAATGTGAAGGTGCATTGAATATTGGGACCTACATCAACAAATGGTGAAGGGAAAATAGGAACAATACCCATTCTCTTGCATGGATTACTTGTTTGATCAACTCAATGGGGCAAAACACTTCACAAAACTTTATATATGGAGCAGTTATAACCAAATTAGGATCACAAAGAAAGATATACACAAAATTGGCTTTTGAATAGGGTATGGTCACTTTGAGCACAAAGTGATGCCGCTTGGCCTTACCAACACACCAAAAACTTTCATGAGTTTGATGAATGATATATTTCATCCATACTTGGATAAGTCTATTATTTTTTTCCTTGATGATATCTTAGTCTATAGTAGGCCAATGAAGGAGCACAAGCAACATCTACAAGAATTCTTCCATAGAACATAATAAGTTGTATGCTAAAGTCTCAAAGTGCAAGTTTGGCAATTCTGAAGTAGATAACTTGGTGCATAGAGTAAGTGTAGAATGTATCTAAGTGTTGATAAATAAAACAGAGATCATTCAAAAGTGAAGTGCTCTAAAAGATCAGATTCAACTCAAAAATTTCTTGGGATTGATGGGGTTCTATTTTTGATTTTTCAAGGACTTTTCCAAGGTTACAAAACCTCTAAAAACACACTACTTGGCAAGGGGAAGAAGTGGATGTGGGGAACAACATAAGAATTGGACTTTCAAGAATTGAAAGATGCATTACTATTTGCACCAATCTTGAAATGGTATAACCCAAAACTTCCAATAAAGTTGGCTACAAATGCATTTGGTGTTGCAAGAGGAATAGTCCTACAATAAGAATGGAATGACATATTGCATCCAATTGCATATTTTTTTCATAAGTTATTACCAATAGACTGCAACTATCACATCACCAAACTAGAAGAGTTAGCTATTGTCTTTGCAACCAAGCATTGAAGCACTATCTTGGTGAGAAGCATTTGTAATGGAAAGAGACCACAAAACTCTAGTCTACCTTGAGACACAAAAAGATCTATCTTGTTGACAGATTTGTTGGATAGAGTGGAGATAACAACTCAACATGACAATCACATATATGGAAGGCAAGAAGCAACTTGCATATGCATTCACTTGAATGCCTATGGCAAACAATCTGGTGGTGGAGATCAAGATGAACCCTAAATTTTGGTCAAGGATTCTTATTGCTATGAAGATTGACCCATAGATTGTAAGAGATCAATCATCCAAAGGCATAATCAATACCCAAGGACTCACCTTTCATGATGGCAAGTTATGAATCTTGGATGCTCTAGACCTAAGAACCATTATCCTAATAGAATGTCATAATTCTGCCATTATAGGTCACATTGGAGTAAGCAAGACCTTAGATGTAGTCAAAGGCCATTAATATGGACCCAAGATGAGCAATGACGTGATAGAGTACATTCAAAGTTGCCTACAATATCAACAAAATAAAGCTTGTAATTAGACTCCTATAGGATTGCTTCAACTCCTCCCTCCTCCTACACAATGTTGGGAGCAAGTCAACATAGATCTAGTTTGTGAATTGCTCAAGATCACCTTAGGGTTTGACTCCATTGTAGTCTTATAGACCAACTCAACAAACTGATTCATGTGTGTCTTATGACCAAGGATATGATTGCTCCACAATTAGCTCAATTGTACTTCGCTATAATCTTTTCTCACCATGGCCTATCTCAAGTTTTCATCATCAATAGGGTATTCAATTCACTAGTTTGATTTGGGGAACACTCTTTGGCATCTTCAAAACTAAACTTGTCATGGATGTCCACAACGTACCATCCACAATCTGATGGACAAACAAACCAGGCTAGTTGCACTATCAAGGACATACTTTGGTGCTTCACCTTAGAGGAGCAAGAAAGGTGGGACATCTTACTTCCATTAATGGAATTTGCCTACAATAATTTAGTGAATGCATCTACACAGGTCACACCATTCTTTCTCATGCATGGAGAGCATTCTTTTACACCTAAAAGCTTGGTAAAGATTTGCCCAGTGGCTATAAAATTTGATATTGTCAACATTTTTTTTCTAGAATTCAATAGGGTATAGAGAATGCCAAGCACAGGTTGCAAATTGCCAAGTCAATAGAAACAATTTTGCAAATGCACATTTCAAGTACATGGAGTTCAACATTGGAAATCATGTGTGGCTATCCACAACCAACCTCATGTTAGTTGGCCCTCATAAACTTAGACCTCATTTTATTGGGCCTTTTCCCATCCTTCATCAAACCGGCACAATGGCCTATCACCTCAAGCTACCACCACACATAAAGATCCATCTAGTGTTCCATGTTTCTTTACTATGTAGATATGCACTCCAACTACCATAGTTTCTTTCCATACAAGAAGTTAGACCTTGTCTAACACTCGTTGATGGCATGGAGGAATATGAAGTCCAATGTATTCTCCAAGACTAAATCCGTGGTAGTTAACATCTGTATGTGGAATATCTTGTACATTAAAAAAGGTACCTATTTTAAAAGGCAACATGAGAGCAAACAGCTAACTTGACCCATGTATTGATGTTAATGCAATGTTTTGAGCAACAATTTTGTAATGAGTATGTTGTATCTTAAAAAGGGGAGATTTGTAATACCATTAGCTAGAAATATTATCTAGAGATGGAAATTTGCTTGGTAATATCTTAAGGGATGTTATATATGACGGTCTAAATAGATTAGATAGAGATATCACCAAAAGAGTACTTCCATTGATAGAGTAGAGGTTAAAAACATCTTGAAAACTTCAACACCAAATTCGAAAGCCTAAACAGATAATTAGGCCTCAAAAAATAAAGGAGTCCTTACCATCAAGGTAGAAAGTTACCTTTTCCCCCTGTTTATCTCATTAAGAGCTTTCCAATGGTACCTCACCAATGTTGTTCTAAGGCTTTTATAAGAAGGTCTCTAAAAACTCCTTCTGGTCAAACTTGTTTGACCAACTAAATAGGATAAGGATTGACATGTCACCAATCCATATAATTAATCCAAGAGTTAAGCTCACTAATATATCACCAATCTATGCATCTGATCCAATGGTGGAGCTCCCTTTGAATGGATCCTCTTTGCTATATAATAAAGACAAGGTGCTCCTTTGGGGCATTGTAGTATTGAGAGAGATGAAGCCTTGTTTTTCTTCTCTTCTATTTCTCTTGGGGTTTCTCCTATCCTTTTAACATTACACAATGAGATAGAATTCTTGGTGCTAAGGCAAAATGAGCTCAATCATCTACAAGGCCAAACCTACTAAGTGGATCACAAAATTGGGGTCATCCTTGTTTGGTACTCTATTTTCTTGGACTTCCTCTCTTCTTACTTTATCTTGCATTGCACTTGAAGTGTCTTTTCCTTCTTCTTTCATATCTATTCTCTCTTCCATTTCTTGATGTTGTTCTTCATTCAAAAGGTCTTCTCCTTGTCTTCTTTTGACTACTTTCTTTCTCCATTGGAAGCTTCCTCTTCTTTGTTGGGGCTTACAGGTTCTTTGGGTTGTTCTTGTGCTTCTTCACCTTGGTCTTCATGTTTTACACCTTGCTGTTCCTCTTGTGGTGCAAAATATGCATCCTTGTATTTTTGCTTGTCTTGGGACTTGGATGTTGGATAAGGTAAATGAGTACCCCTTTCCTTCTTGATCTTGT